>NC_069443.1:5381410-5411433 GCF_026875155.1 Cherax quadricarinatus | reverse complement strand
AAGTCTTAAAAGACCAGTCATCTTACGGGAACACTACAGTCTTACAAGACACACTACGGTCTTACAAGACACACTACAGTCTTACAAGACACACTACAGTCTTACAAGACACACTACAGTCTTACAAGACACACTACAGTCTTACAAGAGACACTAAAGTCTTACAAGAGACACTAAAGTCTTACAAGACACACTACAGTCTTACAAGACACACTACAGTCTTACAAGACACACTACAGTCTTACAAGACACACTACAGTCTTGCAAGACATACTACAGTTTTACAAGACACACTACAGTCTTGCAAGACACACTACAGTCTTGCAAGACACACTACAGTCTTACAAGACACACTACAGTCTTGAAGACACACTACAGTCTTACAAGACACACTACAGTCTTACAAGACACACTACAGTTTTACAAGACACAGTCTAGTCTTACACGACACCCTACAGTCTTACAAGACACACTACAGTCTTACAAGACACACTACAGTCTTACAAGACACACTACAGTCTTACAAGACACACTACAGTCTTACAATACACACTACAGCCTTACAAGACACACTACAGTCTTACAAGACACACTACAGTCTTACAAGACACACTACAGTCTTACAAAACACACTACAGTTTTACAAGACACACTACAGTCTTACAAGACACACTACAGTCTTACAAGACACACTACAGTCTTACAAGACACACTACAGTCTTACAAGACACACTACAGTCTTACAAAACACACTACAGTTTTACAAGACACAGTCTAGTCTTACACGACACACTACAGTCTTACAAGACACACTACAGTTTTACAAGACACAGTCTTGTCTTACAAGACACACTACAGTCTTACAAGACACACTGTAGTCTTTCAAGACACACTACAGTCTTACAAGACACACTACAGTCTTACAAGACACACTACAGTCTTACAAGACACACTACAGTCTTACAAGACACAGTCTAGTCTTACAAGACACACTACAGTCTTACAAGACACACTACAGTCTTACAAGACACACTACAGTCTTACAAGACACACTACAGTCTTGCAAGACACACTACAGTCTTGCAAGACACACTACAGTCTTGCAAGACACACTACAGTCTTACAAGACACAGGTTATGGCATGACTGACGCGGGTGTAGAGCTCCATATGTAAGAACATCGGATGAAGATGGAGCTGTCTCCACTACTCGCCTTGAATGACACTCAGGGCTTCATATATATATGTTACTGTTAATGAATTACACAACTTCATCAAACATGTCAGGAGAACTGAAAGTGAACAACTCAGTAAAATAAAAATAAAAAACTAGGCTAAAGTTCCTCTATAGACAGGGAGAGTGTCTACCTCCTGAGGATCGCAGGACCTTACTATCATGTGGAGTAAGTAAGTAAGTTTATTCAGGTATACACAAATACAGTTACATAGAATTATCGTACATAGCAGCATATGTGTAGAGAACCTGGGATAACCCAAAAAAGTCAGACAGAGTGCCTTATTTCCATTGGGGTAAGGAACTCTGCTCAAACAAAAGAAAGTGCAAGACCACAAATCACCCAGGACAAAATGGTGAGACTCATTATGGACCTGACTCACAGAGAACATATAGATCAGGATGAATTACTACTGGATATGCTGAAGACAGTAAAGCAACTGCAGTTAAATAATAAAATTGCTAACAAGCAGTGTCTATGATATCTTGCTGTGAATTTTATCAGTGTTAGGAACCAAAACCAGTATGGTATTATTGAAGGCGAACACAATTTTGTAGTACTTATAGTAGGTGGTCAGGCCTCAAACACCTTTTATTACACAGCAATAAAGAAGTGGAACGGATTGACTGAACATGTCAAGGCCAGTCTTAGCATAAAAAAGTTCAGGAAGAGAGCTAAAAATTTCTTAATGAATGAGGCTACAGAAAGAGATAAGAGTGATTTCTTGTATAGTTAACATTAGTGTACCTGTTATATTATTAAGGTGAGTTACTCAATTTAATGTTCATGTACATAACTCAGTTCACCTTATTATTATTGTTCCTCTTTTCATTGTAATTTTATTCAGGTATACACAAATACAGTTACACAGATTATCATACATAGCAGCATAAGTGTAAAGTACCTGGGATAACCCAAAAAAGTTAGACAGAGTGACTTATTTTCATTGGGGTCCCTTTACCTTATTATTATAATATAAAGATAAGAATATCTTATTATTATTCTATAAAGGAGATAATATCTTATTATCATACTAAGTAACTCATTTTCACATAGATGATTTACTTAATTGTTAATCATGACTGATTTCTACCGCATCTTATAACTAGGCTGTTACAATATTACAGGATGGTTTACCTGTCACACTCCATCACACAGGATGGTTTACCTGTCACACTCCATCACACAGGATGGTTTACCTGTCACACTCCATCACACGGGATGGTTTACCTGTCACACTCCATCACACGGGATGGTTTACCTGTCACACTCCATCACACGGGATGGTTTACCTGTCACACTCCATCACACGGGATGGTTTACCTGTCACACTCCATCACACAGGATGGTTTACCTGTCACACTCCATCACACGGGATGGTTTACCTGTCACACTCCATCACACAGGATGGTTTACCTGTCACACTCCATCACACAGGATGGTTTACCTGTCATACTCCATCACACGGGATGGTTTACCTGTCACACTCCATCACACGGGATGGTTTACCTGTCATACTCCATCACACAGGATGGTTTACCTGTCACACTCCATCACACGGGATGGTTTACCTGTCACACTCCATCACACAGGATGGTTTACCTGTCACACTCCATCACACGGGATGGTTTACCTGTCACACTCCATCACACGGGATGGTTTACCTGTCACACTCCATCACACGGGATGGTTTACCTGTCACACTCCATCACACAGGATGGTTTACCTGTCACACTCCATCACACGGGATGGTTTACCTGTCACACTCCATCACACGGGATGGTTTACCTGTCACACTCCATCACACAGGATGGTTTACCTGTCACACTCCATCACACGGGATGGTTTACCTGTCACACTCCATCACACGGGATGGTTTACCTGTCACACTCCATCACACAGGATGGTTTACCTGTCACACTCCATCACACGGGATGGTTTACCTGTCACACTCCATCACACGGGATGGTTTACCTGTCACACTCCATCACACAGGATGGTTTACCTGTCACACTCCATCACACGGGATGGTTTACCTGTCACACTCCATGATATATATTTATATATTATCCATTATAACAGGAAAATCATCCTGTGTGATTAAACTTTGAATATTTCACACATTTGCAAAGTAAAACAGTTACGTAGATGTGGACATCCGTCGTATTTCAAAAAGAGGTTTCTACATTAGATGCAAGTTGGGGTTGTCAATCCCAACACCTGAAACCCATTCTCTTTGCTGACGACACGACTTATGTCATCTCTCACCCTAATCTTGCCACCCTCAACACCATTGTTAACGAGGAGTTGATCGAAATATCGACTTGGATGACAGCCAATAAACTTACGCTTAACACTGACAAAACCTACTATATTATGTTTGGTAGCAGAGCAGGAGATGCGCAAATTAACATTAAGATCGACAACACTCTAATTACCAGACATAATGAGGGCAAATTCTTAGGCCTATACCTTGACAACAACCTGAATTTCAGCACCCATATCCAACACATAACCAAAAAAGTATCCAAAATGGTGGGGATCCTCTCCAAGATAAGATACTACGTGCCGCAAAATGCCCTTCTCACACTATACCACTCATTTATCCATACCTCACCTATGCTATTTGTGCTTGGGGATCAACTGCAGCAACACACCTAAAGCCAATAATAACCCAACAAAAAGCCACAGTAAGAATAATCACTAAATCCCATCCCTGGCAACACCCCCCCCCCCCACTCTTCATAGATCTAAACTTACTCCCTGTTCAGTACATCCACACTTACTACTGTGCAATCTACATCTACAGGACCTTAAATTCCAATATCAACCTTGACCTAAAAAGCTTTCTTGATAGTTGTGACAGAACCCACAGGCATAATACCACACACAAACATCTACGACATTCCGCGTGTCCGACTAAACCTTTACAAAAATTCAATGTATGTCAAAGGCCCTAAAATCTGGAACACCCAACCTGAAAACTCTAGAACCGCAGACACATTCATCACCTTCAAAACTACCATTAGAAAACATCTTATCTCCCTGATACACCCCGTCAACTAACTACACGAATACCACCTGGTGGTTCACACTTACACTCACCCACCCATTTGACCATAAACAGAAATATTAATCTCAATCTTAAAATAATGAATCCTAATTAGTCATAAGTTGGCCTGTGATACTCCAATACTGAAACTATGTACTGTGCCAAAACAAAAGCATTCACATTGCTAAACCCACAAACTAGTATTTAGTCACTTAGCCATAATACCAACTTACCTCATAATTTGTAATATTTTAAATTTAAGAATTAAACTAAGTCTGCCCGAAATGCCTAGCCATGCTAGGTGTTCTAGTGGTACACTCTGTAATTATTATTTTACTACATATAAACCACACAATAACCAAATTCTGTAAACTCAGTATTGTAATCCTTATAGAGAATAAACTTTGAATTTGAATTCAACTGCGTAAAAAAGAATAATTCTAAATGAGTTAGTGCTAAAAGAAAAAATTAAGTTTCTTTAGTGCAATCCAGTTACAGTTTCTTTGTATAATTGTATGGGTAACTATAATATTTTCTGTAAAGTTTGTAAGTACCGTCATCTTACCCTAGTTTTAAACTGGAGTAAGATGGCGGTACTTTCTTCTACAGACTTTGATATAAACTGACAGTTTATATCAAAGGCTGAAGAAGAAAAAGAAGACTTTACCTCATTCGTAAACACGGAGGGTTACTACCCCCAAAAAAGGCAAGCAGTGCGGCCTATTTCCATTAGGGGAGTTTACATTGATGTCCCGTGGCTAGGGATACATAATATTACGAACACAGTTGTGGTCTAGTGGCCTGCACACCTGGTTGCAGTACGATAACCATACAGGAGCGAGCAAAAGGGCAACAGATTAAATGTATTTCCTTCACCAAATAGTAATCATGCATGTACAATATATACAACAGATATGTACAATAAGGCAAATGCGAATGAGAACCGTTGCTACCAGACTTGGAGGTAAGACTGCCAATGTCGATTCACGAGTGTCCCACATCGCTTCATAACTCTAACGGGCTTCCTTGGCACTGGCTGGTTGAACCAAGGTGCTAGTAAGTAAGTAAGTTTATTCAGGTATACACAAATACGGTTACATAGAATTATCATACATAGCAGCATATGTGTAGAGAACCTAGGATAACCCAAAAAAGTCAGACAGAGTGACTTATTTCCATTGGGGTCCCTATTCATTATACCCTCAGCACCTGGTTTACTGGTCGGGAGGGCATGCCTATATGGGTGCGTGACATACGCAGCAGTTTAGAACAAGTCTGAGACAAGTTCAAACCAAACTTTACCGGGATATAAACATGAAGATGGACTCGAACAGGGTAAAAGTCCACATACTGCTATGGTTTCACAGGATATGTACACCAAGAGGAGTATATCTCTCAGCGTATATACGCTGAGAGTATACGTTAATCCCTATTTTAGGTATTAAAATATTCTTGTCTGATGGGGAAAATATTAAATGCAGCCATAATGAAGCCGATAGACTTTAAACTCAATTAACCAACCAGTTGGTTTAAGAATACTTCCATTTAGTTCTTTAGTTACAACTTGATAAAGAGTTTAAGTTATAACTTGATAAAAAGTTTAAATTACAACTTGATAAAGAGTTTAAGTTATAACTTGATAAAAAGTTTAAGTTACAACTTGATAAAAAGTTTAAGTTACAACTTGATAAAGAGTTTAAGTTACAACTTGATAAAGAGTTTAAGTTATAACTTGATAAAGAGTTTAAGTTACAACTTGATAAAGAGTTTAAGTTATAACTTGATAAAAAGTTTAAGTTACAACTTGATAAAGAGTTTAAGTTACAACTTGATAAAGAGTTTGTTATAACTTGATAAAGAGTTTAAGTTACAACTTGATAAAGAGTTTAAGTTATAACTTGATAAAGAGTTTAAGTTATAACTTGATAAAGAGTTTAAGTTACAACTTGATAAAGAGTTTAAGTTACAACTTGATAAAGAGTTTAAGTTATAACATGATAAGGTTCTCCTGGAGAGAAAAGCAGCCATACTAACGGCTTTGTCAAGCTGTCTCCTGTTGTTCTGTGTCTTTGAAGGTGTCTCCTGTTGTTCTGTGTCTTTGTCAAGCTGCCTCCTGTTGTTCTGTGTCTTTGAAGGTGTCTCCTGTTGTTCTATGTCTTTGTCAAGCTGTCTCCTGTTGTTCTGTGTCTTTGTCAAGCTGTCTCCTGTTGTTCTATGTCTTTGTCAAGCTGTCTCCTGTTGTTCTGTGTCTTTGTCAAGCTGCCTCCTGTTGTTCTGTGTCTTTGAAGGTGTCTCCTGTTGTTCTATGTCTTTGTCAAGCTGTCTCCTGTTGTTCTGTGTCTTTGTCAAGTTGTCTCCTGTTGTTCTTTGTCTTTGTCAAGCTGACTCCTGTTGTTTTGTGTCTTTGAAGGTGTCTCCTGTTGTTCTGTGTCTTTGTCAAGCTGTCTCTTGTTGTTCTGTGTCTTTGTCAAGTTGTCTCCTGTTGTTCTTTGTCTTTGTCAAGCTGACTCCTGTTGTTTTGTGTCTTTGTCATGCTGTCCTCTTTTGTTCTGTGTCTTTGTCACCTCCAAGCTGTCTTTGTTCCTTGCTATTTTCCCATATTTCCGTTAGTGTGTACTCGTCTTCTTACATCCACCTCTTCATACATATCCACCTACCGACCTTAAACAAAATCTACCTGTCTATACCTACTTTTCTATATTTACCTATCTATATCTATCTGCTTTATCTTGTAGTCTTCTACCTAACACTCCCATCAACAGTAATGGTTCCCTGGTAAATATAACGGGAATTACGTCCTGGAGGAGAGCCAATAACAGCCAAAACAAATTAATTACCAGAGACTCGGAGGAGATTTGAGCAGCAGGTGTGAAGGCTAATTAGTGCTCAAATCCCAGGTGTCCAATAAGTGAAAGTGGGGACACACACACACACACACACACACACACACACACACACACACACACAGACGGGAAATCCTGCGTCACAAACCTACTGGAGTTCTATGACAGGGTGACGGCAGTAAGACAAGAGAGGGGTGGGTTTGACACAGTTCCACACAAGAGATTAGTGCAAAAGCTGGAGGACCAGACAGGGATAACAAGTAAGGCACTATAATGGATCAGGGAATACCTATCAGGAAAACAACAGCGAGTCATGGTACGTGGCGAGGTGTCAGAGTGGGCGCCGGTAACGAGCGGAGTGCCACAGGGATCAGTCCTCGGAGCGGTGCTGTTTCTGGTATTTGTGAACGACATGACAGAAGGAATAGACTCCAAAGTGTCCCTGTTTGCAGATGATGTGAAGTTGATGAGAAGAATTCAATCGGACGAGGACTAGGCAGAACTACAGAGGGATCTGAACAGGCTGCAGGCCTGGTCCAGCAACTGACTCCTGGAGTTCAACCCCACCAAGTGCAAAGTCATGAAGACTGTGGAAGGGCAAAGAAGACCACAGATGGAGTACAGTCTAGGGGGCCAGAGCCTACAAATCTCACTCAAGGAAAAGGATCTTGGGGTGAATATAACACCAGGCACATCTCTTGAGGTACACATCAACCAAATAACTGCTGCAACATATGGGCGCCTTGCAAACCTAAGAACAGCATTCTGGCATCTTAATAAGGAGTCATTCAGGATCCTGTACACTCTGTACGTTAGGCCCATATTGGAATATGAAGCGCCATTTTGGCACCCTCACCTAGCCAAGCATGTAAGGAAACTAGAGAAAGTGCAAAAGTTTGCAACAAGACTAGTCCCGGAGCTAAGAGATATGTTCTACGAGGAGAGGTTAAGGAAAATCAACCTGACGATACTGGAGGACGAGAGAGATGAGGGGGAGACATGATAACGACATATAACATACTGAGAGGAATTGACAAGGTGGACAGAGACAGGATGTTTCAGAGATGGGACACAGCAACAAGGAGTCGCAACTGGAAGTTGAAAACTCAGATGAGTTACAGGGATATTAGGAAGTATTTCTTCAGTCATAGAGTTGTCAGGAAGTGTAACAATCTGGAGAGTGATGTAGTGGAGGTAGGATCCATGCAACTCTTTAAGAAGAGATACACAATAAAACTCTTGGAGCAGGGAGAGTGGGCCTAGTAGTGACCAGAGAAGAGGCGGGGTCAGGAGCTACGGTGATTGTCCTACGAAGAAAGGTTGAGGGAAATCGGCCTGACGACACTGGAGGACAGGAGGGTCAGGGGAGACATGATAACGACATTTAAAATACTGCACGGAATAGACAAGGTGGACAAAGACGGGATGTTCCAGAGAAGGGACACAGACACAAGAGGTCACAATTGGAAGTTGAAGACTCAGATGAATCAAAGGGATGTTAGGAAGTATTTCTTCAGTCATAGAGTAGTCAGGCCGTGGAATAGCCTAGAAAGTGACGTAGTGGAGGCGGGAACCATACATAGTTTTAAGGCGAGGTATGATAGAGCTCATGGGGCAGGGAGAGAGAGGACCTAGTAGCAATCAGCAAAGAGGCGGGGCCAGGAGCTGTGACTCGACCCCTGCAACCACAAATAGGTGAGTACAAATAGGTGAGTACACACACACACACACACACACACACACACACATACACACACTCGATCGAAGACCAGGCAGAACTACAAAGGGATCTGGACAGGCTGCAGACCTGGTCCAGCAATTGGCTCCTGGAGTTCAATCCCACCAAGTGCAAAGTCATGAAGATTGGGGAAGGGCAAAGAAGACCGCAGACGGAGTACAGTCTAGGGGGCCAGAGACTACAAACCTCACTCAAGGAAAAAGATCTTGGGGTGAGTATAACACCAGGCACATCTCCTGAAGCGCACATCAATCAAATAACTGCTGCAGCATATGGGCGCCTAGCAAACCTCAGAACAGCATTCCGACATCTTAATAAGGAATCATTCAGGACCCTGTACACCGTGTACGTTAGGCCCATATTGGAGTATGCGGCACCAGTTTGGAACCCACACCTAGCCAAGCACGTAAAGAAACTAGAGAAAGTGCAAAGGTTTGCAACAAGACTAGTCCCAGAGCTAAGAGGTATGTCCTACGAGCAGAGGTTAAGGGAAATCAACCTGACGACACTGGAGGACAGAGGGAACATGATAACGTCATACAAAATACTGAGAGGAATTGACAAGGTGGACAAAGACAGGATGTTCCAGAGATTGGACACAGTAACAAGGGGACATAGTTGGAAGTTGAAGACACAGATGAATCACAGGGATGTTAGGAAGTATTTCTTCAGCCACAGAGTAGTCAGTAAGTGGAATAGTTTGGGAAGCGATGTAGTGGAGTCAGGATCCATACATAGCTTTAAGCAGAGGTATGATAAAGCTCACGGTTCAGGGAGAGTGACCTAGTAGCGATCAGTGAAGAGGTGGGGCCAGGAGCTCGGATTCGACCCCCGCAACCTCAACTAGGTGAGTACAACTAGGTGAGTACACACACACACACACACACACACACACACACACACACACACACACACACACACGCACGCACACACACACACACACACACACACACACACACACACACACACACACACACATAGAACACACATACAGAAACAAGGGGACAATTGGAAACTGAAAACCCAGATGAGTCATATTGATGTTAGGAAGTATTTCTTTAGTCTTAGAGTTGTCAGGAACTGGAATAATCTAGAGAGTGAAGTAGTGGAAGTAAGTTCCATAAATAGCTTTAAGAAGAGGTATGACAAATATCATGGAGCAGGGAGAGAGTGAATTAGTATCGACCAGTGAGGAGGCGGGGCTAGGAGCTATGACTCGACCCCTGCAACCACATATAGGTGAGTACACACACACACACACACACACACACACACACACACACACACAGTCCTGCCTCCTCCTGGTTACTGAATCGGATCCCCGGACCCAATTTGCATTAGAGAAGGGGCTCCCGCAGTGCCAAGAGGATATCCTGCCGACCATGGCTTGTACCATGATTTATAGCCATGTTTCCTTAGAACCTTGCTACCATTTTCATCTCTTCCCTTTTTCTCTCACCTTCTTCTTCCTCTCTTCTATCGCCTCTTCCCTTCTCTTTCACGCTTCCATCACCAATATTTCCTATCCTCCCCTTCTCATACCTTTTCAATCCCACCACATATTTTCTTTCCCTCCTATTCCCTTCCACGGCCTCTCCTCTATTCTATGCTTACGTTCTCTCTCTTCATTTCTCCATCCTCGCACCACATATACGTGTAGTTTGTAACGTTGCCTGGGTCTGCCGAGACACCGTGTTGCTCTATGGTATACTACTACCATCAGGATGCCACCCACAACAGTGTACTAACACACAGGTACCAACAGGTGTAAGGTGACTTGCTCATACGCTTCCGGCTGCACAGAATTAAATCCGGGTCCTCTGGTTTGAAGGACTGGTGAGGCAAGGCTCCATACACCTGTTGCCCCTGTTCACCTAGCTCTAAATAGGCACTTGGGTGAAAATTCTCTCTTGGGGGTGGAATCCTGGGGAAGGGGTTGTTGGCATAACCAGGGGCTTTTTATATATTGTTTCACCGATGTCAGCTATGGTCTGTATAAGTTGTATCATGTACTTGTAGAAATAAAGATTATTATTAATTATTATTATTATTATTATTATTATTATTATTATTATTATTATTATTATTATTATTATTATTATTATTATTATATTATCATATGTTAGGTAGGTGTATAACCGTGTATGACTTCGAAGTAATTCACTCTACGACCCGAGGCTAAAATACGAAAGCTATCAGTTAAAAATGAATAGAAATGAATGAGCGTCTTCACGTGTGTGCAGTCTTATATGTTACTCACCTATATGTGGTTGCAGGGGTCGAGGCACAGCTCCTGGCACCTGCCTCTTCGCTGGTCGCTACTAGGTCCACTCTCCCTGCTACATGTGTGTGTGTGTGTATGTGTGTGTCCACGCTATTTCAATACAAAAAAAAATAAAGACTGTCCCACTCTCATCTCCCTTTCTCCCTTCCTCTCCTCCCTCTCCCCTCTCTCCCTTCCTCTCCTCCCTCTCCCCTCTCTCCCTTCCTCTCCTCCCTCTCCCCTCTCTCCCTTCCTCTCCTCCCTCTCCCCTCTCTCCCTTCCTCTCCTCCCTCTCCCCTCTCTCCCTTTCTGTCCTCCCTCTCCCCTCTCTCCCTTTCTCTCCTCCCTCTCCCCTCTCTCCCTTCCTCTCCTCCCTCTCCCCTCTCTCCCTTCTTCTCCTCCCTCTCCCCTCTCTCCCTTTCTCTCCTCCCTCTCCCCTCTCTCCCTTTCTCTCCTCCCTCTCCCCTCTCTCCCTCCCCTCTCCTTTTTCCTCCCTCCCCCCTAAAGTTACCATCAACGTCCATATACTTTTATTCTTATTTTTTTCCCCTTTCCAATAGATTTTATCCATTTCCCACTTTTTCCTTTCTTTCTATGTGTATTGTATTCTGTCTTGTCCAGCCCTCCCCCCTACCTCCCCCTCTTCCCCCATCCCTGGTGTCTAGGTGGGGGAGGGGAAGGGGGGTGGAGCCTCCACACTGCCCTGTGGTGGACACTGACACCTGTGTCAGATATGGTAGACAATGACACACACTGCCACGCCTCTCTTCTCTACCCACGCCTTTCTTCTCTACCCACGCCTCTCCTCTACCCACGACCCTCTTCTTCTCTACCCATGCCTTTCTTCTCTACCCACGCCTTTCTTCTTCTCTACCCACGCCTCTTCTCTACCCACGCCTCTCCTCTACCCACGTCCCTCTTCTTCTCTACCCATGCCTTTCTTCTCTACCCACGCCTTTCTTCTCTACCCACGCCTCTCCTCTACCCACGCCTTTCTTCTTCTCTACCACGCCTTTCTTCTTCTCTACCCACACCTCTCTTCCCTACCCACGCCTCTCTTCTTCCTTACCCAACTACTGGATCACTATGACATGGCCTTGGATGCACTGGAAGAAACACAGAATTCAGATATAATAAATACAGGCTTTGCAAAGTGTTTGACAAGTGCGATCATGGTGTAATAGCGCACAAAATACGTGCTAAAGGAATAACTGGCAAAGTGGGGAGATAGATCTTCAACTTCCCAACCAATCGAACACAAAGAGTAGTGGTCAACAGAGTTAAATCGGAGGCTGCCATAGTGAAGAGCTCTGTTCCACAAGGCACAGTACTCGCCTTCATCCTGTTCCTCATCCTCATATCAGACAGAGAGATGTAATCCACAGCACAACATCATTTGCGGATGATACTAGGATCTGCATGAGGCTGTCATCTGCTGAGGACGCGGTTAACCTCCAAGAAGATATAAACAAAGTTTTCCAGTGGGCAACGGTAAACAATATGATGTTCAATGAGGACAAATTCCAACTACTCCGTTATGGAAAACTGGAGGAGATAATAACTAGAACAGAGTATACTACTGACTCCGGCCATACAATAGAGCGGAAAAATAATGTAAGGGACCTGGGAGTAGTAATGTCTGAGGATCTCACTTTCAAGGATCACAACAGTGCCACGATCGCACGTGCAAAGAAAATGATAGGATGGATAATGAGAACTTTCAAAACGAGAGATGCCAAGCCAATGATGATCCTTTTCAAATCACTTGTTCTCTCTAGGCTGGAATACTGTTGTACATTAACATCTCCATTCAAAGCAGGTGAAATTGCAGATCTAGAGAGTGTACAGAGAATCTTTACTGCACGTATAAGTTCTGTCAAGCACCTTAACTACTGGGAACGCTTGGAAGCACTTGACTTGTACTCGTTGGAACGCAGGAGAGAGAGAGATATCATAATCTACACTTGGAAAATCGTAGAATGAATGGTCCCGAATCTGCACAGAAATCACTCCCTACGAAAGTAAAAGACTGGGCAGGCGATGAAAAATACCCAGAAATTAAAAGAAGGGGCGCCATTGATACACTAAGAGAAAACACCATAAATGTCCGGGGCCAAAGGCTGTTCAACAGCCTCCCACCATGCATAAGGGGAATTACCAATAGGCTCTGGCTGCCTTCAAGGGGGAGCTGGACAGATAATTAAAGTCAGTGCAGGATCAGCCGGGCTGTGGCTCGTACGTTGGACTACGTGCGGCCAGCAGTAACAGCCTGGTTGACCAGGCCCTGATCCACCGGGAGGCCTGGTCGTGGACCGGGCCGCGGGGGCGCTGATCCCCGGAATAACCTCCAGGTAGACTCCAGGTAGATACCTTCCTTCTTCATCTTTATATAGCATGCTAAACCATGTTGTGAATCTTGCAAACAAGGCAGCCAGGAAGCTTACAGCACTTCGCCGTATCTCGCATCTGCTTGACAGTAGGGGTTGCAAGATTCTGTATGAGGCACAAGTACGCTCACACCTTGAGTATGCTCCACTTTCTTGGTTTGCCTGCCCCCCCTCTCATCTGCGACTGCTTGACAGAGTAGAGAATAGAGCAAGACGTCTCATCTCTCACCTGGACCCATCCTGGATAGATCTGTCATTTCAGCAGAGCCTTCAACACAGGAGGGATGTGGGTGGCCTTACTGTTATGTACAAGGCCAATATTGTCAGAGTACCACACTTGGATCCACTTCGAGGACAGCGTGAAACAAGCTTTTATGCCACAAGACGGGCAGAAAGCAGCAACTTCACTCTTACTGTACCCTTCTCCAGAACATCACTCCATCAGAGATCATTTATCCCCAGGATGACACGAGCCTGTAACACATTCGTACAGCATTATGATGTCAATGAGAAAATTGATCAACTGAAAATGCTGGCCCACAGATGGCTCCAACTTCATCCTGTTCCCTACTTGTATGTTTCATAACAATAAAAATGCTTTCAAATGAGCTGATGTAGGTAACAGCTCTAAGCTTGTCAATAAAGTTAGGAATCCTTAACCTGTAAATAGCTTGTCAATAAAGCTAGGGATCCTTAACGTAACCTTATTAAGCCCTGTGAAAAAAAGGGAGAGAGAGAGAGAGAGAGAGAGAAGGGGGCTTGCCTGCTGTGCATCGGTGAGGGAAATGTTAATATGATAATATTAGGATGGTTGTGAGGGAAGAAGTGTCATGGCTGGCGAGAAGACAGTGCCGCCGTCCTTGACAGCCGCACAGACAAACAAAACAGTGTGTGTGATAGTTACAGCCTCGTAACTTTGTAAATACATGTATGTAATGTATGTATGTATGTATGTGGGGCGTGGTAGCGCAGGGTTGCCGGCGCCGGCCTGCGTTATCGAAACAATAAGTTAGTTGAGGCTTCAGTATTTACATAGTTACAACCCAGGGAGAGGCGCAAACATCCACATTATCCAAGGTCAACCGCGTTATTTACCCCACTTGCAATATCACGCTGTGAGAATTGTTACCAAGGTGGATAAAAAAGAGAGAAAATAAATGCTGGTTGGCAATACCGAGCCAGGAATAAAATGGATGCCAAATATTTTTGGCGGGAATCAACGGGAATCAGCTGATGGCGTAATGTTTACAACGGTTATTTTCCACCACCTCTCCATGCCATCTTTATTTCTAAATCGATGTTAAGACATCTTAACTGCTTTATCTTACATTCAAGTGGGGGTAGGGGGGTTAGTTGAAATAATGCATTTAAAGAGGCGAGTGCCACACATATGAAGACAGTTCAAGTGTTTACCTGGAGTTTACCTGGAGAGAGTTCCGGGGGTCAACGTCCCCGCGGCCCGGTCTGTGACCAGGCCTCCTGGTGGATCAGAGCCTGATCAACCAGGCTGTTACTGCTGGCTGCACGCTATCCAACGTACGAGCCACAGCCCGGCTGGTCAGGTACCGACTTTAGGTGCTTGTCCAGTGCCAGCTTGAAGACTGCCAGGGGTCTATTGGTAATCCCCCTTATGCATGCTGGGAGGCAGTTGAACAGTCTCGGGCCCCTGATACTTATTGTATTGTCTCTTAACGTGCTAGTGACACTCCTGCTTTTCATTGGGAGATGTTGCATCGTCTGCCGAGTCTTTTGCTTTCGTTGTGAGTGATTTTCGTGTGCAAGTTCGGTACTAGTCCCTCTAGGATTTTCCAGGTGTATATAATCATGTATCTCTCCCGCCTGCGTTCCAGGGAATACAGGTTCAGGAAATTCAAGCGCTCCCAGTAATTGAGGTGTTTTATCTCTGTTATGCGCGCCGTGAAGGTTCTCTGTACATTTTCTAGGTCAGCAATTTCATCTGCCTTGAAAGGTGCTGTTAGTATGCAGCAATATTCCAGCCTAGATAGAATAAGCGACCTGAAGAGTGTCATCATGAGCTTGGCATCCCTAGTTTTGAAGGTTCTCATTATCCATCCTGTCATTTTTGTAGTAGATGCGATTGATACAATGTTATGGTCCTTGAAGGTGAGATCCTCCGACATGATCACTCCCAGGTCTTTGACGTTGGTTTTTCGCTCTATTTTGTGGAAGGAATTTGTTTTGTACTCTGATGAAGTTTTAATTTCCTCGTGTTTACCATATCTGAGTAATTGAAATTTCTCATCGTTGAACTTCATATTGTTTTCTGCAGCCCACTGAAAGATTCGGTTGATGTCCGCCTGGAGCCTTGCAGTGTCTGCAATGGAAGACACTGTCATGCAGATTCGGGTGTCATCTGCAAAGGAAGACACGGTTCTGTGGCTGACATCCTTGTCTATGTCGGATATGAGGATGAGAAACAAGATGGGAGCGAGTACTGTGCCTTGTGGAACAGAGCTTTTCACCGTAGCCGCCTCAGACTTTACTCTGTTGACTACTACTCTTTGTGTGCTGTTTGTGAGGAAATTATAGATCCATCTACCAACTTTTCCTGTTATTCCTTTAGCACGCATTTTGTGCGCTATTACGCCATGGTCACACTTGTCGAAGGCTTTTGCTAAGTCTGCATATATTACATCTGCATTCTTTTTTGTCTTCTAGTGCATCTAGGACCTTGTCGTAGTGATCCAGTAGTTGGGACAGACAGACGCGACCTGCTCTAAACCCATGTTGCCCTGGGTTGTGTAATTGATGGGTATCTAGATGGGTGGCGATCTTGCTTCTTAGGACCCTTTCAAAGATTTTTATGATATGGGATGTTAGTGCTATCGGTCTGTAGTTCTTTGCTATTGCTTAACTGCCCCCTTTGTGGAGTGTGGCTATGTCTGTTGTTTTTAGTAACTGTGGGACGACCCCCGTATCCATGTTCCCTCTCCATAAGATGGTAAAAGCACGTGATAGGGGCTTCTTGCAGTTCTTGATGAACACAGAGTTCCATGAGTCTGGCCCTGGGGCAGAGTGCATGGGCATGTCATTTATCGCCTGTTCGAAGTCATTTGGCGTCAGGATAACATCAGACAGGCTTGTGTTTACCAAATTCTGTGGCTCTCTCACAAAAAATTCATTTTGATCTTCGACTCTCAGTCTGGTTAGCGGCTTGCTAAAAACTGAGTCATATTGGGACTTGAGTAGCTCACTCATTTCCTTGCTGTCATCTGTGTAGGACCCATCTTGTTAAGTAGGGGCCCAATACTGGACGTTGTTCTCGACTTTGATTTGGCGTAAGAAAAAAAATACTTTGGGTTTCTTTCGATTTCATTTATGGCTTTTAGTTCTTCCCGCGATTCCTGACTCCTATAAGATTCCTTTAGCTGAAGTTCGATGTTTGCTATTTCTCCGACCAGTGTAGCGAAGTTACGATAAAAGAAGTGATAATATACGTATTTTAACGAAAAAAAAAATGCCAGAGAAAGACTCCAACTACTCTACAACGTCGAAATATGCAATGAAATCACGTTTAATCATATTTTTCTTAGTTTCTCAATATATATTTCCAAAAACAATCATATGAATGCGCTAAATTATATGTGAAGTTATCATTCAATCCAGTTTGCAGTGCAGCCTCGCCAAGCCTCAATGTTTACTCTCGAAATTTATCTTGTAAAATACCACATAAAAAAAACGATTATATGCTGTTGAAAATTTGTTTTTAATTATGTAACTTTTATTGAATTTTGTGACAATCTCGTTTTTAAATAAAATAATATATTTTTAAAATGTAGTGATATATACAGTATAAAAAACACCGCAGTGAAAAATAACAGAACAGAAATACCTGAGCGCTATCATGTGTTTACAAGTTACTCAGATATTGTTCACTCTGGTATTTTTTTTATATATATATTTCCAGCCATGTGTTTTATTGTAATTTCTTCCCATGTTACACACACACACACACACACACACACACACACACACACACACACACACATACATACATACATACATACATACATATATATATATATATATATATATATATATATATATATATATAATATAATATATAATATATATATATATATATATATATATATATATATATATATATATATATATATATATATATATATATATATATGTCGTGCCGAATATGTAAAACTGGTCAATTAGCAAGAACTCATTTAAAATTAAGTCCGTTCTAAAATTTTCTCTTATACGCTTAAAGATATATTTTTTCATTAATGCTAATGTAAAAAATTTTAATTTTGCACCAAAAGAATCTTAGAAAACTTACCTAACCTTATCATAACAAGAACAATTTATTTTAGCCTAACCCAACTAAATATATATTAGATTTGTTTATAGTAATTTAATACTAAACAAACACAGTGAAATATATTTTTTTCGTTAGGTTCAGAATGATTTTGGCGAAATTATTGCATATACAAATTTTCACTTGTCCTATATGGCAAGATGAGCGTTGCTATTTAAGCCAAGATCGCAAGTTCTGCCTATTCGGCACGACATATATATATATATATATATATATATATATATATATATATATATATATATATATATATAAAATATATATATATATATATATATATATATAATGTTTACAATTCGCAAAACAAGCGAAATATTCACAAACACTAATCTCATGTCCAAGGAGACTGGAACTTTGGTACAAGGTACGTAGGTGCAACAGCTTGGTACAAGGTAGGTAGGTGCAACAGCTTGGTATAAGGTACGTAGGTGCAAGAGCTTGGTACAAGGTACGTAGGTGCAACAGCTTGGTACAAGGTAGGTAGGTGCAACAGCTTGGTACAAGGTACGTAGGTGCAACAGCTTGGTACAAGGTACGTAGGTGCAACAGCTTGGTACAAGGTACGTAGGTGCAACAGCTTGGTACAAGGTACGTAGGTGCAACAGCTTGGTACAAGGTACGTAGGTGCAACAGCTTGGTACAAGGTACGTAGGTGCAACAGCTTGGTACAAGGTAGGTAGGTGCAACAGCTTGGTACAAGGTAGGTAGGTGCAACAGCTTGGTACAAGGTACGTAGGTGCAACAGCTTGGTACAAGGTAGGTAGGTGCAACAGCTTGGTACAAGGTACGTAGGTGCAACAGCTTGGTACAAGGTACGTAGGTGCAACAGCTTGGTACAAGGTAGGTAGGTGCAACAGCTTGGTACAAGGTAGGTAGGTGCAACAGCTTGGTACAAGGTAGGTAGGTGCAACAGCTTGGCACCCAGGTAACGCTAGACGTCTTGGTCCCAGGCAGCCAGCCATCACGAAGGTGACTTTCAACTTTACATCATCGCAGTCATGAAGTGGAGGCGTATCCATACATAGCTTTAAGGAGAGGTATGATATGACAAGACGGCTCTTAGAGAAGGTAGTGTACCTGGCAGCGATAAGCGAAGAGGCGGGGCCAGGAGCTGCGAATCGACCACTGCAACCACAGATACGTAAGTACCAATAAGTGGGTACACACACACATACATCATCCTGTGCCAGTGTTTGTGACTGAGGTTAAAAAAACCAAAACAGGGTGGACTAAACAATTGAGCATCGTGATTGTTTATGACGTTATTGCTTAAGCCAGGGATCACAGGGTGAGTATAATGCTGCGCATAATTTTTTTTTGACTGTACGAAAGCATGTGCGCGTGCGCAAACACACACACGACAAAGCTCATGGAGCAGGGAGTGAACCTAATAGCGACCAGCAAAGAGGCGGGGCCAGGAGCTGTGAATCGACCCTGCAACCACAACTAGGTGAGTAAACACACACACACACAGAGCTACGGGGATTGTCCTACGAAGAAAGGTTGAGGGAAATTGGCCTGACGACACTGGAGGCCAGGAGGGTCAGGGGAGACATGATAACGACATACAAAATACTGCGCGGAATAGACAAGGTGGACAAAGACAGGATGTTCCAGAGAAGGGACACAGACACAAGAGGTCACAATTGGAAGTTGAAGACTCAGATGAATCAAAGGGATGTTAGGAAGTATTTCTTCGGTCATAGAGTAGTCAAGCCATGGAATAGCCTAGAAAGTGAAGTAGTAGAGGCGGGAACCATACATAGTTTTAAGGCGAGGTATGATAAAGCTCATGGAGCAGGGAGAGAGAGGACCTAGTAGCAATCAGTGAAGAGGCGGGGCCAGGAGCTATGACTCGACCCCTGCAACCACAAATAGGTGAGTACACACACACACACACACACACACACACACACACACACACAAGAGAGGGTTGGATGGATTACATTTTCTTGGTAGAAAGGTATTTGATGCTATATCAGAGATTAATATAGAGATTAGAGGCCTGGTCATGGCCCGGCCGCGGGGGTGTTGATACCCGCAATACCCTCCAGGTATAGATTCCAGGTAGAGATTAGAATAAGAGTCAGCATTAACAGGCAGACGCTACAGTGAGTCAAGGAGTAATTCATATAGTTCTACACGACTCATAAAACCGTTGTAACACGATTGTGAACAATACGGGTGGAGTTAGAATTCATGGCGAGTGAGTGTAAACTCACTCGCCATGGGTTCTAGCGCTACCCATACTGTGGTTTGATAGTTCTACATATATACTTCCATTACCACTGGAATACCAATACTGGTATACTTCTAGTTATACCAACACATGTATAAACAGGTAGATCAATACAGGAATACTTCTATTAGTATATCGGCACATATATACTTCAAGAGGTATACCAATACAGGTGCTGGAATAAAACAGATATACTTCCAGATATGTAGCAATAGATGTATAACTAGGTATGCTCATACGTGTATACCTCTACATGTATGCTTTCCCTCGGCTTAAGTCCTCGCGTTTCTGTAAGATCCTTGCAATCCTCTTAAGATAAATCCGGATAACAGACTTGCTGACCTGTACCGCTTTCGTAACTCGCTGGATCCACCTTTATTGGCGTAATAATGTGAGCAAAGTATATATATATATATATATATATATAATATATATATATATATATATATATATATATATATTTCCCTTGAAGATGGACAGTGGTTGCAAGCCTCACTTCCGGTCAGGGCTTGGAGGGCTAGGAGTACGCAGATCCTCCCAGATTGCTCTACCAGCTTTCCTATCCTCTTCCACAGCATCAAACGAGTTGAAAAGACAAATTCTTCCTGATACCCTCAGTGACTCAGCAGGAATAGAAGACCTTAGCTATGCCAGTGCCATCACTGAATGGGAGACTCTTGCTGCTCCAGCACCAAACCCTTGTGCAGCACTGGCTCACAAACAGTCAAGCTGGGATGGCCCGATTGCTGAAAAGGTGCTTGCCAACATGCTCAGGGCTGTAACATCAGATAGGGAGATTGCCTGTCTCCAGGCTGTGAGCGTACATCACTCCGGGGACTTCCTTCAAACAGTTCCCATATCGGCAATGGGAACGCGACTCGACCCTAAGATCCTCCGTATTGCAGTGGCTCTGCGCCTTGCTGCCGCAATTCACACAGAATATGCGTGTATTTGAGGCGAAGCGCAAGCAGACCAATACGGTCTACATGGTCTTAACTGTTCCAAAACCAAGGGCTGGCATGCAAGACACAATGAGGTCAACGACATCATTAAGAGAACCCTTGCTACAGCTGGATGCCCAGCCGAGAGGGAGTCCCGATCACTAGCAGCCAACAATACCCACAACCCAGCAAACCGCCCCGACGGGATCACCATCTATCCTTGGAAGAATGGCAAGCTCTTAGCATGGGACTATACCTGTGTGTCCACACTGGCTGACACCTATACCCATCACAGTGTTGGACGACAGGGAGGAGCTGCTGACCACAGGGAGGAGTACAAGATCAGCAAGTACAGGGACATAAGCCAACAGTATCAATTTGTCCCAGTGGGATCAGAGACCTTGGGATCATACCTGGAGTTTACCTGGAGAGAGTTCCGGGGGTCAACGCCCCCGCGGCCCGGTCTGTGACCAGGCCTCCTGGTGGATCAGAGCCTGATCAACCAGGCTGTTGCTACTGGCTGCACGCAAACCAACGTACGAGCCACAGCCCGGCTGGTCAGGAACCGACTTTAGGTGCTTGTCCAGTGCCAGCTTGAAGACTGCCAGGGGTCTGTTGGTAATCCCCCTTATGTATGCTGGGAGGCAGTTGAACAGTCTCGGGCCCCTGACACTTATTGTATGGTCTCTTAACGTGCTAGTGACACCCCTGCTTTTCATTGGGGGGATGTTGCATCGTCTGCCAAGTCTTTTGCTTTCGAGTGAGTGATTTTCGTGTGCAAGTTCGGTACTAGTCCCTCTAGGATTTTCCAGGTGTATATAATCATGTATCTCTCCCGCCTGCGTTCCAGAGAATACAGGTTCAGGAACCTCAAGCGCTCCCAGTAATTGAGGTGTTTTATCTCCGTTATGCGCGCCGTGAAGGTTCTCTGTAAATTTTCTAGGTCAGCAATTTCACCTGCCTTGAAAGGTGCTGTTAGTGTGCAGCAATATTCCAGCCTAGATAGAACAAGTGACCTGAAGAGTGTCATCATGGGCTTGGCCTCCCTAGTTTTGAAGGTTCTCATCATCCATCCTGTCATTTTTCTAGCAGATGCAATTGATACAATGTTATGGTCCTTGAAGGTGAGATCCTCCGACATGATCACTCCCAGGTCTTTGACGGTGGTGTTTCGCTCTATTTTGTGGCCAGAATTTGTTTTGAACTCTGATGAAGATTTAATTTCCTCGTGTTTACCATATCTGAGTAATTGAAATTTCTCATCATTGAACTTCATATTGTTTTCTGCAGTCCACTGAAAGATTCGGTTGATGTCCGCCTGGAGCCTTGCAGTGTCTGCAATGGAAGACACTGTCATGCAGATTCGGGTGTCATCTGCAAAGGAAGACACGATGCTGTGGCTGACATCCTTGTCTATGTCGGAAATGAGGATGAGGAACAATGCCACACGTTTCCTTAAAAAATTGGGTTCCAGACTCATCGACACCACCAGGGACCCAAGGGCAGCCACTTTCATGTCCAGTGCCTCAGCGTGGCCATCCAGAGGGGAAATGCTTGCTGCATACTTGGCTCGTGTCCAGCCTCGGAGGAGTTTAGTTTAATATGTTTATTATGCACCCCATACCCATCCTGTGGGCGGTAGTCAAAAGATTACAGAGGTACATAATTGGTCCAGGGCCTGGACTCCAAAGTTTTGATAGCTGAGCAAGTTACAGAGGTAATGAACTCATAATTATAATGTAAATGTGTTCTGTTTATTAACAAATGTTCACTTAGAATATCAAATATAGGGGGTGGTAGAAGATAATACTCAAACAGCTCTATGGAGAAACCTTGAGTTTTCCCTGAGGTACGTTTATTGTACGTTTATTATTGTTATTATTATTATTATTATAATTATTATTATTATTATTATTATTATTATTATTATCATATATATATATATATATATATATTTATATATATATTTTAAATATAAATTTTATATATATTATATAATAATAACAAGACACCCACAAGAAGTAAAAAAGACCAAAAGCAATAAAAGGGGAGAGGAAGTAAGTGGGGGCGTCAATAGAAACAATGGGCAACCCAAAGCGTTAACTGTCTTCCCCCCCCCCCCCTCCACCACACCCCACCCCCAAACACCACCACCCTAAATTTCCAAGTACGTACACCCACACCACACACACACAACACACACCACAAACACACACACCACACACACAACCCCCACCTTTTGAAACCCAAAATTTTCCCCCCTTTTTTGGGGGGTTTTTTTTTGTCGTTTCTTTTTGAACCCCCGTGGTGGTTTTGGTGTGTGTTGTGTGGTTGGTGTGTGTTTGTGTGTGTTGTGGGGTGTGTTTGTGGTGTGTGGGGTTGGTAGTGTGTGTTGTGTGTTGGTGGTGTGTGTGTGGTTGTTTGTGTGTGTGTGTGTATGTGTGTTGTGTTTTTTTGTGGGGGGGTATTTGTGTGTGTGTATGGTTTTTGTGTGTGTGGTTTTTATGTGTGTGTGTGTGTGTGGGGTGTGTTTGTGTGTGTGGGGTTTTGTGTGTTGGTGTGTTTGTGTGTGTGTGTGTGTGTGATTGTATGTGTGGTGTGTGTGTGTACTCACCTATTTGTACTCACCTTTTTTGGGGTTGCGGGGGTCGAGTCCTACTCCTGGCCCCGCCTTTTTCACCGGTTCTACTAGACCTCTCTCCCCCCTCCATAGCTTTATCAAACCTCGTTTAAAACTGTGTAGGGTTTTCCCCCTCCACTACGTCATTTTCTAGGCTATTCCACTGCCTTAAAAAACTCATGACGAAGAAATACTTCCCATTCCCTCTCTGATTTCTTTTTGTGTCTTCAACCCCAATTTTGGGGGCCTCTTTTTCTGGTCCCCCCCTGGAACATCTTTCCTTGTCCCCCTTTGTCTTTTCCCCGCTTTTTTAATGTCGTTTCATGTCTCCCCTACCCCCCTGTCCCCCCAGTGTCTCGGCCAAACCCTTTAATCTTTCTTCATAGGACTTTCCCCCTTTTAGCTCGGGAACAAACCTTGTTGAAAACCCTTTTTACTTTCTCTATTTTCTTGACGTGCTTTATCAATGCGGGGTTTTCCCAAAAAGGGGTGCATACTCCAGTATGGGCCCCCGACATACACGTGTAATGTCTTTTTAATGATTCCTTACTAAGGTCGGAAAGTGTTTTCAGGGGTTTTCCCGGCCCCAAATGTGCAGCAGTTTTTCTGTTGTGTGTGTGTTTCGTATGTGGTTGTGGTGGGTTTTGGGTGTGGTTTGTGGGTGGTGTGTGTGTTGGTGGGGTGAGGGGGGTGTGGTTTGTATGTGGGGTTGGGTGTTTGTGGGGGGGTGTATTGTTGTGGAGTTGTTGTGGGAGGTGGGGGGGGGGTTTGGGGGTGGGTTGGGGGGTGTTTTTGGGGGTTGGGGGGTTGGTTGTGTGGGTGTGGTGTGGGGGGGGTGGTGGTTGTGGGGAGTTGGTGGGGCGTGGGGGTGAAATGTGTGGGGGGTGGGGCCCCTGGGGTGGTTGGGCTGGGTGGTAAATTGTGTGCTGTGTGGTGGGGGGGCGTGTGTGTGTGTGTATGGTTGTTTTGTTATGGTGTATGTGTTGTTTTTGTGTGGTGTTGTGTGTGTGTGTTGTTTTGCCACCATTTTTGGTTGAGGGGTCTTTATGTGGTCCCCCCCCCCCCCCTGTTGCCTGGTTTTTTTGGCTTTTATTCCCGGTTAAAATTGTAAAGTTCCCCCCTCCCTCTCCTTTTGGTTTTTCCCCCGGTGAAATTTTTGACCGGTTTTCCTAAATTTTGTAATTGGTTTTCCTTTTTTGATTTGTGTGTGACTCGGCATGCTTTCCCTTTTTTCATGCCCCCCCGCCCTCCTTCCTCCATGTCCGTAGGCCGTTTTCCCTCAACCTTTCCCTTTCGTGGGGACAACCCCGTAGCTATGGGACTAGCCCTTTTTTTGCAAACCTTTTCACTTTATTTTAATTTCTTGACGTGCTTGACTAGGGGTGGGTTTTTCCAAAATGGTGCTGATAAAATCCGTTTTGGGCCTGACGTAAAAGGGATACAGAGTCTTGAACGAACCTTATGAGGAATCGAAAGCCATCCGTAGGGTTTTCCAGGGGGCCCCTATGCTGCAGCATTAAAAGATTGTGTGCCTTAGGAGATACTCGGGGTTATACTCACCCCCAAACTTTTTTTTCCCTTAGTGAGGTTTGCAGTCTTTGGGCCCTCTAAACTATATTGTGTCTGCGGTCTTTTTTGCCCTTCCCCCAAATTTATGACTTGCATTTGGCAGGGTTAAACTCAAGAAGCCATTTTTGGACCAGGCTTTTTTTAGCCTTCCCGGTCTCTTTGTAGTCCTGCCTATCCTCATTTCCATTTGATTTTTCTCATTAAATTCACATACTGCAAACAAGGACACTTTAGTCTATCCCCTTTCCGGGTTTGTCGTTCACATATACCAAGAACACACAGGTCCTAGGACTACCCCTGTGGAACCCCGCTTTTCACAAGGGGCCCCCTTGACACCCGTCACGTACCATGACTTTTTTTTGCCCCCGTCGGTATTCTCTGACCCTTGCAGGCCTTTTTCCGTTATGTGTGCCATCCTCTACTTTTGCAGTAACCCTTGTGAGGAACGTGTCGAAGGCGCTCTTCTTCCCCCCTCCTTGGTTATATGTACCTCATCACACTTGCTGGTGTACCCCCCTTTTATTTTCCTGGGGTCCCACTGGTTTCCACTGTAAATATTTCTTTAAAAACTCGGGTTTTTAGCCCGACAACCTCTCGGTCGTTTCTTGTGAATTCCCCATCACCCTTCCCCCCCGTTATTACCTGGTCCTTGACTGTTGTTTTAAAAACCTGGGGATTTTTGGGCCTGACAAAAGTTGGGGGAGCCCTTAAACTTTCGAGGTTTTGCCTTTTCCTATTTTGCCAGCCCCCCTTTATCGGGGCCCCTTTTAATTGTTTTGGCCTTCGGGAAAGCTCTTTATTTTCAGATTTTTTCCCTTTATATTTCCCATTCTTTGAAAAACCTTTTTGTTTTTGCCCGCCCCCCCAATCCCTATTTCCCTTTGGGGGAAACCAAAAACCTTTTTGGGGGGTTTCCTTCCGGGTTTTTTGGGGCCCGGGGTATTCCTATACCGTTTTCCTCTTCCCCCCTTGAAACGGGGGGGGCCCTGGGGGTTTCCCCTTGGGGGAATTACCAAAATCCCGGGGGGTTGGGGGTTTTGTGGCCCCGTTTTAAGGCCCCCCTTTGGGAAAGGGTTTTGTTTTTTTCCCCCCTGGGGCCCATTCGGCCCCGGGAGGGTTTTAGCTTTTGAAGCCCCTTTGTGGGGGGGTGAAGGCCTTTTTTTTTTGGTTTTTGTTTTTGGGGTGCCCCCTTTTTTTTCCGGGTTCGGTTTCCCCCGGGGTAAATTTTCTTTAATTTTTTGGGGCCCGAAAACCTCTGGTGGGGGGGGGGGGCCCATCCCTTCCCCCCTTTAAGGGTTTGAGTTTTTTCCCCGATGGGGTAAAGGGCTGGGTGGGTACTTTTCGTGTTGCTTTTATTTGTGTGGCCCCCCTTTTTTCTGTCAATTTTTTTGGGTTTGGTTAATTCCTTTTTTTTTGGTTTTGGTTTTATATTTCCTTTTTGGGTTGTTTTTTTTCCCCCCTTGGTGAAAAGGTCGTTGTTTTTGTTTTGTTTTTTGGGGCCCCCCCCCTTGCCTCCGTTTTGGGTTCCCCGGGGTTTTTCCTTTTGGGGCCGTTGGGGTTGGATGGGGGGGGGTGGGGGGAGGTTTTTTGGGGTTTTTGGGGTTTTTGTTTTGTGGTGGTGTGTTTTGTTTTTTTTTGTTTGTTTTTCGTGTCGTGGGTTGTGGTTTTGGTGTGTTTGTGTGTGTGTGTGTTTGTGTTGTTTGTTGGGGTTGCGGGGGTTCGGGTTTCCCCCTTTTTGGTGGTTGTGTGTGTGTGGTGGTTTTTTTGTGTTTTTTATTTGTTATTTGGGGGTCATGTTGGGGTTTTTGTTCACGTTTGGGTGTTTTTGTGTGTTTTGTTGTGTGTTTGTTGTGTGTGTGTGTTGTGTGTGTGTGTTGTTGTGTGGTGTTGTGTGTGTGTGTGTAGTGTGTGTGTGTGTGTGGGGTTTATTTCCCCATTTTGTCCTAGGAACCTTCGATTAGACCCCTAGCCGTAGTATACCGCGTGTGTGTGTGTGTGGGGTGTGTGTGTGTGGTGTGTGTGTGTTTTTACCCACCAAATTTGTACTCACCAAATTGTGGTTGCGGGGGTCGAGACTCACTCCTGGCCCCCCCTCTTCACGGACCGCTACTACCCTCTCCCCTCTTGTTCCTGACGTACAAAACCTCTTTTTAAAAACTATGAAATGGTTCCCCTCCAATTTTCCTTGTTTGGGCTATTCACTTCCTGAAAAACTCAATGACTGAAAAAAATACTTCCTAACGTCCCTTTTGGACTCGTTGAGTCTTCACTTTCATTTGTAAACCCCTTTTTCCCTTGTCCCCTCTCTGAACATCCTATCTTGCCCCACCTTTTTCTATTCCCCCCCTTTCTTATATGCCCGTTATCATGTCGCCCCTGCCCCTTTTTGTCCCCCAGTTTTCGTCAGCCCCGACCCCCCAAATTTTCCCTCGTACAAAACCCCCGGGAGTTTCGGGAAACTACCCCCTTTTTGGGGGAAAACCCTTTGTATTTTCCCTCTAACTTCTTGCCCGTGTTTGGGACCGGGTTTGGGGTTCCAACTGGTGCTGCATACTCCAGTAGGGGCCCCCTAACATACACAGTTACAGTGTCTTGGCGTTTCTTAAAAAGGGGTATCGGAACGCTATTCTCGGGTTTTTAAAAAGGCCCCCCCGTATGCTGCAGCAGTTATTTATTTTTGATGTGTCCCTCTGTAAAGTCTGGGTGTTATGGTCACCCCGGGGCCCTTTTCCCCCTGAGTGAGGCCCGTAGCCCTTTATCCACCTACCCTATATTTCTATCTGCGGGTTTTTTTCCCCCTCCCCAATTTTTCATGACTTTGCATTTTGACTGGTTTGAATTTCGAGAAGCCAGTTACTGGCCCACATGTCCAGTCTCTTTGCAGCCCCTTCCTCATCCTATCCAAATTTAATTCTTCTCTTTTAACTTCCATATCTGCGAACGGGGAACTTCAGAGTCTTTTCCTTTTCCTTTAAATGCCCGTTCACATAAAATCAAAAAAGATTTGGGTCCTAAAACCCTGACCCCTGCGGGACCCCGCTGGGTTCACGGGGCCCCCCCAAAGGTGATCCCTCTTCACGTACCATGACTCGTTGCTCCCTCCTGTCAGTTTTTCCCCCTGTTCCATTGAAAGTGCCCTCCCTGTTACATGGCCTCATCCTCCAGCTTCTGCCCAAATTCTTTTGGGGGGAATTGTGAAAAGGGGCCTTCCTGCGTCTAGGAAAACCCCAATCTACCCCCCCCCTCCTTTTCGTGTCCTTTCTTCTGTTACCTTGTCATAAAAAAATCCAGGGGGGTTTTTGTTCACGATTTGCCCTTTCCCTGGGAACCCCTTCTGGTTTTTTATTTATAAAACTTGTTCCTTTCCAGGTGTTCGACCACTCTCCTCCTATAAACTTCTCCCTAAATTTGCACACAATTTCATTCAGAAACACGGTCTGTTTCCTTTCTTAAATATTTGGGGCTACTTAGCTTTTCCCTTTAAAATTTTTCGGAGTTTCCCAGTTTCAAAGGGGTGTGTTTTAAGATTGGGGGTTAGAGGCCCCTGCACAGCATCTCTGCCCTTTCTAAGGACCCTTTTGGGGGATTCCCCGGGCCCCCTGCCTTTGGGTGTCAAGGTAATTAAAGGGGCTTCTTCACCTCTTCCTCAGCTGTTCTATTCAATCCAAAACTTTTTTGGTTTTTATTCCCCTTTATGTTCCCCTTTTGTGCTGTCTTTCCCCCAACCCCCTTTCCCTTTTCTACCGTAAAAACTTCCCTTAAAAACCCCCTTTTAGCTCCTCACATACCCCCTGATCATTTCTTGTGAGTTCTCCCCTTCTGTCCCTTTTAAAATTTTTTGATCACAATGGTCTTTGACGTTGTCTTCCTTTCCCGATTGGGGGTAAACAAATTTTGGGTCGGGTTTGATTCTCGAGCCTTCCCTTTTCATACTGGGGGGCGCTGGGGCCCCCCCTCCTTTCCCGTGGGATACTCATTTCCCGGCTCGCGGGCTGGTCTCCCTATTTTTGTGTGTTCTCTGCCTTCGTACTTTTTCCATTCTCTATTGCACTTTGTTTTTTTTCCTCCTTTCACCGTCGGGTGAACCAGGGGGTCGTTTTTGTTTTTTCCCCGTTGTTACTGTTTTTCCCCTTTGGGGAAAAAACCCTTTCCCACTGCCCCCTTGCATTTTTTTGTTCAATTCCCTCATTTTAATTTTCTGGCTTTTCCCGCCATTCTCCCGTCCCCCCCGGAACCCCCCCCCGGGAAGTTCTTTTAAACCCCATTTTAGTCCCCCCTTTTAGTCAGGCTTTTCCCCTTCAACTTTTTTTTTTATTCTCTCCCTTGCAGCTCTACTTGTATTTAAAGCACAGAACCCCGTGGGGCGCTAGCCCTAGGGGACTCTCATACCGGGTGTCCGGGGGAACACCCAAAGGGCCAAAACTTGCTGGGTTTATCCCTTTCCCCTCACTCTGGTAGTGTCCTTAACATGTTTGGGGCTTAGGTTTTTTTAGCACCAAAGTCCAAAAATCCTGGCTCTCCCCTGTTTCGGGACCCCCATGTGGCTCCCGGTTTTTCCCCGTAATTTCCCGGGGGGGTTGAAATCCCCCCATAACCAGGGAACTTTGCTTTTGCTGGGAAATGGCTTTTTCTTCCACCCCAGCAAGTGGTCCACCATTGCTCTGTTGCTCTCTTCCCTTTTTTCCCCTCTTTTGGGCCCCCTGCAGTTTTGTGGGGGATTATTCACACGCAAAAGACCACTTTTTGGGTTTCCCCCGGGTGAAGTTTTCCTACTATGAGTCCCCCTT
>NC_069443.1:5326410-5373910 GCF_026875155.1 Cherax quadricarinatus | reverse complement strand
TGGCAAGGTTTGGTGAGGCGTTGGGAAAAGTAGGAGGATGAGGAGGAGAAGCAGAAGCAGGAGGTGGTGAAGGAAGAGAAGCAGAAGATATTCTGCAATGAAAGTTCTTGGGCGGAGAAGCATAACAAGATATGACAGAAAAAAAGAGAGTTATAGATAACAGAAAGTAAAAGAAAGAAATATAGGAGAGGAAGAAGATGGATAGAGGACCCAGAGGGTTTAAAGGGAAGGGTATAGAAGAGGAAGGAAATGGGAGAAGGGCTGGAAGAGAAAGAAATGTATACCAGAGGAAGATAGATAGAGGAGTGGAGGAGAAAGGAAGGGGAATAGAAGAGGAAGAAGAGGGATAGATAATAGGAAGAGAAATGATGGTGTAAGGAAGAGGAAGAAGGTGGATAAAGGATGGGAAGAGAAAAGAATGGATATAAGGGAGGGGAGAAGTGTTGTTACTTCGTGAGAGGAAACAAACTTTTATAAGTAAATATACTTTGAAACAAGCACATATATACGCTCACACACACACACACTGCTTCTGTAGTGGAGGCAGGATCCGTACATAGTGTTTAGATGAGGTATAACAAAGCTCATGGAGCAGGGAGAGAGAGAGGACCTAGCAGTGACCAGTGAAGAGGCGTGACCAGGAGCTATGGCTCGACCCTTGCAACCACAAACAGGTGAGTACACACACACACACACACATACACACACACACACACACATACACACACACACACACACATACACACACACACCACACAACATTTCACACACACACACACACACACACACATACACACACACACACACATACACACACACACACACACACACACATACACCAACCACACACACACACACACACACACACACCACACACAAAACACACACACACACACACACATACACCACCACACACACACACACACACACACACACACACACACACACACACACATAACACACACACACACACACTATACAAGTCAGCAAGAGAGAATAAACCAACAAGACTACACTTTATCTTCACCTTATGTTCATCTGACAGAGATGGAATAGCGTATGAAAGGTTGAAGTTTAAACATCTTATAAAAGTAAGCATGGAGGGGGAACAGAAATATATAAATGTCAGAAGAGAAGAACATGCAGAGATGAGAGAATTCCTGAATAGTATAATGGAGTACATAGTTGAAGTTTGAGAGGAGGCAGCAGAGGAATTCTTACGGAAAAGTAGAAAAGTCAAAGGTAAGAACACAGAGTTGTCTTGGTGTATCCCAAGAAGTAAATAGGAAAAAAAATAGAAGCGCAAGAGTATGGAAGAATTAAAGAAAGCGAAGGTGAGCGGAAGTGAACGGAAGAGCCAGAAACAAGCGAGCACGGGTAAAAAGATAAACCGAGCGATAATACGAGAATAGCCTAGCAAATAAGGCTGAAGAATGAAGAAGAGCACAGTTTCCCCTATTCATCCAAGGCTTGTTTACTTCCAACAATGAAGACTTGTTCCAGCACCTTTTCCTAGCCCCTTTAGTTCAGTTTAACTATATAATTTTTCAGTATTCTTGCAGCGGTTGTGAGTCACGTTGCAACAGTCCAGTTTTTCATTGAAACGGTTCAATTTTCCGTTGCAGAAACTCTTAGCAAGATACCAGGAGTTCAGTCTCTCGTTCCAGCAGCTCAGTCCCTCGTTCCAGCAGTTTAATCCCTCGTTCCAGCAAATCATTCCCTCATTCCAGCAGTTCGGCTCACGTTTCAGCAGTTTAGTCACTCTTTCCAGTAGTTCAGTCCCTCGTTCCAGCAGTTCGGTCCCTCGTTCAAGTAATTCAGTCCCTCGTTCCAGTAGTTCGGGCCCTAGTTCTAGCAGTACAAGCCCTCGTTCCAATAGTCATGAGTACTGTTCCAGTCTTCGATCGATCGCAAGATGAGAGGCAGGGACCAGGAGCTGGGACTCGATCCCCCCCCCGAAACACAATTCTTTGGGAAGAATTCAACAAATGAGAATACAAATTCATAAAAAAGGCAAAAATACTACGTGTGGGGGAAGGGGAGGGGGAGGGGAGGGAGGAAAGGAGGGGAGGGGAAGGGGAGATGGGAAGTAGGAAGATATAGGAAGAATATAGGAGAGGAAAGGAGGATAATGAAATCTTTCTCCCTTCACCATCCTTCCTTGCTTCTCCTCAACTACTTCTCCTTCTCTAACTCTTCTTCTCCTTTTCTAACTCTCTTCTTCTCCTTCTCTAACTCTTCTTCTCCTTCTCTAACTCTCTTCTCCTCCTTCTCTCTTCTTCTCCTCCAACTCTCTCCTTCTCTGCCTCTCCTCTACTCTACACTATTTCTTCAAGCCTCGGCACAAGTCTTTCACTTTCACCTCCCTTTACTCCATTTCTTAACCCCTTCCCATATCTCACTGTATTACCCTTCTCATTTTCCTCCCCATTCTCTCTCCCCACACACACAGTTATTATGATAATGTAATAAGCCCAGGGCAGCAACACCTCCACCTACAACATTCATGAATAAGAAAATTTGCTCCTCGTTCTGCCCACGGCTTTACACCACTTTGAGTTTAATAATAAATTTCACCACGTTCATATTTACATTTATATATTTTGAATTCAATGAAATGTTTGGCAGTGATTTTAGCGGCAGTAAATCTGAGAGAAATTCATATATTTGCGTTGGTATTTCTGTTTAATTCACGGTAGTTTGGGCAAGATTTTCCGTGTTTAGTGGAATTATGTTGATTATTTGAGATTATTCACGGTAGTTATATTGTTTTATTTATGGGGGGAAATGTGTATTTTACACCAGTGATACACACACAACCACACACACACCACACACACCACACACACACACACACACACACACACTACACACACACACACACACACACACACACACACACACACACACACACACACACATATACACATACACATACACACGTCTCTGACATGTATTGCGTGCAAAGTCATGGAGAAGATTATCAGGAGGAGAGTGGTCGAACACCTGGAAAGGAACAAGATTATAAATGAAAACCAGCATGGGTTCATGGAAGGCAAATCTTGTATCACAAACCTCCTGGAGTTTTATGACAAGGTAACAGACGTAAGACACGAGAGAGAGGGGTGGGTAGATTGCGTTTTCTTAGACTGCAGGAAGGCCTTTGACACAGTTCCCCACAAGAGATTAGTGCAGAAGCTGGAGGATCAGGCGCATGTAACAGGGAGGGAACTGCAATGGATCAGGGAATACCTGACAGGGAGGCAACAACGAGTCATGGTACGTGAAGAGGTATCACAGTGGGCGCCTGTGACAAGCGGGGTCCCACAGGGGTCAATTCTAGGACCAGTGCTATTTTTGATATATGCGAACGACATGATGGAAGGAATAGACTCTGAAGTGCCCTGTTCGCAGATGATGTGAATTGATGAGAAGAATTAAATCGGACGAGGATGAGGCAGGACTGCAAAGGGGACCTGGAGAGGCTGGAATGTGGTCCAGTAACTGGCTTCTCGAATTCAATCCAGCCAAATGCAAAGTCATGAAGATTGGGGAGGGGCAAAGAAGACCGCACACAGAGTATAGGCTAGGTGGACAAAGACTACAGACCTCACTCAGGGAGAAAGACCTTGGGGTGACCATAACACCGAGCACATCACCGGAGGCACACATCAACCAAATAACCGCTGCAGCATACGGGCGCCTGGCAAACCTGAGAATTAGCGTTCCGATACCTTAATAAGGAATCGTTCAAGACACTGTACACTGTGTATGTTAGGCCCATACTGGAGTATGCAGCACCAGTCTGGAACCCACACCTGGTCAAGCACGTCAAGAAGTTAGAGAAAGTACAAAGGTTTGCAACAAGGCTAGTCCCAGAGCTCAAGGGAATGTCGTACGAGGAAAGGTTAAGGGAAATCGGACTGACGACACTGGAGGACAGAAGGGTCAGGGGAGACATGATAACGACATACAAGATACTGCGGGGAATAGACAAGGTGGGACAGAGATAGGATGTTCCAGAGAGGGGACACAGGGACAAGGGGTCACAACTGGAAGCTGAAGACTCAGACGAGTCACAGGGACGTTAGGAAGTATTTCTTCAGTCATAGAGTTGTCAGCAAGTGGAATAGCCTAGCAAGTGAAGTAGTGGAGGCAGGAACCATACATAGTTTTAAGAAGAGGTATGACAAAGCTCAGGAAGCAGAGAGAGAGGATCCAGTAGCGATCAGTGAAGAGGCGGGGCCAGGAGCTGAGTCTCGACCCCTGCAACCACAATTAGGTGAGTACAATTAGGTGAGTACACACACACACACACACACATACACACACACACACACACACACACACACCACACACACACACACACACACACATACACACACACACACACACACACACACACACACACACACACATACACACACACAGTCAGCAAGCAGTAAGTACTGATGGTGATGATCAGAAACAGCTTAAACTGCCATTTGGAGCCTCGTAAAGCAGCGTAACGAGCCCGCAGCCACAACACCCCCCACCCACCGCATCATTATCACCCCCCACCCCCTCTCAGGTAAGGTGTAACATCTCTCGCCCCCTTCCAGGTAAGATGGAACACCCTTTACACCCTCCCAGGTAAGACAGAACACCGTTTACACCCTCCCAGGTAAGACAGAACACCCTTTACACCCTCCCAGGTAAGACAGAACACCGTTTACACCCTCCCAGGTAAGACAGAACACCCTTTACACCCTCCCAGGTAAGACAGAACACCGTTTACACCCTCCCAGGTAAGACAGAACACCCTTTACACCCTCCCAGGTAAGACAGAACACCGTTTACACCCTCCCAGGTAAGACAGAACACCGTTTACACCCTCCCAGGTAAGACAGAACACCCTTTACACCCTCCCAGGTAAGACAGAACACCCTTTACACCCTCCTAGGTAAGACAGAACACCCTTTACACCCTCCCAGGTAAGACAGAACACCGTTTACACCCTCCCAGGTAAGACAGAACACCGTTTACACCCTCCCAGGTAAGACAGAACACCGTTTACACCCTCCCAGGTAAGACAGAACACCCTTTACACCCTCCCAGGTAAGACAGAACACCGTTTACACCCTCCCAGGTAAGACAGAACACCCTTTACACCCTCCCAGGTAAGACAGAACACCCTTTACACCCTCCCAGGTAACACAGAACACCGTTTACAACCCTCCCAGGTAAGACAGAACACCCTTTACACCCTCCCAGGTAAGACAGAACACCCTTTACACCCTCCCAGGTAAGACAGAACACCCTTTACACCCTCCCAGGTAAGACAGAACACCGTTTACACCCTCCCAGGTAAGACAGAACACCCTTTACACCCTCCCAGATGAGACAGAATATTACCTTACCCCCTCCCTGGTGAGACACAGCATCCCTCACTGCCCTTCCACGTAAAACAGAACACCCTACACCCCCTTCCAGGTGAGACAGAACACCCCTCACCCCCCAGGTAAGATAGAACACCCCTCACCCCCAGGTAAGACAGAACACCCCTCACCCCCCAGGTAAGACAGAACACCCCTCACCCCCCAGGTAAGACAGAACACCCCTCACCCCCCAGATAAGATAGAACACCCCTCACCCTCAGTTAGAACAGAACACACCCGCACCCCAATGAAGAAAAAGGGAATCCCTTCTAAGGAAAAGTAAATCCCGCCGCCCAGGAAGGCGGCAGCACCTCCACCCCACCATTATCCTCCTCTTCACCTTTTTCCAGGTGAAGTGGAATATCCCTCACCCCTTTGGAGGAGGAATAACATCCCCTCTCTCATCCTCACCTAGCAATGAGGAGGTAACACCTACCCTCCTGTCCGATGGAAGAGATGTCACTACCCTCTTGAGAGTGTTGATTTACAGCTCTTGGGGCCTTTGAGCCACAGGTGCTAGATTTAAGTGTGTTGAGCTACATATCCTGGGCCTCTTATTGTTGTGAGATATGGAGATCTCTTGCGTCTTGTTTGTAATAATACGAACATAAAGGAGCACCGCTTCAGGTCCAAGTCACACCCGTTTAAGAAGGAAGGAGCACTGCTGCAGGCCTACTGGCCCAAGCTAAGCCAGTAGACCTAAGTGGTAATCCTCACACTCTGGCTCTAAGAAATCTTCCGTATGAAGAAAGACTGAAGTCCCTTAAACTACATTCTCTTGTAAGACGAAGAATGAGGGAAGACATGACTGGAGAGTACAAGTGGAAGATGGGTATTAACAAAAGAGATATAAATAAGGTCCTGAGGATATCCCTCAAATAGGTGAATCTTCCCATATGAGCTGACCTCAATAACTAGACCTTAAGGGGGAAGGAAGTGTAGAAAAATAGTTCAGAGAACCGACGATACCGAAGATACCCAAGTGTTGCACACGTGCAACACTTGGGTATCTTTATTGTGGAAACGTTTCTCCACAAACCATACCCCGGCCGGGATTGAACCCGCGGTCAGAGAGTCTCAAAACTCCAGCCCGTCGCGTTAGCCACTAGACCAGCTAGCCACAATAAGAGTCATGTTGACGGCAGTGAAGGGACTTGAGCTAGAGTTCGTCACGGCCACGCTAGCTGGAGATTCGTCTGTAAAAACTTGCATTTGTGGTCACAGAGGTGCCTGTGCTAACCTTCCTATGGTGTAGAAATATACCTAGTTGGATGAATCTTATTGTGGCTAGCTGGTCTAGTGGCTAACGCGACGGGCTGGAGTTTTGAGACTCTCTGACCGCGGGTTCAATCCCGGCCGGGGTATGGTTTGTTTGCAATCGTGTCATTACGATTTCGTGAGTCATGTTTCTCCACACAGTGACTTCATCAGTCCAATACAAAAAGATCAGAAGGATCGATGTAATCAGCCTGGAGTCGATGTAATCAGTCCATAAATCTTGATAAGAATATAGCATATGATCGAAGAAGGCACTTATATACTACAGCGAAGCTGAGGCAAATGTAGCTAAGGGGAGACTTGCCGGGGAGCTATAGAGCTGAGCAGAGATGAGCGGAACAGAGCAGAGTTGTGTCTGGGTGGAGAGGTACACCTGGGGTATACCTGGAGGGTGTTTCGGGGGGTCAACGCCTCCGCGGCCCGTTCTATGACCAGGTCTGGGAGTTACCTCGGTATATGTTGGATATTGTGGTATACTCCCAGCTGGGAGTAACTTGTTGTCCACTTTTATTGCCATTTACACATACTTGCCATCGCCGGATATGTGGAACTATATGTGTATTATATCTTGCCACATATTTCACAGCATCACATATCTTTCTCAGTAACCAAGTGTACATTTGTAATAAATAATTAAGTATTAATAAATTGTAATAGCATGAAAGACAGTGTTTATTTTCCCCACCTTTAATGTTTATAAGAGCGAGTGTTGTGGAGAGGTAAAGTGAGGACAACCTTAAGTAAAGTTGTCAAGAGTGAGTTGTGAAGTGACAGTAATAATGTCTGACTTTATTAGTTCCTCCTTATTGACGGTGAGACGGTTCACTGATCCTCCCTCTCATACCACACTCTTAATTCCTCCCTCTCATACCACACTCTTAATTCCTCCCTCTCATACCACACTCTTAATTCCTCCCTCTCATACCACACTCTTAATTCCTCCCTCTCATACCACACTGTTAATTCCTCCCGCTCATACCACACTGTTAATTCCTCCCGCTCATACCACACTGTTAATTCCTCCCTCTCATACCACACTGTTAATTCCTCCCTCTCATACCACACTGTTAATTCCTCCCTCTCATACCACACTGTTAATTCCTCCCTCTCATACCACACTGTTAATTCCTCCCTCTCATACCACACTGTTAATTCCCCCGCTCATACCACACTGTTAATTCCTCCCGCTCATACCACACTGTTAATTCCTCCCTCTCATACCACACTGTTAATTCCTCCCTCTCATACCACACTGTTAATTCCTCCCGCTCATACCACACTGTTAATTCCTCCCTCTCATACCACACTGTTAATTCCTCCCTCTCATACCACACTGTTAATTCCTCCCTCTCATACCACACTGTTAATTCCTCCCTCTCATACCACACTGTTAATTCCTCCCTCTCATACCACACTGTTAATTCCTCCCTCTCATACCACACTGTTAATTCCAACTCCTGGATCTCCTGGGAGGGACACACGTCACACATTGTTGTCTCTTGAGGGAGTTAAGCTACAGCTCCTCTGCCTCATGAGGTCTCTCAGGAAGATGAGACTGGGATTATGAGATACGGGGGATACCTTTCTAGGATGACACAAACCCGTGTGGGTTATACACAGCAAGGAGAGGTAAAAGCTAGAAACAAAAACTGTTGAAAAATTATATTAAAAAAAAGAGGAACTAGCAAACAGTAGATTCCAACTTTCAGTGTTTATGTTCAGGTTAATGTTTATCCTGACTCAATGTTACTTGTAAACATGAGTGTACCAGCAGTGAGGGGAGTCAGGGGCGGCGACAAGCAGGGGTGAGTGAGGGGAGTCAGGGGCGGTGACAAGCAGGGGTGAGTGAGGGGAGTCAGGGGCGGCGACAAGCAGGGCAGAGTGAGGTTCAGGGGCGGCGACAAGCAGGGGTGAGTGAGGGGAGTCAGGGGCGGTGACAAGCAGGGCAGAGTGAGGTTCAGGGCGGTGACAAGCAGGGGAGAGTGAGGTTCAGAGGTGGTGACAAGCAGGGGAGAGTGAGGTTCAGAGGTGGTGACAAGCAGGGGAGAGTGAGGTTCAGAGGTGGTGACAAGCAGGGGAGAGTGAGGTTCAGAGGTGGTGACAAGCAGGGGAGAGTGAGGTTCAGAGGTGGTGACAAGCAGGGGAGAGTGAGGTTCAGAGGTGGTGACAAGCAGGGGAGAGTGAGGTTCAGAGGTGGTGATAAGCAGGGGAGAGTGAGGTTCAGAGGTGGTGACAAGCAGTGGAGAGTGAGGTTCAGAGGTGGTGACAAGCAGTGGAGAGTGAGGTTCAGAGGTGGTGACAAGCAGGGGAGAGTGAGGTTCAGAGGCGGTGACAAGCAGGGCAGAGTGAGGGGAGTCAGGGGCGGTGACAAGCAGGGCAGAGTGAGGGGAGTCAGGGGCGGTGACAAGCAGGGCAGAGTGAGGGGAGTCAGGGGCGGTGACAAGCAGGGCAGAGTGAGGTTAAGAGGTGGTGACAAGCAGGGGAGAGTGAGGTTCAGAGGTGGTGACAAGCAGGGGAGAGTGAGGTTCAGAGGCGGTGACAAGCAGGGCAGAGTGAGGGGAGTCAGGGGCGGTGACAAGCAGGGCAGAGTGAGGTTCAGAGGTGGTGACAAGCAGTGGAGAGTGAGGTTCAGAGGTGGTGACAAGCAGGGCAGAGTGAGGTTCAGAGGTGGTGACAAGCAGGGGAGAGTGAGGTTCAGAGGTGGTGACAAGCAGGGGAGAGTGAGGTTCAGAGGTGGTGACAAGCAGGGGAGAGTGAGGTTCAGAGGTGGTGACAAGCAGGGCAGAGTGAGGTTCAGAGGTGGTGACAAGCAGGGGAGATGAGGGTTCAGAGATGGTGACAAGCAGGGCAGAGTGAGGTTCAGAGGTGGTGACAAGCAGTGGAGAGTGAGGTTCAGAGGTGGTGACAAGCAGGGGAGAGTGAGGTTCAGAGTGTGGTGACAAGCAGTGGAGAGTGAGGTTCAGAGGTGGTGACAAGCAGGGCAGAGTGAGGTTCAGAGGTGGTGACAAGCAGGGGAGAGTGAGGTTCAGAGGCGGTGACAAGCAGGGCAGAGTGAGGTTCAGAGGTGGTGACAAGCAGGGGAGAGTGAGGTTCAGAGGTGGTGACAAGCAGGGGAGAGTGAGGTTCAGAGGTGGTGACAAGCAGGGGAGAGTGAGGTTCAGAGGCGGTGACAAGCAGGGCAGAGTGAGGGGAGTCAGGGGCGGTGACAAGCAGGGCAGAGTGAGGTTCAGAGGTGGTGACAAGCAGGGCAGAGTGAGGTTCAGAGGTGGTGACAAGCAGGGCAGAGTGAGGTTCAGAGGTGGTGACAAGCAGGGCAGAGTGAGGCTCAGAGGTGGTGACAAGCAGGGCAGAGTGAGGTTCAGAGGTGGTGACAAGCAGGGGAGAGTGAGGTTCAGAGGTGGTGACAAGCAGGGGAGAGTGAGGTTCAGAGGTGATGATAAGCAGGGGGGAGTGAGGTTCAGAGGTGGTGACAAGCAGGGCAGAGTGAGGTTCAGAGGTGGTGACAAGCAGGGCAGAGTGAGGTTCAGGGGCGGTGACAAGCAGGGGAGAGTGAGGTTCAGAGGTGGTGACAAGTAGGGGAGAGTGAGGTTCAGAGGTGGTGACAAGCAGGGCAGAGTGAGGTTCAGAGGTGGTGACAAGCAGGGGAGAGTGAGGTTCAGAGGTGGTGACAAGCAGGGGAGAGTGAGGTTCAGAGGTGGTGACAAGCAGGGCAGAGTGAGGATCAGAGGTGGTGACAAGCAGGGCAGAGTGAGGTTCAGAGGTGGTGACAAGCAGGGAGAGTGAGGTTCAGAGGTGGTGACAAGCAGGGCAGAGTGAGGTTCAGAGGTGGTGACAAGAAGGGCAGAGTGAGGTTAAGAGGTGGTGACAAGCAGGGGAGAGTGAGGTTCAGAGGTGGTGACAAGCAGGGGAGAGTGAGGTTCAGAGGTGGTGACAAGCAGGGCAGAGTGAGGTTCAGAGGTGGTGACAAGCAGGGCAGAGTGAGGTTCAGAGGTGGTGAGAAGCAGGGGAGAGTGAGGTTCAGAGGTGGTGACAAGCAGGGAGAGTGAGGTTCAGAGGTGGTGACAAGCAGTGGAGAGTGAGGTTCAGAGGTGGTGACAAGCAGGGGAGAGTGAGGTTAAGGGGTGGTGACAAGCAGGGGAGAGTGAGGTTCAGGGGCGGTGACAAGCAGGGGAGAGTGAGGTTCAGGGGTGGTGACAAGCAGGGGAGAGTGAGGTTCAGAGGTGGTGACAAGCAGAGGAGAGTGAGGTTCAGGGTGGTGACAAGCAGGGGAGAGTGAGGTTCACGGGTGGTGACAAGCAGGGGAGAGTGAGGTTCAGGGGTGGTGACAAGCAGTGGAGAGTGAGGTTCAGAGGTGGTGACAAGCAGAGGAGAGTGAGGATCAGAGGTGGTGACAAGCAGGGGAGAGTGAGGTTCATAGGTGGTGACAAGCAGGGGAGAGTGAGGTTAAGGGGTGGTGACAAGCAGTGGAGAGTGGGGTTAAGGGGTGGTGACAAGCAGTGGAGAGTGGGGTTAAGGGGTGGTGACAAGCAGTGGAGAGTGAGGTTCAGAGATGGTGACAAGCAGTGGAGAGTGAGGTTCAGAGATGGTGACAAGCAGTGGAGAGTGAGGTTCAGAAGTAGTGACAAGCAGGGGAGAGTGAGGTTAAGGGGTGGTGACAAGCAGTGGAGAGTGGGGTTAAGGGGTGGTGACAAACAGTGGAGAGTGGGGTTAAGGGGTGGTGACAAGCACTGGAGAGTGGGTTAAGGGGTGGTGACAAGCAGTGGAGAGTGAGGTTCAGAGATGGTGACAAGCAGTGGAGAATGAGGTTCAGAGATGGTGACAAGCAGTGGAGAGTGAGGTTAAGAGGTGGTGACAAGCAGGGGAGAGTGAGGTTCAGAGGTGGTGACAAGCAGGGGAGAGTGAGGTTCAGAGGTGGTGACAAGCAGGGGAGAGTGAGGTTCAGAGGTGGTGACAAGCAGTGGAGAGTGAGGTTCAGAGGTGGTGACAAGCAGGGAGAGTGAGGTTCAGAGGTGGTGACAAGCAGTGGAGAGTGAGGTTCAAAGGTGGTGACAAGCAGGGGAGAGTGAGGTTCAGAGGTGGTGACAAGCAGGGGAGAGTGAGGTTCAGAGGTGGTGACAAGCAGGGGAGAGTGAGGTTCAGAGGTGGTGACAAGCAGTGGAGAGTGAGGTTCAAAGGTGGTGACAAGCAGTGGAGAGTGAGGTTCAGAGGTGGTGACAAGCAGTGGAGAGTGAGGTTCAGAGGTGGTGACAAGCAGTGGAGAGTGAGGTTCAGAGGTGGTGACAAGCAGTGGAGAGTGAGGTTCAGAGGTGGTGACAAGCAGGGGAGAGTGAGGTTCAGAGGTGGTGACAAGCAGTGGAGAGTGAGGTTCAGAGGTGGTGACAAGCAGTGGAGAGTGAGGTTCAGAGGTGGTGACAAGCAGGGGAGAGTGAGGTTCAGAGGTGGTGACAAGCAGGGGAGAGTGAGGTTCAGAGGTGGTGACAAGCAGTGGAGAGTGAGGTTCAAAGGTGGTGACAAGCAGGGGAGAGTGAGGTTCAGAGGTGGTGACAAGCAGGGGAGAGTGAGGTTCAGAGGTGGTGACAAGCAGTGGAGAGTGAGGTTCAGAGGTGGTGACAAGCAGTGGAGAGTGAGGTTCAGAGGTGGTGACAAGCAGTGGAGAGTGAGGTTCAGAGGTGGTGACAAGCAGGGGAGAGTGAGGTTGAGAGGTGGTGACAAGCAGTGGAGAGTGAGGTTCAGAGGTGGTGACAAGCAGTGGAGAGTGAGATTCAGAGGTGGTGACAAGCAGGGAGAGTGAGGTTCAGAGGTGGTGACAAGCAGTGGAGAGTGAGGTTCAGAAGTAGTGACAAGCAGGGGAGAGTGAGGTTAAGGGGGTGGTGACAAGCAGTGGAGAGTGGGGTTAAGGGGTGGTGACAAACAGTGGAGAGTGGGGTTAAGGGGTGGTGACAAGCACTGGAGAGTGGGTTAAGGGGTGGTGACAAGCAGTGGAGAGTGAGGTTCAGAGATGGTGACAAGCAGTGGAGAATGAGGTTCAGAGATGGTGACAAGCAGTGGAGAGTGAGGTTAAGAGGTGGTGACAAGCAGTGGTGAGTGAGGTTCAGAGGTTGGTGACAAGCAGGGAGAGTGAGGTTCAGAGGTGGTGACAAGCAGGGGAGAGTGAGGTTCAGAGGTGGTGACAAGCAGTGGAGAGTGAGGTTCAAAGGTGGTGACAAGCAGGGGAGAGTGAGGTTCAGAGGTGGTGACAAGCAGGGGAGAGTGGGTTCAGAGGTGGTGACAAGCAGGGGAGAGTGAGGTTCAGAGGTGGTGACAAGCAGTGGAGAGTGAGGTTCAAAGGTGGTGACAAGCAGTGGAGAGTGAGGTTCAGAGGTGGTGACAAGCAGTGGAGAGTGAGGTTCAGAGGTGGTGACAAGCAGTGGAGAGTGAGGTTCAGAGGTGGTGACAAGCAGTGGAGAGTGAGGTTCAGAGGTGGTGACAAGCAGGGGAGAGTGAGGTTCAGAGGTGGTGACAAGCAGTGGAGAGTGAGGTTCAGAGGTGGTGACAAGCAGTGGAGAGTGAGGTTCAGAGGTGGTGACAAGCAGGGGAGAGTGAGGTTCAGAGGTGGTGACAAGCAGGGGAGAGTGAGGTTCAGAGGTGGTGACAAGCAGTGGAGAGTGAGGTTCAAAGGTGGTGACAAGCAGGGAGAGTGAGGTTCAGAGGTGGTGACAAGCAGGGGAGAGTGAGGTTCAGAGGTGGTGACAAGCAGTGGAGAGTGAGGTTCAGAGGTGGTGACAAGCAGTGGAGAGTGAGGTTCAGAGGTGGTGACAAGCAGGGGAGAGTGAGGTTGAGAGGTGGTGACAAGCAGTGGAGAGTGAGGTTGAGAGGTGGTGACAAGCAGTGGAGAGTGAGGTTCAGAGGTGGTGACAAGCAGGGGAGAGTGAGGTTCAGAGGTGGTGACAAGCAGTGGAGAGTGAGATTCAGAGGTGGTGACAAGCAGGGGAGAGTGAGGTTCAGAGGTGGTGACAAGCAGTGGAGAGTGAGATTCAGAGGTGGTGACAAGCAGTGGAGAGTGAGGTTCAGAGGTGGTGACAAGCAGTGGAGAGTGAGGTTCAGAGGTGGTGACAAGCAGGGGAGAGTGAGGTTGAGAGGTGGTGACAAGCAGTGGAGAGTGAGGTTCAGAGGTGGTGACAAGCAGTGGAGAGTGAGATTCAGAGGTGGTGACAAGCAGGGGAGAGTGAGGTTCAGAGGTGGTGACAAGCAGGGGAGAGTGAGGTTCAGAGGTGGTGACAAGCAGGGGAGAGTGAGGTTCAGAGGTGGTGACAAGCAGGGGAGAGTGAGGTTCAGAGGTGGTGACAAGCAGGGCAGAGTGAGGTTCAGAGGTGGTGACAAGCAGGGCAGAGTGAGGTTCAGAGGTGGTGACAAGCAGGGCAGAGTGAGGTTCAGAGGTGGTGACAAGCAGGGGAGAGTGAGGTTCAGAGGTGGTGACAAGCAGGGCAGAGTGAGGTTCAGAGGTGGTGACAAGCAGGCAGAGTGAGGTTCAGAGGTGGTGACAAGCAGGGCAGAGTGAGGTTCAGAGGTGGTGACAAGCAGGGCAGAGTGAGGTTCAGAGGTGGTGACAAGCAGGGCAGAGTGAGGTTCAGAGGTGGTGACAAGCAGGGGAGAGTGAGGTTCAGAGGTGGTGACAAGCAGGGCAGAGTGAGGTTCAGAGGTGGTGACAAGCAGGGCAGAGTGAGGTTCAGAGGTGGTGACAAGCAGGGCAGAGTGAGGTTCAGAGGTGGTGACAAGCAGGGGAGAGTGAGGTTCAGAGGTGGTGACAAGCAGGGCAGAGTGAGGTTCAGAGGTGGTGACAAGCAGGGGAGAGTGAGGTTCAGAGGTGGTGACAAGCAGGGCAGAGTGAGGTTCAGAGGTGGTGACAAGCAGGGGAGAGTGAGGTTCAGAGGTGGTGACAAGCAGGGCAGAGTGAGGTTCAGAGGTGGTGACAAGCAGGGCAGAGTGAGGTTCAGAGGTGGTGACAAGCAGGGGAGAGTGAGGTTCAGAGGTGGTGACAAGCAGGGCAGAGTGAGGTTCAGAGGTGGTGACAAGCAGGGGAGAGTGAGGTTCAGAGGTGGTGACAAGCAGGGGAGAGTGAGGTTCAGAGGTGGTGACAAGCCGGGGAGAGTGAGGTTCAGAGGTGGTGACAAGCAGGGGAGAGTGAGGTTCAGAGGTGGTGACAAGCAGGGGAGAGTGAGGTTCAGAGGTGGTGACAAGCAGGGGAGAGTGAGGTTCAGAGGTGGTGACAAGCAGGGGAGAGTGAGGTTCAGAGGTGGTGACAAGCAGGGCAGAGTGAGGTTCAGAGGTGGTGACAAGCAGGGCAGAGTGAGGTTCAGAGGTGTGACAAGCAGGGCAGAGTGAGGTTCAGAGGTGGTGACAAGCAGGGGAGAGTGAGGTTCAGAGGTGGTGACAAGCAGGGCAGAGTGAGGTTCAGAGGTGGTGACAAGCAGGGCAGAGTGAGGTTCAGAGGTGGTGACAAGCAGGGCAGAGTGAGGTTCAGAGGTGGTGACAAGCAGGGCAGAGTGAGGTTCAGAGGTGGTGACAAGCAGGGCAGAGTGAGGTTCAGAGGTGGTGACAAGCAGGGGAGAGTGAGGTTCAGAGGTGGTGACAAGCAGGGGAGAGTGAGGTTCAGAGGTGGTGACAAGCAGGGGAGAGTGAGGTTCAGAGGTGGTGACAAGCAGGGCAGAGTGAGGTTCAGAGGTGGTGACAAGCAGGGCAGAGTGAGGTTCAGAGGTGGTGACAAGCAGGGGAGAGTGAGGTTCAGAGGTGGTGACAAGCAGGGGAGAGTGAGGTTCAGAGGTGGTGACAAGCAGGGGAGAGTGAGGTTCAGAGGTGGTGACAAGCAGGGGAGAGTGAGGTTCAGAGGTGGTGACAAGCAGGGCAGAGTGAGGTTCAGAGGTGGTGACAAGCAGGGGAGAGTGAGGTTCAGAGGTGGTGACAAGCAGGGGAGAGTGAGGTTCAGAGGTGGTGACAAGCAGGGGAGAGTGAGGTTCAGAGGTGGTGACAAGCAGGGGAGAGTGAGGTTCAGAGGCATCACAACTCAAAAATTTCCTCATGTTCTCTAACAGAAATAGTAGTAATAATAATGGTGCTTGAAAACAAGTCCCCCCGTCCCACTTGAAGCAGACAGGTGCCTCTAACACACCAGTATAGCAACACTGGCGCCACCCCTCAGTGCAACAGCCTGGCCTGCCCGGAAATAATATAATCAACAACCTGTCCACTGTCTCTGTCTCAGTCTCTCTCTCTTTTACACAAGATTTCGGGATTTTATATGGTTAAGGTTCCTAACTTTATTTACAAGCTAAGAGCTCTTACCTACATCAACTCATTTGAAAGCCTTTTTATTGTTATGAAACAGGATGAAATTGGAAGCATCTGTGGGTCAGCAGTTTCATTTGTTCAACTGACTTTATTTCGTTGATATCATTATGCTGTATGAACATCTTCCAGACTCGAGTCATCCTGGGAATAAATGATTTCAGATGAAGTGATGTTCTGTTTGTGACTTGATAAAGCCCACTGTGTGGGCGAAACGTTGCCAGTAAACGATCACATTATACTGCTTATGTGTTTATATTTCCATTGTGTCGAAGGTTACAGCCAGAGTAAAGCTGCTGCTTGCTGCCCCTCTCTCTCTCTCTCTCTCTCTCTCTCTCTCTCTCTCTCTCTCTCTCTCTCTCTCTCTCTCTCTCTCTCTCTCTCTCTCTCTCTCTCTCTCTCTCTCTTCTCTCTCTTCTCTCTCTCTCTCTCTTCTCTCTCTCTCTCTCTTTCTCTTACACACACACACACACCATCAGTGAGAGAGATGCTCAGTCTGGAGCTGAAGTACACCAACAACGGACACAGTCAGCATCAGCTTGTAAGAGAGACGCTACTTCGCAAAAGTTTCACGAGAAAGATGGCGTCTCCATCACTGGTTGTCTGGTTACTCAACCCTTCCTGAACGTGTCAGTTTCTCAGCACCATCATGGATAACCACTCTTGTAGTGACTACAACTTCCGCAAAGGTGAAGAATTAAACACATGTACAACATCTGGGTATCTTTAATTGTAGACGTTTCGCCAATCAGTGGTTTTATCAATCCAATAAAAGGACATAATGTGAAGAATGTAGAATTATATACAAAAGATGAGGTAATTAGTCCCTTTGTCTTGGAGTTGGTGAAGAGCACCGTAGTCTTGATATTATTATGTCTTTGTATTATACTGATAAAGCCACTGGTTGGCGAAACGTCTACTGTTAAAGAACCTCAGAGGTTGCACATGTGTCAAATTTTTCATCTTGTCGGTGGTGTACACCATTCATGTACAGCTTCAGTCAAGGTATTGTGATGACCGTCTTCCCGAGGCCACACACTTGTTCCACTCAAGAAATATATCCAAGCTCTAACAAGTTTGACCTGACTACAGTATATAAACCACTTCTCCAAGCATATGCTGCATTTTCTTCAAGACTGAGAGACTGAACACATCGACTCCAGACTGAGGGACTGATTACCTCAAACTACTCCTCTTCTTACACAGTTCTTCGTATTGGACTGAGGAAGTCATTGGCTGGCGAAACGTTTCCCCATTAAAGATTCCCAAATGTTACACAAGTGTCTTATTCTTCAGGGTTGGTCAACAACAGTGACCTGATCATCACTACCACTGCTAGGCAGGAGGGACTCGACGTATAGAAGTGAAGGTGTCCCGCAGCTCGACTGCTAGCGCACTCAACTCACACACCGTGATCCGGGGGTCGATCCCCAGTACAGATGGAAACATTAGGACGTGTTTCCTTAAGACACCTGTTGTCCAGTGTTCACCCTTCAGTAAAATGGGTACCTGAGTGTTAGTCGACTGGTGTGGGTTACATCCTGGGACAAAATTGACCTATTTGCCCGAAATGCTCTGATTAACAAATGGCTTTCTATGTGGATGTATGTCAGTGATGTCAGCTAGGACTGGTATACCTTGTACATGTACTTGTAGAAATAAAGATTATTATTATTATTATTATTATTATTATTATTATTATTATTATTATTATTATTGAATATGGTCCCAGGACCAAAACGTTTGCACATTAAAATGTTCTATGTATTTGTTTGTTTATTCTAATCCTCGTAGATACATGTGCCCTTGTAGGGAGAAGGGGTGGAATATAGCAGAGGTGCGTTTGAAGTGAAAGAAAGCTGCAGCATTCCCCATCACACAGAATGTACGTGCGAATACTAGCGATGCAGCAGTGCAGAAGTTACTGTTAGGGAGGTACACCTCTACACATGCTCTCCCCCGCATCCCTCCCTCCATCCCTCTCTGTCCTCTCTCTCTCCCACACACACACACACACACAACACACACACCCACACACAACACACACACCCCAACACACACAACACCCCACACACCACACCCCACCCCCACACCCCCCAACACACACCCCACACACACACACACACCCCAACCACCCCAAACCCACACACACCACACCCACACCCACACACAAACCCCACACAAACCCCCAAACACACACCACACACACAACACACACACCAACACACACCACACACCACACACAAAACACACACCACACACACACCACACCACCCACACACACACCCACACACACCACCCCAAACCCAACACACCCACACACACACACACACAAACCAACCACACACCACACCACACCAACACACACCACACACACACCAACACCACCACAACACACACACACACCACACCACACACACACACCCCCACCCAACACACACACCACACACACACACACACACACACACACACCCACACCACACACACACACACACCACCACCCCCAAAACCACACACCCACACACACACCACACACACAACGCAACACACACACACACACACACACGCACACAACACCACACACACACCGCACACACACCCCACACACAACACACACACCACACACACCACACACACAACACACACACCGCGCACCCCAACACACAAAACACACACACACAACACAAAAACACAACAAAACACACACAACCCCACACCCCCACCCCAACCCCCGCACAAAACCACACACACACACACGCACAAAACACACACACCCCAAAACACCACACACACACACACACGCACACACCACACACCACACACACACACACACAAAACACACACACACACACACACCCCAAACAACACACGACACACCACACACACAACACACCCACACCCCCACACCAACACCCACACACGCACCACAACCACACACACCCCACACACCCACACCACCACACACCCACACACACGCGAAACCAACACACCACACACACACCCCACCACAAAACCCCAAAACACCCCAAAACCCAACCAGCACACCCCACCACACACACACACAACACACCACCCCAACACACCCCCACGCACCAACCACCCACACAACACACACACACACACACCACACCACCCCCCCCACCCCAACCAAGTGCTGTTGTAAAATCTTTCCTTTTAAAGCCCTCGGGCTGGTAGTTCAGCCCAAAATTTTGCTACTTATACGGACAACGGTTCGGTCCTCCCCTGGTTTTGATTTCCCACGTTATTTCAACTTATTTGGGGGCATGAAAATTTTATATATATTTTATATATTTTATAATATTTTTTTTTTATATATATTTTTTATATATATAAAATTTTATATATATATATATATATTGTCGTGCCGAATATGTAAAATGGTCAATTAGCAAGAACTTTTTTAAAAATTAAGCCCTTTCTAAAATTTTTCTTATACGTCAAAAAGATTATTTTTTTTCTTAATTTTAAATGTAAAAAAATTTAAAAATTTTGCTCCAAAGGAATTTAAAAATTTTACCTAACCTTATTTTTTCAAGAAAATTTTTTTAGCCTAACCCAACTAAAATTATTTTTTAGTTTTTTTAAAATGATTTTAAAAAACAACACAGTGAAATTTTTTTTTTCTTTTGTTCAGAATGTTTTGGCAAATTTTTATTGCATACAAAAATTTTCGTTGTCTTATATGGAAGATGAGCTTGCCTTTTTTAACCCAAGATGGCAGTTTCCCCTATTCGGCACGACCTATTATATATTATTTTTATATAATAATTATATATTATATATATTATATATAATGTCGTGCCAAATTTAGGCGAATGTTGGGGGGATACTTTCCAAGGTTGTGTAAAACTCCAGCCAAGGGCAGTCGTAACCTCCCCATCCCCCCTCCCCCCTACTTTCAACGTCCGTACTTTTGGTATGGAAATGCATAGTGAAGACATCAAGGAGTGGGGGAGCTTACCCAAAAATAACAAGATATTGGGGGGGGGTTTACTTATTAGGGGGGGGTGGATCATGCGAAGAAAATTTTTTTTAATATTATTAATAAGGGAAAATAAAAAGTGAGGAGTAGGGGAAATAGAATTTTCAAACGGCTTCGGGAGAAACCCAAAATATTTTTCCCTTGAAGCCTTTTATTCCTTTCCGAGGGTGGCCCCCACAATTTACCCAGAGGGGACTGATTATTTGTTTTAATTTTGTCTCCTCTCCCTCCTTGCCCCCTCCCCCACCAACCCCCCCCCTGGGTGTGTTTTAAAACCCCCGCCTCTCTCTCTCTCTCTCTCTCTCTCTTCTCTTCTCTCTCTCATGCATACACATCATGATTTTTTTTATACTTCCCCTTCCCCCCCTCCCCCCTTTTTCCCCTCCTCCTAATACCTTCCCCCCCTTTCCCTTTTTCCCCCTTTCCTTCCTTCCCTCCCCCCCTTTCCCTTCCTTTCTTTCCTCTTTTTCCTTCCCTCCCTCCCTCCCTCTTTTTACTCCCTCTTCCTCAGTCTCCGCCAAACCTAGCATGGGTTATGGGCGTGGGGAGGGAGGGGGGAACCCCCATTTGTTCCAAGATTGAAATGGGTTGGAAACCCCCGCCCACGAAGGCGTGAATTTGGGGAGATGACATTAAATGTTATATTTCCCCCCTTTTTTCTCTTTCTCCCCTCTCCTGGCTTCCCTTCTCCCTCTCTCGTCCTTTCCCCCCTTTCTATCGCTTTCTTTCCCATCTCACTCCCTTTTTTCCCTTCCCCCCTTTTACCCTTTTTTCCCCTCCCGTTCCTCTCCCCTTCCCGTTTTTTTCTCCCTTTTTTCTTTCCCCTGTATTCCCTCCCTATCCCTAAGTCCATTAGGGCCTCACAAGTAAACAATGAAGACAAAAAAAAACAAAAACTAATGATAAACAAAAACTTGTTTAAAAAAAACCTTTTCGTTAATAATAATAATAAAATAATAATAAAAATTTAAAAAATATTAAAAAATAATAAAAAATAAATAATAATAATAATATCAATAATAATACTAAAAAAATAAAAAATAATAATAAAATTATATTAACTTTGGGAGAAATAATTGCAGTTGACAAAAAAAAATAAAATAATCGAGTTTGTCTTTTAAATAAAGACGTTTTTTTGAGTAAAATTTAGGGAATTTAAAAAAGGACTTTAAATATGGCGACGGAGATCACCACACACCACACACACACCACAACAAACCCCCACAACCACACCCCCCCCACACCCCCCAACCCCCCCAACCCAACCCCCCACCCCACCCCCCCCCCCACACCAAAAACCAACCAACCCCACCCCACCACACCACACACCACTAAAACACACAAACACACCACCCCCCCCCCCCCCCCCCCACACAACCACACACCAAAACACCCACACACACCACACACACACACCACACAACCACACAATACAAAACACAACCACCAAAACCCCAAACCCAACACACACCACACCCCTACACACACACACAAACACACAACACCACATACCCCCCCCCACCCCCCAAAACACACCAACAAACACACACACACACAAAAACACACACCCACACCCCCCCACCACCCACACACACACACCACCCCCCAACCCACACACACACACACAAACCCACAACACACATACACCCAACACACACATACACACCAACAACACACACACACCCCAAAACACACACACCAAACACACACCACACACACACATACCACACAACACACAAACACACACACACCCCCACACACACACACACAACAAACACACACACAACACACACACACCCCCACACATCCACACAACACACACACAACACACAACACACCCCCAAACACACAACACACACAACCACACACAACACACATACACACACACCCCACAAACACACACACACACAACACCACCAACCAACCCCAAAACACCCCACACCACACACACACACCCCCCACCCAAACAACACACCCCCACACACACCACCCCCAACACACAACACAACACACCAACACACACAACACACACCAAACACACATCCCAAAACAAAACAAACAAACACCACACTACCACCACACCAACACCCCCCTAAAACACACACAAAAAACAACCACACACAATACCCACAAAACACTACCACCACAACACACCCCACACAACACACACACACCAACACACCACACAACACAACAAAACCACACACCCCCACACACCCACACACAACACACACACACAAACACACACACCAACACCACACACACACATACCACACACAACCCCACACACACACACACCACACACCACACACCCACACAATTCACACACCACACACAACACACACACCACACAACAAACACACCCAAAAACACCACACACACCACAACAACACACACACCACACAAAAACCACCACACACACACACACACACACAACACACACACACACACACACACACACACACACCAAAACACACACCACACATAACACCACAAACACCACACACCACCACACCACACAACACCACACAACACACAACACCCCCACACACAACACACACACACACCACACAACAATACACACCACACACAACACACCACACCAAAACACACACACACCACACAACACACACACACACACCACACCCCCCCCCCCCAAAAAAACTCACACACACCACACACACACACCCCCACACTACACACACAACCACCAACACAACCAAAACCACACCAACACACAACAACCCCACACACAACACCACAAACAAAACCCCACATCACACACACACACACTAACCACCCCCCCAACAAAAAAAAACCCACACACACAAACACACACACACAACACAACACACCACACACCAAAACACACACACACACACACAAACACAACACATACACACACACCACACCACACCACCCCCAAAAACCCCAAAAAACCACACACACAACACACAACCAACACACCACAACACACACCACACACACACACACCACAAACCACAAAACAACACACAAAACACCAAACACCTCACACACAACACACACAAAACCTTTACCCCCCCATTCCCCAAACCCCCGGGGCCAAGGAAGGTGGACTCGACCCTTTTTAAACAATTGTGAGGAAAAAACACTCACCAAACCACAAATAAAAAAACCCAACCACAAATTTCCCAACCCCCCAACAAACATAAATTAACAAAACCCAAAAACATCACAACACCAAACCCACCAAAAAAACCAAAACACCCCCCACATTCCAAACAAAAAATTAACCCCAACCCCCAAAACCCCAAACACCACACAAAAAACCCACCCACACCTTTCACCCAAATACCACAAAACACACAACCCACAAAAAAAGGGGGGGTTTGCAAAAAACCCGTCCCCGGGGGTCCCGAGGGAGGGTTAGGGAATCCCCGGAGAACGGAGGGCGGAAGAAAAGGGGGGCTGAAAGACTAAAAAAATGAGAGGGAAATTACAATCGACCCCATACCAGGAGACACAAAGGGGGACAAGTTTTGGGAACTGGCCAATGTCCGGGAGTTAAAATTTTTTCCCCCAAGTGCAAAGTAAAAGTTTGGGGGGAAAGGAAAAAGAAGGGGCCCCGGCAGGGGAGTACAGTTTAGGGGGGGCCAGGGGGGGACTACCCCCCCCCCTCAAAAAAAAAAAAAAAGGTGATAAACACCACACAAACCCAACACAAACAAAAAACTGTAAAGCCCCAAGAAACTGGAAAAACAAAGGGTTTCGACAAAGGTTTTTTTCGACTTTAAGGGGGAATTTTGGAAAATTGGAAAAACGGCCCTTTGGACACAAGGAAGGGGGTCAAGAAAACCCTAAGAAAAAAAAGGTGGGGGAAAACAAGGGGGGCCAAAGAAAGGATTTCCAGGGAGGGGCCCACGAAACGAGGCCCCAAATTGGGGGAAGTTAAGACACAAAATAGAGGAAAGGGATTTTTTTAAGGTTTTTAAAAACAGGAAAACCAGAAAATGGGACAGTACAGGGGGCCATAAAGTTTTTTGACAGTTTTAAAACCAGGAGGGGGGAGAAGACCATGCAAGGGGAAAAAGGGGGGGCCAGAGTAAGGATCCCCCCCCTGCAAACCCAAAAGGGATAAACCACCCCTCAAAACACACAAACACCCAAACACAACCCCCCCCAACCCCAACAAAAAAAACAAAAACCCACACACACACACCACCACACCACAACAACACAACACTTAAAAACAAGCCCGGAAAGGACAGGTTTTTGGGCAAAAAGGGAATCCAACAAAGAAATCCAAAAAATCAAAAACCCCCAAAAACACCAAAAAAAAACCCCCCAAAACAAACACAAAAAAATCCCAAAATGAAGGGGGGCCCAAAGACAGGATGGGGGTTCCCCCGGGGGGCCGACAGGGGGCCCCCGGGGAGTTTTTGGGCCCCCAAATTGGGAAAGCAGAGAAGGGAATATTGAAGTTCCCCCGTTGAGTTTAGGAAATTGTAGAGAAAAATGGGCGGATGGGAGGCAAAGGAAATACAGTTAGAAGGTTTGATTAAAGTCAAAAGAAAACAGAAGATTGGGGGGGGCAAAGAAACGGAAAGGGGTTAAAGGGGGAGGGAAAAAACTCGACCCCTCAAAAAATGGGGGGGAAATAAAAACCACAAAACACCCCACCACAACCAAAAACCCACAACCCAAACAAATACCCAACAAAAAACCCAAACACACAACCCCCATTCCCACAAAACCCCGGCAACACCAAAAAAAAAACAACAAAACCCCCGGCTCAAAACACAGGAAGGTTAAGGGGAAAGGGTGCCTTTGGAAAAATCGGGGGGAAAATAAACACACAAATAACCCATAACACAAAAATTTTTAAAACACAAAAACCCCCAAACCAAAAACCAAACACACAACTTAAAACCAACAAAAAAAATTACCACAATGAAAAGGGAAAGGAGGAAATCATTTTAAGGGAGAAAATTTTAAAAAGAGGGGGGCCTGGTAGGGAGGGGGGGCAAAGGGTAGTTTAGACCAAATTGAACTAACACACACACAATGACACATACACACAACAACACTCACACTCACACACACACACACACACACACACACACACACACACACACACACACCACACACACACACACACACACACACACATACACACACACCTGACAGGGAGGCAGCAACGAGTCATGGTACGTGAAGAGGTATCACAGTGGGCGCCTGTTACGAGCGGGGTCCCACAGGGTCAGTTTTAGGACCAGTGCTATTTTTGATATATGTGAACGACATGATGGAAGGAATAGACTCTGAAGTGTCCCTGTTCGCAGATGACGTGAAGTTGATGAGAAGAATTAAATCGGACGACGATGAGGCAGGACTGCAAAGAGACCTGGACAGGCTGGACATGTGGTCCAGCAACTGGCTTCTCGAATTCAATCCAGTCAAATGCAAAGTCATGAAGATTGGGGAGGGGCAAAGAAGGACCGCAGACAGAGTATAGGCTAGGTGGACAAAGACTACAGACCTCACTCAGGGAGAAAGACCTTGGGGTGACCATAACACCGAGCACATCACCGGAGGCACACATCAACCAAATAACCGCTGCAGCATACGGGCGCCTGGCAAACCCTGAGAATAGCGTTCCGATACCTTAATAAGGAATCGTTCAAGACACTGTACACTGTGTATGTTAGGCCCATACTGGAGTATGCAGCACCAGTCTGGAACCCACACCTGGTCAAGCACGTCAAGAAGTTAGAGAAAGTACAAAGGTTTGCAACAAGGCTAGTCCCAGAGCTCAAGGGAATGTCGTACGAGGAAAGGTTAAGGGAAATCGGACTGACGACACTGTAGGACAGAAGGGTCAGGGGAGACATGATAACGACATACAAGATACTGCGGGGAATAGACAAGGTGGACAGAGATAAGATGTTCCAGAGAGGGGACACTGGGACAAGGGGTCACAACTGGAAGCTGAAGACTCAGACGAGTCACAGGGACGTTAGGAAGTATTTCTTCAGTCATAGAGTTGTCAGCAAGTGGAATAGCCTAGCAAGTGAAGTAGTGGAAGGAGGAACCATACATAGTTTTAAGAAGAGGTATGACAAAGCTCAGGAAGCAGAGAGAGAGAGGATCCAGTAGCGATCAGTGAAGAGGCGGGGCCAGGAGCTGAGTCTCGACCCCTGCAACCACAATTAGGTGAGTACAATTAGGTGAGTACACACACACACACACACACACACACACACACATACACACACACACACACACACACACACACACACACACACACACACACACACATACACACATACACACACACACACACACACACACACACGCAAACACATACACACACACACACACACACACCACACACACACACACACACACACACACACACACACACATACACATACACACATACACACACACACACACACATACAGACAGCTTCCACCCAACCCCCAACCATAGAATCCCACAGTATGCTACCAGGTCTCCCACCCCCACAGGCCCCCCCAAACCACAGTGTTGGAAAGGAAACTGAAGGTATGGTACACAAACGCTGATGGAATAACAAACAAGTGGGAGGAGTGGCACGAAAGAGTCAAAGAGGCATCACCAGACATCATAGCGATCACAGAAACCAAGCTTACAGGTATGATAACAGATGCCATCTTTCCAGTGGGATACCAGATCCTGAGAAAAGACAGAAGGAACAGGGGGGGTGGAGGAGTGGCATTGCTGATCAAACACCGATGGAATTTTGATGAGCTGGAGAGAGGAGACAGCGGAGAAGAAAGTGATTACATAGCGGGAACGCTTCACTCTGGTGGTCCCAAGGTGATAATTGCAGTGATGTATAACCCACCACAGAACAGCAGGAGGCCAAGGCAAGAGTATGACGAGAGCAATAGGGCGATGGTTGACACACTGGCTGCAGTGGCGAGAAGAGCTCATGCATGCAGGGCAAAGCTCCTGATCATGGGCGACTTTAACCACAAGGAGATGGAATGGGAGAACTTGGAGCCACATGGGGGCCAAGATACATGGAGGGCTAAAATGATGGAGGTGGTACTGGAAAACTTCATGTACCAACACGTAAGGGACACTACAAGAGAGAGAGGAGAGGATGAACCAGCAAGACTGGACTTAGTATTCACCTTGAGCAGTGCAGATATTGAGGACATCACATATGAAAGACCCCTTGGGGCCAGCGATCATGTGGTTTTGAGCTTCGAATACACAGTAGAGCTACAAGTGGAGGGGGAAGCAGGAAGGCCAGGACAAATGAAACCAAACTACAGGAAAGGGGACTACACAGGAATGAGGAACTTCCTGAATGAGGTTCAGTGGGACAGAGAACTGGTAGGGAAGCCAGTTAATGAGATGATGGAATATGTAGCAACAATGTGCAAGGAGGCTGAGGAGAGGTTTGTACCCAAGGGTAACAGGAATAATGGAAAAGCCAGGATGAGCCCATGGTTCACCCAAAGATGCAAGGAGGCAAAAACCAAGTGTGCTAGGGAATGGAAGAAATATAGAAGGCAAAGGACCCAGGAGAATAAGGAGAGCAGTCGTAGAGCCAGAAACGAATATGCACAGATAAGAAGGGAGGCCCAACGTCAATATGAAAACGACATAGCAGCAAAAGCCAAATCTGACCCGAAGCTGTTATACAGCCACATCAGGAAGAAAACAACCGTCAAGGACCAGGTCATCAGGCTAAGGAAGGAAGGAAGGAGGAGAGACAACAAGAAATGACCGTGAAGTATGTGAGGAACTCAACAAGAGATTCAAAGAAGTGTTCACAGAGGAGACAGAAGGGACTCCAGAAAGACGGAGAGGTGGGGCACACCACCATGTGCTGGACACAGTGCACACAACCGAGGAAGAAGTGAAGAGGCTTCTGAGTGAGCTAGATACCTGAAAGGCAATGGGGCCAGATAACATCTCCCCATGGGTATTGAGAGAGGGAGCAGAGGCACTATGTGTACCCCTAACAGCAATATTCAATACATCTATCGAAACAGGGAGATTGCCTGAGGCATGGAAGACAGCAAATGTAGTCCCAATCTTTAAAAAAGGAGACAGACATGAAGCATTAAACTACAGACAGTGTCACTGACATGTATAGTATGCAAAATCATGGAGAAGATTATCAGGAGAAGAGTGGTGGAACACCTAGAAAGGAATGATCTCATCAACAGCAGCCAACATGGTTTCAGGGACGGGAAATCCTGTGTCACAAACCTACTGGAGTTCTATGACATGGTGACAGCAGTAAGACAAGAGAGAGAGGGGTGGGTGGATTGCATATTCTTGGACTGCAAGAAGGCGTTTGACACAGTTCCACACAAGAGATTGGCGCAAAAACTGGAGGACCAAGCAGGGATAACAGGGAAGGCACTACAATGGATCAGGGAATACTTGTCAGGAAGACAGCAGCGAGTCATGGTAAGTGGCGAGGTGTCAGAGTGGGCACCTGTGACCAGCGGGGTCCCACAGGGGTCAGTCCTGGGACCAGTGCTGTTTCTGGTATTTGTGAACGACATGACGGAAGGAATAGACTCTGAGGTGTCCCTGTTTGCAGATGACGTGAAGTTGATGAGAAGAATTCACTCGATCGAAGACCAGGCAGAACTACAAAGGGATCTGGACAGGCTGCAGACCTGGTCCAGCAATTGGCTCCTGGAGTTCAATCCCACCAAGTGCAAAGTCATGAAGATTGGGGAAGGGCAAAGAAGACCGCAGACGGAGTACAGTCTAGGGGGCCAGAGACTACAAACCTCACTCAAGGAAAAAGATCTTGGGGGGAGCATAACACCAGGCACATCTCCTGAAGCGCACATAAATCAAATAACTGCTGCAGCATATGGGCGCCTAGCAAACCTCAGAACAGCATTCCGACATCTTAATAAGGAATCGTTCAGGACCCTGTACACCGTGTACGTTAGGCCCATATTGGAGTATGCGGCACCAGTTTGGAACCCACACCTAGCCAAACATGTAAAGAAACTAGAGAAAGTGCAAAGGTTTGCAACAAGACTAGTCCCAGGGTTAAGAGGTATGTCCTATGAGGAGAGGTTAAGGGAAATCAACCTGACGACACTGGAGGACAGGAGAGATAGGGGGGACATGATAACGACTTACAAAATACTGAGAGGAATTGACAAGGTGGACAAAGACAGGATGTTCCAGAGACTGGACACAGCAACACGGGGACACAGTTGGAAGCTGAAGACACAGATGAATCAAAGGAATGTTAGGAAGTATTTCTTCAGCCACAGAGTAGTCAGGAAGTGGAATAGTTTGGGAAGCGATGTAGTGGAGGCAGGATCCATACATAGCTTTAAGCAGAGGTACGATAAAGCTCATGGTTCAGGGAGAGTGACCTAGTGGCGACCAGTGAAGAGGCGGGGCCAGGAGCTTGGACTCGACCCCTGCAACCTCAACTAGGTGAGTAACTAGGTGAGTACACACACACACACACACACGCACACACATACACACACACACACACACACACACACACACACACACACACACACACACACACACACACACACACACACACACACACACACACACACACACACAGTGTACACAACAATTTGCTTCACAAGAGGAAGAGTTGCTGGACACAGCAGGGTGACAGGGTCGATGCGGGGCTCAACAAACATGTCGACAAACAAACAGCTGATCCGTTACTCGATCAGCTGATTGAGTAAACAATAGTATTTTTAGCAGGGACTGTTATATCCTGACGTTCCCCTTACCAAGTCGTTATAAACGTGTGTTGCTTTTCCACGGTTATATCCGAGTGGGACCCAGATATAACAGTGCAATAAGTTTTTATGTAGTAATTTATGTAATTTATGAAGTGATTTATATAGTAATTCATAATACGTTCTTATATAAAAATATATTTATTGACACGAGATTTTTACATTATACATGTATGACTCAGATGGAAGAGCAAGAGGAGGAGAAAGAAGAGAAAGAAAAGGAAGACAATGAGGACTAAAATGAGAAACTAAGAACGTTAGTGAAATTTACAATATTGCCAAAGTATACGAAGAAATAACTCGCTAAACACGACAAATAAAAAAAGAAAACACAAACACATAAACACTATACATACATACATATATATATATATATATATATATATATATATATATATATATATATATATTATATATATATATATGTATATATATATATATATATATATATATATATATATATATATATATATATATATATATATATATATATATATATATATATATTATTATTATTAAAGGATTTTTTGCCTCATATTTTAGAAATATCAATTATGAAGGCGTTCCATTATGCTGTGAAGAATTATTTTGGAGAATGGTGTGACAGGAGCCCCGCCGAGTGAACCTTAAAACTCAAGTTTTACCCGAGATTGAAAAAGACCACAAAAGAACGAATATTAAACCACAAAATGAAGGTGAATATAATGAATATTATAGCACAAAATGAAGATAAAAATGACGAAATTTAAACCAGAAAAGGAAAATGAAGTGAGCAAAAAAGAGGAGATAAAAGAGAGAAAAAAGGTATACCCGAAAGGGCAATAAAAATGAGTAAATGAAGCAAGTGAATCTTACGAAAATAAATGCAATTTTATCTAAAAAACTAACAAGTACATCACAAGAAAAATGAACTTAACTTTAACGTAGTTAAACCAGGAGAAAAAAAAGCAAGACTGGGGAAAAGAGCGAGCAAACTTAGGTAAAACAGTAAGCAAATTTCAGTAAGTCAACTTAGGTTAAAGAGTAAGTTAAGGAAGACAACAAAGTTACCAATGGTGATCACTGTTTAAACAGCACCGATGTAAATATTTACTAAATTATCTGACTGTGGCTCCACACTGCTGGATGAGAGAGAGAGAGAGAGATAGCGCACAGATGGCTCCATACCACTGGAGAAGAGAGAGAGAGAGATAGCGCACAGATGGCTCCATACCACTGGAGGAGAGAGAGAGAGAGAGAGAGAGAGAGAGAGAGAGAGAGAGAGAGATAGCGCACAGATGGTTCCATACCACTGGAGGAGAGAGAGAGAGAGAGAGAGAGAGAGAGAGAGAGAGAGAGAGAGAGAGAGATAGCGCATAGATGGTTCCATACCACTGGAGGAGAGAGAGAGAGAGAGGAGAGAGAGAGATAGCGCACAGATGGCTCCATACCACTGGAGGAGGAGAGAGAGAGAGGAGAGAGAGAGAGAGAGAGAGAGAGAGAGAGAGAGATAGCGCACAGATGGCTCCATACTACTGGAGGAGAGAGAGAGAGAGAGATAGCGCACAGATGGCTCCATACCACTGGAGGAGAGAGAGAGAGAGAGAGAGAGAGATAGCGCACAGATGGCTCCATACCACTGGAGGAGAGAGAGAGAGAGAGAGAGAGAGAGAGAGAGAGAGAGAGAGAGAGAGAGAGAGAGAGAGAGAGAGTTATCACCGGTACAACATTAAGGAAAGTATAATCTCTGGTCTCCTCTTACAAGCATCAAGAATTTACAGCCATAAACAATAAGTAGAAGAAAAAGATAAAAAAAACTACTATTTGACCTGCCTCTTGTGTGACGTTACCTTCAACAAGTAAGTTGTAGCTGAATGGTTCACAGAACCGACATGTTGATAAATTAGACACATGTGCAACTCTTGGGTATCTTTATTGAGGAAACGTTTCGCCACACAGTGGCTTCATCAGTCCATACGTAGGAGAAACTTGAAGAACAGGAGGAGAATGAGGTAATCAGTCCCTCAACCTTGAGTCGATGTGTTCAGTCCATCAATCTTGAGTAGAATACGGCATATGAGCGGAGAAGCTACAAACCTGTCAGACACTGCAACTTCTTGGGATCTTAATACTTAGGAATTCTTCGCTTGCCTAATTCTTGGGCACAACCTACTTCCACATTGAACAAATGTGACACCACCTATGACTGCTGCACCTCTCCTACCATACGGTTTATAAGCTGCTTCTCCGCTCATATGCCGTATTCTATTCAAGATTGATGGACTGAACACATCGACTCAAGGTTGAGGGACTGATTACCTCATTCTCCTCCTGTTCTTCAAGTTTCTCCTACGTATGGACTGATGAAGCCACTGTGTGGCGAAACGTTTATCAAGTAAGTTGCAACGTTACACTTATAACTTTGTTTCTCTGCTGAAGAAGACCTCCACAGCTAGCTAAAGTAACCAGCCTCTATAACCTACCGTTACATTTCATTACCCATATTAAATTGGATCTCTCTCTCTCACACACACACACACACACACACACACACACACACACACACACACACAATCATGAAGATCGGGGATGAAGATCTGTGGGTGACCATAACACCGAGCGCGTCTCCGGAAGCACACATCAACCAGATAACCGCTGCAGCATACGGGCGCCTGGCAAACCTGAGAACAGTGTTCCGATACCTTAGTAAGGAATCGTTCAAGATACTGTACACTGTGTACGTCAGGCCCATACTAGAGTATGCAGCACCAGTTTGGAACCCACACCTGGTCAACCACGTCAAGAAATTAGAGAAAGTGCAAAGATTTGCGACAAGGTTAATTCCAGAGCTAAGGTGAATGTCCTACGAAGAAAATTTAAGGGAAATCGGCCTGACGACACTAGAGGACAGGAGGGCCAGGGGAGACATGATAACGACATATAAAATACTACGCGGAATAGACAAGGTGGACAAAGACGGGATGTTCCAGAGATAGGACACAGAAACAAGGGGTCACAATTGGAAGTTGAAGACTCAGATGAGTCAAAGGGATGTTAGGAAGTATTTCTTCAGTCATAGAGTTGTTAGGAAGTGGAATAGTCTGGCAAGTGATGTAGTGGAGGCAGGAACTATACATAGCTTTAAGATGAGGTATGATAAAGCTCTTGGAGCAGGGAGAGAGAGAAGACCTAGTAGCGATCAGTGAAGAGGCGGGGCCAGGAGCTGAGTCTCAACCCCTGCAACCACAATTAGGTGAGTACACAAGCTGGTGTTTAAATCTGAGAGTTACTGAAGGAGCAGTGTGAGTGAATCGAATCTTATTGCTTTTGTCGAGAACATTATATTATAAAAAATATATTTCCAATAGAACAGTTGGCGTGCAAGTGGTAGTAAAGTGTAGGAACACTTGTGTAGGAACACTTGTGTAGGAACACTTGTGTAGGAACACTTGTGTAGGAACACTTGTGTAGGAACACTTGTGTAGGAACACTTGTGTAGGAACACTTGTTAGGAACACTTGTGTAGGAACACTTGTGTAGGAACACTTGTGTAGGAACACTTGTGTAGGAAACACTTGTGTAGGAACACTTGTGTAGGAACACTTGTGTAGGAACACTTGTGTAGGAACACTTGTGTAGGAACACTTGTGTAGGAACACTTGTGTAGGAACACTTGTGTAGGAACGCTTGTGTAGGAACACTTGTGTAGGAACACTTGTGTAGGAACACTTGTGTAGGAAACACTTGTGTAGGAAACACTTGTGTAGGAACACTTGTGTAGGAACACTTGTGTAGGAACACTTGTGTAGGAACACTTGTGTAGGAACACTTGTGTAGGAACGCTTGTGTAGGAACACTTGTGTAGGAACACTTGTGTAGGAACACTTGTGTAGGAACACTTGTGTAGGAACACTTGTGTAGGAACACTTGTGTAGGAACACTTGTGTAGGAAACACTTGTGTAGGAACACTTGTGTAGGAACACACTTGTGTAGGAACGCTTGTGTAGGAACACTTGTGTAGGAACACTTGTGTAGGAACACTTGTGTAGGAACACTTGTGTAGGAACACTTGTGTAGGAACACTTGTGTAGGAACACTTGTGTAGGAACACTTGTGTAGGAACACTTGTGTAGGAACACTTGTGTAGGAACACTTGTGTAGGAACACTTGTGTAGGAACACTTGTGTAGGAACACTTGTGTAGGAACACTTGTGTAGGAACACTTGTGTAGGAACACTTGTGTAGGAACACTTGTGTAGGAACACTTGTGTAGGAACACTTGTGTAGGAACACTTGTGTAGGAACACTTGTGTAGGAACACTTGTGTAGGAACACTTGTGTAGGAACACTTGTGTAGGAACACTTGTGTAGGAACACTTGTGTAGGAACACTTGTGTAGGAACACTTGTGTAGGAACACTTGTGTAGGAACACTTGTGTAGGAACACTTGTGTAGGAACACTTGTGTAGGAACACTTGTGTAGGAACACTTGCGTAGGAACACTTGTCAACACACTTGTTGGTGGCAGTCACTGCACTGAACAACAAACTCTGTCTTCTTATATAATCCTTAGTCAGCGTTCATATACAAATATATAATATTTTCCTACTTAAGTATTTACTAGCTGGGCTCTACCTTTAGTTACCAGTGTGGGGGGGACCCATAGCCTCGGACAGGTTAATAAAAAGGCATCAAGGATACATACTCGAGAGATGAGCCCTTGAAGGCCGAAGTGGAGCAGGGTTCCATGTAACCATCATATGAATATACGAATGGAGGAACACTGCAGCAGCCCTACTGGCCCATACAGTACAAGTCCTTATCAAAACCACCCACTCCCCTCCAAGCATCTGTCCAACCCTTTTCCAAAGTTGGACATGGGTTAGTTGCTCCTAAGTCCAAGCCTGAGGCCTGATCCCACGCCAGTCTCAAATACCTAAAGGCTGGAACGCCTACTATTACTACTACTGGCAGTAGATTTTTCCTCGAGGCTGTTAGAATATTGCACTTCTCATACCATACTGGTCTGGGAGCAGGCCACGGGGGCGATGCTCCCAGAAAACACTTCAAGTATCCTTCAGGTTGATAAATCAGACACATGTGCAACACTTGGGTATCTTTATTGAGGAAACGCTTCACCACACAGTGGCTTCATCAGTCCATACAAAGGAGAATGGTGAAGAAGAGAAGGAGTTTAAGGTAATCAGTCCCTCGGCCTTGAGTCGATGAAATCAGTCCATCAATCTTGAAAAGAATACATTATATGTGCGAAGAAGTGGCTTATGCACTATAGACAGGTGAGGTGAAGCAGTCGTAGGAGGTATCACACTTGATAAATCCAAATGTGTCAGTAGGTCATGACTGAAGGTTAGACAAGTAAAGAATTCTCTGTATGCTGAATTCTTTTCAAGAACGATACGACTGATTACCTCGAACTCCTCCTGTTCTTCATCATTCTTCTTTGTATGGACTGATGAAGCCACTGTGTGGCGAAACGTTTCCTCAATAAAGATACCCAAGTGTTGCACATATGTCTAATTTATCAACTTGTCGGGTCTCTAAACCGTTTATCTACAACACTTGGGTATCTTTATTGAGGAAACGTTTCGCCAGACAGTGACTTCATCAGTCCAATACAAAGAAGAATGGTTGAATATCAGAAAGAGTTTGGGGTAATCAGTCCCTCAGCCTGGAGTCGATGTGATCAACCCATCAATCTTGGTAAGAATCTTGTCAAAATTGATGGATATATATCCCTTAATAAATAAAACTATACAAAAGTGTTGGTACGTGGATAGAACCAGCATAAAACACAATAAATTATTACAAAAATCCAAGTAGACAAACTTTACACTTTCCTCGCCCACTACTGACTAAAAATATAAGACAGTGGGATAGAGTGAACTGCTTTTAACTCTCCCTCCCCCCTACTGTGAGTACATCAAACACTGCTAATCTGACCCCCTTTCAACGAATCACCTCCGTCAGTTAAAACCAACATAGCTAATCCGAACTCTTTAAATGCTAGAGAAGAGCTCCGCTAGACTTAATGGATATCGGTAAATTGGAGGGAGTGAGAGAGAGAGAGAGAGAGAGAGAGAGAGAGAGAGAGAGAGAGAGAGAGAGAGAGAGAGAGAGAGAGAGAGAGAGAGAGAGAGAGAGAGAGAGAGAGAGAGACCTGGGGAAGGGTCGTCAGCAAGGCCACAATGACAGTCATACACTACAAATACCGTCCTTATTATCATGTGGTGAAGTGTGCGTTGTTGTTTTGTCCCGTGTGTGTGTGTGTGTGTGTGTGTGTGTGCGTTGTTGTTTTATCCCGTGTGTGTGTGTGTGTGTGTGTGTACTCACCTAGTTGTACTCACCTAGTTGAGGTTGCGGGGGTCGAGTCCGAGCTCCTGGCCCCGCCTCTTCACTGATCGCTACTAGGTCACTCTCCCTGAACCGTGAGCTTTATCATACCTCTGCTTAAAGCTATGTATGGATCCTGCCTCCACTACATCGCTTCCCAAACTATTCCACTTACTGACTACTCTGTGGCTGAAGAAATACTTCCTAACATCCCTGTGATTCATCTGTGTCTTCAGCTTCCAACTGTGTCCCCTTGTTACTGTGTCCAATCTCTGGAACATCCTGTCTTTGTCCACCTTGTCATTTCCTCTCAGTATTTTGTATGTCGTTATCATGTCCCCCCTATCTCTCCTGTCCTCCAGTGTCGTCAGGTTGATTTCCCTTAACCTCTCCTCGTAGGACATACCTCTTAGCTCTGGGACTAGTCTTGTTGCAAACCTTTGCACTTTCTCTAGTTTCTTCACGTGCTTGGCTAGGTGTGGGTTCCAAACTGGTGCCGCATACTCCAATATGGGCCTAACGTACACGGTGTACAGGGTCCTGAATGATTCCTTATTAAGATGTCGGAATGCTGTTCTGAGGTTTGCTAGGCGCCCATATGCTGCAGCAGTTATTTGGTTGATGTGCGCTTCAGGAGATGTGCCTGGTGTTATACTCACCCCAAGATCTTTTTCCTTGAGTGAGGTTTGTAGTCTCTGACCCCCTAGACTGTACTCCGTCTGCGGCCTTCTTTGCCCTTCCCCAATCTTCATGACTTTGCACTTGGTGGGATTGAACTCCAGGAGCCAATTGCTGGACCAGGTCTGCAGCCTGTCCAGATCCCTTTGTAGTTCTGCCTGGTCTTCGATCGAGTGAATTCTTCTCATCAACTTCACGTCATCTGCAAACAGGGACACCTCAGAGTCTATTCCTTCCGTCATGTCGTTCACAAATACCAGAAACAGCACTGGTCCTAGGACTGACCCCTGCGGGACCCCGCTGGTCACAGGTGCCCACTCTGACACCTCGCCACGTACCATGACTCGCTGCTGTCTTCCTGACAAGTATTCCCTGATCCATTGTAGTGCCTTCCCTGTTATCCCTGCTTGGTCCTCCAGTTTGTGTGTGTGTGTGTGTGTGTGTGTGTGTGTGTGTGTGTGTGTGTGTGTGTGTGTGTGTGTGTGTGTGTGTGTGTGTGTGTGTGTGTGTGTGTGTGTGTCTGTGTGTGTGTGTGTGTTCTCACCTAACTGTGACCAGCCGGGCTGTGGTTCGTACGTCGGGTTGCGTGCGGCCAACAGTAACAGCCTGGTTGATCAGGCCCTGATCCACCATGAGGCCTGGTCACAGACCGGGCCGCGGGGGCGTTGATTCCCGAAACCCTCTCCAGGTATACTCCAGGTATAACTCCTGGACCAGCCACACACTGGCCCCGCTGCACACTGTGTGTGTGTTTACGCACTAACTGGTGATTTGAGAGGTTGTATCTTAGCTCCTGGCCTCGCCTGTTAGACTGGCCGTTACTGGGTTAACCCTCTCCTGGCTGGGTGAGCCTTATCATATCTATTCCTAAAGCTGTGTATATATTCTAGCTCTACCATATGGCCCTCCAAATTGTCCACCTGAATACTCCGAGGCTAAAGAAATACTTCCTGACATCTTTGTGGCTCACCTAAAATTGAATTCCCAACTGTGCCCCAGTGTACCTGTTTCCCTCCTCTCTTGCTCTCCCTTTCTCATTTTTACTCTCCCTCCCTCTCGCTCACTCTTCCTTCTTCTCACTTTCTCTGTCTGAGTTTTCCTCTCCTTCCCCCCTCCCCCTCCCCCTCCCCCTCCCCCTCCCCCTCCCCCTCCCCCTCCCCCCAACACAAACAAACAGCTCCATTCCAAAAACACGCCCAACGTTTCTTCTTAATCAACGAGTCAGCTGGAAAACCTCCGTACCATCGTTCCTCGCAAGCAAGTAACAACAATCACTGTAACAACAATCACATCACTGTAACAACAATCAAGGCAGCAAGAACAATCAATCTCTACACTTGACCATTATAGAAGAGAAAATACCTCACCTCTCTATCTGTTATCAAGGCCAGTAATAACTGCCAGGTGTCCATAATTTGCTGGGTACAGCCAGTCTGAATATCGGGGACCCGGATATTGTGAGGTCTGATAACACCACCTTGACAGATACAATAAGATCAACTTGACAGACACAACAATATCAGCTTGACAGATACAATAAGATCAACTTGACAGACACAACAATATCAGCTTGACAGATACAATAAGATCAACTTGACAGACACAACAATATCAGCTTGACAGATACAATAAGATCAACTTGACAGACACAACAATATCAGCTTGACAGATACAATATGATCAACTTGACAGACACAACAATATCAGCTTGACAGATACAATAAGATCAACTTGACAGACACAACAATATCAGCTTGACAGATACAATAAGATCAACTTGACAGACACAACAATATCAGCTTGACAAATACAATAAGATCAACTTGACAGACACAACAATATCAGCTTGACAGATACAATATGACCAGCTTGACAGATATAACAAGACCAGCTTGACAGACACAACACTATCAGCTTGACAGATACAATATGACCAGCTTGACAGACACAACTATATCAGTTTGACATATACAATATGATCAGCTTGACAGACACAACAAGACCAGCTTGGCAGACACAACAAGACCAGCTTGACAAACACAACAAGACCAGCTTGACAGAAACAACAATATCAGCTTGACAGATACAATAAGACCAGCTTGGCAGACACAATAAGACCAGCTTGACAGACACAACAAGACCAGCTTGACAAACACAACAAGACCAGCTTGAGAGACACAACAAGACCAGCTTGACAGACACAACACTATCAGCTTGACAGATACAATAAGACCAGCTTGACAGACACAACCATATCAGCTTGACAAATACAATAAGATTAGCTTGACAGACACAACAATATCAGCTTGACAGATATAATAAGACCAGCTTGACAGACACAACAAGACCAGCTTGACAGACACAACAAGACCAGCTTGACAGACACAACACTATCAGCTTGACAGATACAATAAGACCATCTTGGCAGACACAACAAGACCAGCTTGACGAACACAACAAGACCAGCTTGACAGACACAACACTATCAGCTTGACAGATACAATAAGACCAGCTTGGCAGACACAACAAGACCAGCTTGACAAACACAACAAGACCAGCTTGACAGACACAACAATATCAGCTTGACAGATATAATAAGACCAGCTTGACAGATACAACAATATCAGCCTGACAAATACAATAAGACCAGATTGACAGACACAACAATATCAGCTTGACAAACACAACAAGACCAGCTTGACAGACACAACAATATCAGCTTGACAAATACAATAAGACCAGCTTGACAGACACAACAATATCAGCTTGACAGATATAATAAGACCAGCTTGACAGACACAACAAGACCAGCTTGACAGACACAACACTATCAGCTTGACAGATACAATAAGACCAGCTTGACAGACACAACAAGACCAGCTTGACAGACACAAGACCAGCTTGACAAACACAACAAGACCAGCTTGACAGACACAACACTATCAGCTTGACAGATACAATAAGACCAGCTTGGCAGACACAACACTATCAGCTTGACAGATACAATAAGACCAGCTTGACAGACACAATAAGACCAGCTTGACAGACACAAGACCAGCTTGACAAACACAACAAGACCAGCTTGACACACACAACAAGACCAGCTTGACAAACACAACAAGACCAGCTTGACACACACAACAAGACCAGCCTGACAGATACAATAAGACCAGCTTGACAAACACAATAAGACCAGCTTGACACACACAACAAGACCAGCTTGACAAATACAATAAGACCAGCTTGACAAACACAATAAGACCAGCTTGACACACACAACAAGACCAGCTTGACAGATACAATAAGACCAGCTTGACAAACACAATAAGACCAGCTTGACACACACAACAAGACCAGCCTGACAGATACAATAAGACCAGCTTGACACACACAACAAGACCAGCCTGACAGATATAATAAGACCAGCTTGACACACACAACAAGACCAGCTTGACAAATACAATAAGACCAGCTTGACAAACACAATAAGACCAGCTTGACACACACAACAAGACCAGCCTGACAGATACAATAAGACCAGCTTGACACACACAACAAGACCAGCTTGACAAATACAATAAGACCAGCTTGACAAACACAACAAGACCAGCTTGACACACACAACAAGACCAGCTTGACAGATACAATAAGACCAGCTTGACAAACACAATAAGACCAGCTTGACACACACAACAAGACCAGCCTGACAGATACAATAAGACCAGCTTGACAAACACAATAAGACCAGCTTGACACACACAACAAGACTAGCCTGACAGATACAATAAGACCAGCTTGACAAACACAACAAGACCAGTTTGACACACACAACAAGACCAGCTTGACAGATACAATAAGACCAGCTTGACACACACAACAAGACCAGCCTGACAGATACAATAAGACCAGCTTGACAAACACAATAAGACCAGCTTGACACACACAACAAGACTAGCCTGACAGATACAATAAGACCAGCTTGACAAACACAACAAGACCAGCTTGACACACACAACAAGACCAGCTTGACAGATACAATAAGACCAGCTTGACAAACACAATAAGACCAGCTTGACACACACAACAAGACCAGCCTGACAGATACAATAAGACCAGCTTGACAAACACAATAAGACCAGCTTGACACACACAACAAGACCAGCCTGACAGATACAATAAGACCAGCTTGACAAACACAATAAGACCAGCTTGACACACACAACAAGACCAGCTTGACAGATACAATAAGACCAGCTTGACAAACACAATAAGACCAGCTTGACACACACAACAAGACCAGCCTGACAGATACAATAAGACCAGCTTGACAAACACAATAAGACCAGCTTGACACACACAACAAGACCAGCCTGACAGATACAATAAGACCAGCTTGACAAACACAATAAGACCAGCCTGACACACACAACAAGACCAGCCTGACAGATACAATAAGACCAGCTTGACACACACAACAAGACCAGCCTGACAGATACAATAAGACCAGCTTGACAAACACAATAAGACCAGCTTGACACACACAACAAGACCAGCTTGACACACTCAGGTCAACGACTTGGTGGTTATAGTGCCACAAACATACTGACTGACCATCACATCGAACCTGGCTCTATAGAAAATTTGCAAATTGTAAATAAAATTAGGGTTGAGTGCGGCAAGATGCTCGCTCCATCTACTGGAGGTCAAGATCTTTCTTGATGGTATGACTGAACGTTGGTCACGTGACTCGGAAAGTATTAAGATATTTATTTCTTCGTGCTAACATAAGCGGACTTCAATACACGGGTCCAAATATATAGATCAACTAATCTCCTGAGTTTCTTTCTCCATACGTGGGTTATTACTGTGCATTAACAAGTGTTTATTTTAGTATATGTAAAGTAAAAGGACATAAGTGCAACTAATGTGACATTTCATTATGGCAACGTTTCGCTCTCCAGGAGCTTTGTTAAGCCGTATCGGCTTGACAAAGCTCCTGTGTTCATTATACTTTAGTTACACACACACACACACACACACACACACACACATATATATATATATATATATATATATATATATATATAATATATATATATATATATATATAATATATATATATATATTATATATAATGTAAATTTTTGGCGATATGATTATCATTTATTTCATAGTGATGGATGTACCAGAATTATTTCTTCAGAAAGTGTTGAGAGGAGAGGTGGGAAGGCTACCAGACTCTCCAGCAGTGAGTACTACTAGCAAGATGAGTACATCTCAAGAGGGCAGCTTTATAACGTTGAAACTCCGCCGCCACATCATTCAATAATACCGGTACTGCTATCATAAAGCCAGACTCGTACTTTGTCGATGCAGTAGTCGAGACGAATTATCCTCCCCAGCGATATTTTGCTGACGAGCAAGCCTGGTCAAGGACCGGGCCGCGGAACACCCTCCAGGTACACCTGTGTTTGGGAACACCAACATGGAGATGGCAACAGTGACTAAGGCCACTACTGAGGTGTCCCGTAGATCGGTTGGTAGCGCAATTAACTCACACACTGAGGTCCGTAGTTCGATTCCCGGTATGGATGGAAACATTGAGGGTGTTTGACTTAAGACATCTGCTATTCCTGTTTACTTAGCAGTAAATAGGTACTTGGGTGTTGTCGAATGGTGTGAGTCGCAACCTGGGGCTTTCTATATGGTATTTCATCGACGTCTGCTCGGTCTAAGTTATATGATGCAGAAATCAAGATTATTATTATTTTATTATTATTGCTAACAGCACTTGCGTTTGGAAAGCTGGGACTGACACCTTGTTCCAGCTGTGACAAAGTATACGTAGGTGAGATAAACATGCAGTCTCAACACACAAAACATAAATATGATCGTGTCACCAAATATCATTACAATATTAACGTACATCACCGACGACGTGAGGAATTAGACACACACATGCAACACTTGGGTGTCTTGGATACAAGACGCAACGATTTACCAAAAGCAGAGGGACTGATTTACCTCATCTACTGTCTCCAGTGTCAACACCTTCACTTACGTCTGTACTGGACTGATGAAGCCACTGCATTGCCTAAGAAATGCACGGGAATTGGTCTTCATAAGACCTGGGGCACAGGCGTGGGTAATCCTGCAGGAGACAGCTATAAATAAGAGCATAAGAAAGGAGGAAGACTGCAGCAGGCCCATACTAGGCAGGTCCTTCTCACACACAAACCTACTAATCGTCTTCATTTCACTACCACACCTGTTGCTTTCGTATTTAACTGAAGAAGTCTACTGTGTAGACGAAACGTTTCAGCAAAAACGATACCCAACTGTTGCACGTGTGTCTAATTAATCAAGTCCCACTTAAATCCAACCCTTCACAATCATAACAACCATCCGGGTCTAGTGCACCATCAAGGTGAACCCCGCTGCCTCCTCCACCATCCGGGTCTGGTGCACCATCAAGGTAACCCCCGCTGCCTCCTCCACCATCCGGGTCTGGTGCACCATCAAGGTAACCCCCGCTGCCTCCTCCACCACCCGGGTCTGGTGCACCATCAAGGTGAACCCCGCTGCCTCCTCCACCATCCGGGTCTGGTGCACCATCAAGGTAACCCCCACTGCCTCCTCCACCATCCGGGTCTGGTGCACCATCAAGGTAACCCCCGCTGCCTCTTCCACCATCCGGGTCTGGTGCACCATCAAGGTAACCCCCACTGCCTCCTCCACCATCCGGGTCTGGTGCATCATCAAGGTAACCCCCGCTGCCTCCTCCACCATCCGGGTCTGGTGCACCATCAAGGTAACCCCCACTGCCTCCTCCACCATCCGGGTCTGGTGCACCATCAAGGTAAACCCCGCTGCCTCCTCCACCATCCGGGTCTGGTGCACCATCAAGGTAACCCCCACTGCCTCCTCCACCATCCGGGTCTGGTGCACCATCAAGGTAACCCCCACTGCCTCCTCCACCATCCGGGTCTGGTGCACCATCAAGGTAACCCCGCTGCCTCCTCCACCATCCGGGTCTGGTGCACCATCTAGGTAACCCCCACTGCCTCCTCCACCATCCGGGTCTGGTGCACCATCAAGGTAACCCCCACTGCCTCCTCCACCATCCGGGTCTGGTGCACCATCAAGGTAACCCCCGCTGCCTCCTCCACCATCCGGGTCTGGTGCACCATCTAGGTAACCCCCACTGCCTCCTCCACCATCCGGGTCTGGTGCACCATCAAGGTAACCCCCGCTGCCTCCTCCACCATCCGGGTCTGGTGCACCATCTAGGTAACCCCCACTGCCTCCTCCACCATCCGGGTCTGGTGCACCATCTAGGTAACCCCCACTGCCTCCTCCACCATCCGGGTCTGGTGCACCATCAAGGTAACCCCCACTGCCTCCTCCACCATCCGGGTCTGGTGCACCATCAAGGTAACCCCCGCTGCCTCCTCCACCATCCGGGTCTGGTGCACCATCTAGGTAACCCCCACTGCCTCCTCCACCATCCGGGTCTGGTGCACCATCAAGGTAACCCCCGCTGCCTCCTCCACCATCCGGGTCTGGTGCACCATCAAGGTAACCCCCGCTGCCTCCTCCACCATCCGGGTCTGGTGCACCATCAAGGTAACCCCCGCTGCCTCCTCCACCATCCGGGTCTGGTGCACCATCAAGGTAACCCCCGCTGCCTCCTCCACCATCCGGGTCTGGTGCACCATCAAGGTAACCCCCGCTGCCTCCTCCACCATCCGGGTCTGGTGCACCATCAAGGTAACCCCCGCTGCCTCCTCCAACCTTTCAAGAACAAACACAATGCTTGCCTCCACTATCCTAAAATATAACGTATTCCAGAGAACCTTCACCCAGGCAGAACCTTGCCTCTCCCCTCCCCCTCCCCCTCCCCCTCCCCCTCCCCCTCCCTGGAACCTTACGTACTTCATTTTTTACACTCCATCGCCCAGTGTACACCTCACCGCAAGGTGTAAATCCCACCACCCACTCTACATCTCACCGACCACTGTACTTTCCACTGCCCACTGTACATTCCACCGCCCACTGTATATCTCACCGTCCACTGTACATTCCACCGTCCACTGTACATTCCACCGCCTACTGTATTTTCCACCGCCCACTGTACATTCCACCGCCCACTGTACATTCCACCGCCCACTGTACATTCCACCGCCCACTGTACTTTCCACCGCCCACTGTACATTCCACCGCTCACTGTACATTCCACCGCCCACTGTACATTCCACCGCTCACTGTACATTCCACCGCCCACTGTACATTCCACCGCTCACTGTACATACCACCGCCCACTGTACATTCCACCGCCTACTCAGATATCACCTGCTGCTCTCCTGTTAACTGACTGACTTTCTTGTTACAACCTGACTGGTGGTCAATCTTAGCAATAAGTTGTGTGCTCTGGTGCAACATTACAGATCAACACGCTGGGCGAAACATCGCATTAACACACTCTGGATCTATGTTTCACTTACTATAACCTACAAGACAAACTCGAAAAATATCCATTTTCCAAACTGAGCTGGAAGAGATTGGGGGGGGGCGCAGCACCCAGGCTTGTTACCTGTGTTAATGTGTGCCAGGCACTGCTACCCCTGGCACTCAGCTACGCCAGGCACTGCTATTCCTGGCACTCAGCTACGCCAGGCACTGCTACCCCTGGCACTCAGCTACGCCAGGCACTGCTACTCCTGGCACTCAGCTACGCCAGGCACTCTGCTACTCCTGGCACTCAGCTACGCCAGGCACTGCTACTCTTGGCACTCAGCTACGGCAGGCACTGTGCTACTCCTGGCACTCAGCTACGCCAGGCACTCTGCTACTCCTGGCACTCAGCTACGCCACGCGTGCCACCACAACATGACACATCAATATACATGTGTATTAAGCGGAAACAGGTATATTTCCGATCAATTTAACACCACTAGTACTGGACAATATTCTCCCCTCACTCATCTATTACTTTCTACACTCTTCTTCCTACTTCTAAGTCTGTTCCTTCTCCTCTACCTAGTGCTGCTCGTCCTCTTTCCCCTTCCTTCTCTTTATCTTCCATCACCTTCTCTGCCTCCGCTTCCGTTTCTGTCTCTTCCTATTGGTCCTCCCCGTCTTCTTCGTTAGTCTCCTATTTGTAATTGATTTATTTCTGATCATTTGCAGTTATCTTCATATTACACACACACACGCACACACACGCAGCAGACCGATTCGGGCACCATGGTCTTGTGTGTCATGAATCCGAGGGAAAGATCTCAAGACATGAGGAGGTTAATAACATTATCAAGAGGAGCCTCAGAACAGCCGGGTGCCCAGCAGTAAGGGAGCCACCCCAACTATGCAGATCTGATTGCAGCCAAAAGCGTCCGGATGGTATTACCCTTCAAGCATGGACAGACGGCAAGCAGGTGGTGTGGAAGGAATGAGAGAGGGGCAGCCGCCAGGTTCAGGGAGTCCCAAAAGTCGAGAAAATAAGGAGAACTTGCCCATCATTATATGTTTATTCCCATAGGCTCGGAGACCCTTGGCTCATGGGGAAAGAGTGCATCTAAGTTCCTCACGGAGCTAGGCAAAAGACTTAACAGGGTAACTAGGGATCCCAGGGCAGCTAGTTTTCTGTTCCAGCGACTCAGTGCTGCTGTTCAGAGAGGTAATGCCTGCTGTATTTTGGGCACGCGCCCCAGCTCTGAGGAGCTGGAGGAGATTTTCGCATTATAATCAGTGACAAACACGTAACAATATGTACTAGACATGTATCTCTCACACCTCATGTACCGTATATGTCATCTTTATATCAACAATGTATCTCTTAGATCTTCTGTACTATATTATGTAATAAAATATACCTATTGGTAAAAAAGAATGAAAAGATGTGGTGGTAGGGGAAGTGGAATATTCAAACGGCTTCGGGAAGTAATCCAAATATTCTTCCTTGAAGCCTTTTTATCCACTTCTCCGAGGCTGTGGGTCCCACAATTTACACCAGAGGTGGACCTCATATATATATATATATATATATATAATATATATATATATATATATATATATATATATATATATATATATAAATATATATATATATATATATCATCACTCTACATCACTCTCCAGATTATTCCACTTCCTGTGCCTGTGTGTGTGTCTGTGTGTGTGTGTACTCACCTAGTTGTACTCACCTAGTTGAGGTTGCGGGGGTCGAGTCCGAGCTCCTGGCCCCGCCTCTTCACTGATCGCTACTAGGTCACTCTCCCCGAGCCGTGAGCTTTATCATACCTCTGCTTAAAGCTATGTATGGATCCTGCCTCCACTACATCGCTTCCCAAACTATTCCACTTACTGACTACTCTGTGGCTGAAGAAATACTTCCTAACATCCCTGTGATTCATCTGTGTCTTTAGCTTCCAACTGTGTCCCCTTGTTACTGTGTTCAATCTCTGGAACATCCTGTCTTTGTCCACCTTGTCAATTCCTCTCAGTATTTTGTATGTCGTTATCATGTCCCCCCTATCTCTCCTGTCCTCCAGTGTCGTCAGGTTGATTTCCCTTAACCTCTCCTCGTAGGACATACCTCTTAGCTCTGGGACTAGTCTTGTTGCAAACCTTTGCACTTTCTCTAGTTTCTTTACGTGTGTGTGTCTGTGTGTGTGTGTGTGTGTGT
>NC_069443.1:5313910-5318910 GCF_026875155.1 Cherax quadricarinatus | reverse complement strand
GACACTAACATCAACAGAGACACTAACATCAACACCACTAACATCAACACAAGAGACCACTAACATCAACACAAGAGACACTAACATCAACAGAGACACTAACATCAACAGAGACACTAACATCAACACCACTAACATCAACACAAGAGACCACTAACATCAACACAAGAGACACTAACATCAACACACAGACCATTAACATCAACACAGAGACCACTAACATCAACACAGAGACCACTAACATCAACACAAGAGACCACTAACATCAACACACAGACCATTAACATCAACACAGAGACTAACATCAACAGAGGCCACTACATCAACACAGAGACCACTAACATCAACACAGAGACCACTAACATCAACACAGAGACCACTAACATCAACACACAGACCATTAACATCAACACAGAGAGCACTAACATCAACACAGAGACCACTAACATCAACACAAGAGACCACTAACATCAACACACAGACCATTAACATCAACACAGAGACTAACATCAACAGAGGCCACTACATCAACACAGAGACCACTAACATCAACACACAGACCATTAACATCAACACAGAGACCACTAACATCAACACACAGACCACTAACATCAACACAGAGACCACTAACATCAACACACAGACCATTAACATCAACACAGAGACTAACATCAACAGAGGCCACTACATCAACACAGAGACCACTAACATCAACAGAGAAACCACTAACATCAACACTAAACATTATGAAGCGTAAACATTTAAGAGAGAGCTGAGCCTGGTGCCAGACAGAACAGCTCCATGGAACATTACCATTTTTACCTTGCTGCGATAAAAGAAATTTATATCATCACGTGTGAGAAAGGAGAAAAGGGAGAGAGAGGGGAGGATGGGACTGAGGGGAGGGGAAAGAGGGGAGAGAGAGGGGAGGATGGGACTGAGGGGAGGGGAAAGAGGGGAGAGAAAGAAAGAGGGGAGAAATAACTCAAGGAAGAGCTCAGTAAATTGGCTATATGTGTGTTTGTGAAATATTAAGGAAATGGAATATGGGAGGTGGAATATTGAGTGGGATGACTCCCCTCTCCTTCTATCTCTTTATCCCTCTCTTCCCCTCACCATCTCTCTCTCTCCTTCTATCTCTTTATCCCTCTCTTCATCCCCACTCTTTCTCCCCCTCTGCTTCCTTTCCTCATTTCTTTCTCCATCTCATATCTTACCTAAACTCATCTCTTACACTCAGCTGAGAGTTTGACACTCTCCTAGCTGAGAGCGTGGCACTCCTTGCCTCAGCTGAGAGAGAGCCATCTAACAGTGGCCCTGGGTGCCAGCCATCACTTGATGACAAGGAAGGGTGTGAGGGATGTAAATAGATGGAGTATAGAGAAGGAATTTATTAGTACAAACAGTGAATGTTGCCAGAACTTCACCTAATTTATATGAGAACCCTATGTTGTCTTGTGTTGTTGTTACTGTTGTTGTTAACGGTACTGTTGTTGATGTTATTGTTGTTGTTAACGGTACTGTTGTTGATGTTACTGTTGTTGTTAACGGTACTGTTGTTGATGTTACTGTTGTTGTTAACGGTACTGTTGTTGATGTTACTGTTGTTGTTAACGGTACTGTTGTTGATGTTACTGTTGTTGTTAACGGTACTGTTGTTGATGTTACTGTTGTTGCTCTTGTTGTTGTTGTTACTGTTGTTGATGTTACTGCTGTTGCTCTTGTTGTTGTTGTTACTGTTGTTGTTAATGGTACTGTTGTTGATGTTACTGTTGTTAACGGTACTGTTGTTGATGTTACTGTTGTTGTTAACGACACTGTTGTTGATGTTACTGTTGTTGTTAACGGTACTGTTGTTGATGTTACTGTTGTTGCTCTTGTTGTTGTTGTTACTGTTGTTGATGTTACTGCTGTTGCTCTTGTTGTTGTTGTTACTGTTGTTGATGTTACTGCTGTTGCTCTTGTTGTTGTTGTTACTGTTGTTGTTAATGGTACTGTTGTTGATGTTACCGTTGTTGCTCTTGTTGTTGTTGTTACTGTTGTTAACGGTACTGTTGTTGATGTTACTGTTGTTGCTCTTGTTACTGTTGTTGTTAATGGTACTGTTGTTGATGTTACTGTTGTTGCTCTTGCTGTTACTGTTGTTGTTAATGGTACTGTTGTTGATGTTACTGTTGTTGTTAACGGTACTGTTGTTGATGTTACTGTTGTTGATGTTATTGTTGTTGCTCTTGTTGTTGATGTTATTGCTGTTGCTCTTGTTGTTGTTGTTACTGTTGTTGATGTTATTGTTGTTGCTCTTGTTGTTGTTGTTACTGTTGTTGATGTTACTGCTGTTGCTCTTGTTGTTGTTGTTACTGTTGTTGATGTTACTGCTGTTGCTCTTGTTGTTGTTGTTACTGTTGTTGATGTTACTGCTGTTGCTCTTGTTGTTGTTGTTACTGTTGTTGATGTTACTGCTGTTGCTCTTGTTGTTGTTGTTACTGTTGTTGATGTTACTGCTGTTGCTCTTGTTGTTGTTGTTACTGTTGTTGATGTTACTGCTGTTGCTCTTGTTGTTGTTGTTACTGTTGTTGATGTTACTGCTGTTGCTCTTGTTGTTGTTGTTACTGTTGTTGATGTTACTGCTGTTGCTCTTGTTGTTGTTGTTACTGTTGTTGATGTTACTGCTGTTGCTCTTGTTGTTGTTGTTACTGTTGTTGTTACTGCTGTTGCTCTTGTTGTTGTTACTGTTGTTGTTAATGGTACTGTTGTTGATGTTACTGCTGTTGCTCTTGTTGTTGTTACTGTTGTTGTTAACGGTACTGTTGTTGATGTTACTGTTGTTGCTCTTGTTGTCACTGTTGTTGATGTTACTGCTGTTGCTCTTGTTGTTACTGTTGTTGTTAATGGTACTGTTGTTGATGTTACTGCTGTTGCTCTTGTTGTTGTTACTGTTGTTGTTAACGGTACTGTTGTTGATGTTACTGTTGTTGCTCTTGTTGTTACTGTTGTTGATGTTACTGCTGTTGCTCTTGTTGTTGTTACTGTTGTTGATGTTACTGCTGTTGCTCTTGTTGTTGTTACTGTTGTTGTTAATGGTACTGTTGTTGATGTTACTGTTGTTGCTCTTGTTGTTACTGTTGTTGATGTTACTGCTGTTGCTCTGTTGTTGATGTTACTGCTGTTGCTCTTCTTGTTGTTACTGTTGTTGTTAATGGTACTGTTGTTGATGTTACTGTTGTTGCTCTTGTTGTTACTGTTGTTGATGTTACTGCTGTTGCTCTGTTGTTACTGTTGTTGATGTTACTGCTGTTGCTCTTGTTGTTACTGTTGTTGCTAACGGTACTGTTGTTGATGTTACTGTTGTTGCTCTTCTTGTTACTGTTGTTGATGTTACTGCTGTTGCTCTTGTTGTTGTTGTTACTGTTGTTGATGTTACTGCTGTTGCTCTTGTTGTTGTTGTTACTGTTGTTGATGTTACTGCTGTTGCTCTTCTTGTTGTTGCTGTTGTTGTTAATGGTGCTGTTGTTGATGTTACTGTTGTTGCTCTTGTTGTTACTGTTGTTGATGTTATTGCTGTTGCTCTTGTTGTTGTTACTGTTGTTGTTAATGGTACTGTTGTTGATGTTACTGCTGTTGCTCTTGTTGTTGTTGTTACTGTTGTTGTTAATGGTACTGTTGTTGATGTTACTGCTGTTGCTCTTGTTGTTGTTGTTACTGTTGTTGTTAATGGTACTGTTGTTGATGTTACTGCTGTTGCTCTTGTTGTTGTTGTTACTGTTGTTGATGCTACTGCTGTTGCTCTTGTTGTTGTTACTGTTGTTGATGTTACTGCTGTTGCTCTTGTTGTTGTTGTTACTGTTGTTGATGTTACTGCTGTTGCTCTTGTTGTTGTTACTGTTGTTGATGTTACTGCTGTTGCTCTTGTTGTTGATATTACTGTTGTTGTTGAATTTACTGTTGTTGTTAATGTTGTTTTGTTGATGTTACTTCTGTTGTTATTGTTGTTACTGGTATTGCTGTTACTGTTGCTACTATTGCTGTTGTTATTACTACTGTTACTGTTATTGATGTTATTCTTTTTGTTATTGTTGCTGTTAATGTTATTGCTGTTGTTGTCACTGCTGTTGTTGTTACTGTTGTTGTTACTGCTGTTTCTGTTGTTGTTATTACTGCTGTTGTTGTTACTGCTGTTTCTGCTGTTGTTGTTATTACTGTTGTTGTTACTGCTGTTGTTGTTACTGCTGTTGTTATTACTGCTGTTGTTGTTACTGCTGTTGTTATTACTGCTGTTGTTATTACTGCTGTTGTTGTTACTGCTGTTACAGTTGCTAATGTTATTGTTGTTGTTGTTGTTGCTGAAGTGATTTAAGTAACACTTCATTTTTGACACTTCTAGACATGAACCACGTGTGTGTGTGTGTGTGTGTGTGTGTGTGTGTGTGTGTGTGTGTGTGTGTGTGTGTGTGTGTGTGTGTGTGTGTGTGTGTGTGTGTGTGTGTGTGTGTGTGTGTGTGTGTATACTTCTCTTTCCACGATATTACTGCTTCACCATAACATTAGTCTCCTTCTCATTCTTTCCCTCTTCGTTTATCATTCTCCATCTATCTATCTCTCCCTCATATTACTCTCCCTTTCCCTCTTTTTACATTATTCACTCCCTCTAATCTCTTTCTCTCTCTCGCACACACATTTTCTTTCTCATCTCCTCTTCATTAAGGAGTAGTAAGACGAATATGTACATTTTTCTCACATATGTACGTATTTCATGCACATGTACGTGTTTCACGTATATGTGTGTATGTTTTACGCACATATAGGTAGGTTTCACGTACATACACATGTGTTTCAGATTACAGATACTCACATGTACTCTTCGTACCTATCATGTACCTGATCTCACGTACTTCCTCATCCCGTGTACTCATCCTGTGTACTCATCCCGTGTACTCATCCTGTGTACTCCATCCTGTGTACTCCATCCTGTGTACTCATCCTGTGTACTCATCCCGTGTACT
>NC_069443.1:5248910-5311410 GCF_026875155.1 Cherax quadricarinatus | reverse complement strand
GTGTGGCACTCGATTCATTTTCTAAAATGAATTATACTGAAGGTTGAATACTGTTTAACCTGTTACAGAGATGTTCGGAAACTGTGATCTGGACATTATCGATGTATTTGTTGGTATGGCGATGGGTTCACCCCTTCAGTGATATTATGACCAGTATGTTCATGGAGAGAAGCTCATTGTGACGTTTCGTTCCAACTTGGGCCATTTACAAGTCACACTTAATCATCGTCATAAGCTTCTCTCTCTTATATGCGGGTTATTTGTGTATTGTTCCAGTCACGGTGCTGTGCCTTTTTGTTTCTAACCAAGAGGTGACCCCATGGCCTTTCCAAAAGATTGTTTGTACTGAGTGCCACTATAAGTTAAGCAGGTGAAGTACATACGAAGATTGTAACAAGTGTCGCCACATGTTAACTAGTTGAAATTGATGCAAGGACCAACTAAATCTATGCCATCCTGGCACCTTAAGTGTGGTTCAAAATTATCAGTGATTTTTTTTCTGCGGAGTGCATCAGTAGCCACGTTCCTGATCAATGCAGACACTGCACTTCACTGCCACACTGCGGAGTGTATCAGAAACCACATTCCTGATCACTGCAGACACTGCACTTCACTGCCACACTGCGGAGTGTATCAGTAGCCACGTTCCTGATCAATGCAGACACTGTACCTCACTGCCACACCCGAACCCTGGGGAATTAGCAGTGACTGGCCACAGTGATGAAGGTGAGAGGGTATGATGGAGTTGAACAGTGAATAACCTTTGACAGGTGAATTAATAACTGGGAGTTAACTTTTAAACAGTGAAGAATGAAAGTAACAAAAAGTTCCTTTAACAATTAACAGTTAAAACTCCCCCTCCCTCATTCCATTTTATCTCTCCCTCTCTTTCTCTCCGTCCCTTAATCTCTTCTTTCTCTCTCCACCTCTTCCTTTATCTCTTTCTCTCCCTCCCTCCCTCTTTCCCTTCCTTCATCTCTCTCTCTCTCTCTCCCTTAATCTCTCCTTTTCTTTCTCCTTCACATCTCCCTATCTCTCTTTTCCTCGCTCCGTTCATTTCTCTCTCCCCTTCCATCTCCCTTTCCCTTCCCTGCCTCACATCTCTCCATCTTTTCTTTCCTGTCTCCTACCTTCCTTCTCCCTCCCTCCCTCCCTCCCTGGCACCATCACCTCCCTACCTGTGTAAGACAGGTGTCTGCGACACACCTGGCTTAATTAACAATGGCGCCACAGGTGTCTAAGTGCCTTATTACTTAAACAGCAGTTCATAACACCTCTTCACAGACTCCTTATAAAGAAAGCTCGCCTTTACAGCCTTGTTACTTGAAGGTCAGTTTATGTTACACCTCATCGCAAGTTTCTTATAAACAAAACTCACACCTATTACCCTGTTACAGAAAGCCCACTTTATGGTACACCTTTTATAAGATACAGATAAAGTTGGTAATTATCTATCTATCTATCTATCTATCTATATATATATATATATATATATATATATATATATATATATTTCACTTTTTTTTGTATTAAATTATTGTAAACAAATCTAAAATATATTTAGTTGGGTCCTTGTTATAATAAGGTTAGGTAAGTTTTCTAAGATTCTTTTGGAGCAAAATTAATTTTTTTTACATTAAAATTAATGAAAAACATATATCTTTAAACGTATAAGAAAATTTTTTAGAAAGGACTTAATTTTAAATGAGTTCTTGCTAATTGACCAGTTTTACATATTCGGCACAACATATATACATATATATATATATATATATATATATATATATATATATATATATATATATATATATATATATATATATATAAGCTACTTAGCATTATGAATGCTTGTAATAATTCTAAGTGTTTCTCTGGGACTCAAATATTGGTCTGTCAATTGTCAGTTCGACGCTGTGTGACCCAGACCATCATTTCTTAAAAGCTTGCTAGAGTAGCCACAGTACTGTAGATAGCAGGGTTCAAAGCTATCTTTTAATGCATTGTAGCCTGCTGAACAGTGTGTAGCACTGACAACCAACACCAGAAATACTTGGAATTGTTACAAGCTTTCATTACCCTAAGTAATATATCTTCTTATCTAACCACACACACACACACACACACACACACACACGCACACACACTGCAGGAAGGCCTTCGACAGTTCCTCACAAGAGGTTAATGTAAAAACTAGAGGATCAGGCACGCATAGCAAGGAAAGGCACTGTAATGGATCAGAGAACATCTGAGAGGGAGGAAACAGCGAGTCATGGTAAGTGACGAAGTGTCACAGTGAGGGCCTGTGACGAGCGGGGTTCCATAGGGGTCAGTCCTAGGACCTGTGCTGTTTTTGTTATATGTGAATGGCATAACGGAAGGGATAGACTCAGGAGAGTCCCTGTTTGCAGATGATGTGAAGTTAACGGGGAGAATTAAATCGGATGAGGATCAGGCAGGACTATAGAGAGACCTGGAGAGGCTACAAGCCTGTTCCAGCAACTGGCTCCTTGAATTTAAACTCGCCAATTGCAAAGTTATGAAGATCAGGGAAGGGCAAAGAAGACCGCAGACAGAGTATAGTCTAAGTGACCAAAGACTGCAAACCTCATTCAAGGAAAAAGATCTTGGAGTGAGCATAATACTGAGCACATCTTCTGAGGCGCACATCAATCAGATAACTGCTGCAGCGTACGGGCGCCTGGCAAACCTAAGAATAGCGTTCCGATACCTCACTAAGGAATCGTTCAAGACTCTGTACACTATATACGTCAGGCCCATATTGGAGTATACAGCACCATTTTGGAATTCACACCTGGTCAAGCACGTCAAGAAATGAGAGAAAGTGCAAAGGTTTGCAACAAGACTAGTCCCGAGCTAAGGGGATTGACCTATGAAGAAAGGTTAAGGGAAATCGGTCTGACGACACTGGAGGACAGGAGGGTCAGGGGAGACATGATAACGACATATAAAATACTGCGAGGAATTGACAAGGTGGACAAGACAGGATTTTCCAAAGATGGGACACAGAAACAAGGGGTCACAATTGGAAGTTGAAGAATCGTATAAGTTAAAGGGATGTTAGAAAGTATTTCTTCAGTCATAGAGTTGTCAGGAAGTGGAATAGCCTCGAAATCGACGTAGTGAGGCGGGAACTATACATAGTTTTAAGACGAGGTTTGATAAAGCTCATGGAGCAGGGAGAGAGGACCTAGTCGCAACAGTGAAGAGGTGGGACCAGGAGCTTCGACTCGACCTCTGCAACCACAACTAGGTGAGTACACACACACAATATACTATATATATATATATATATATATATATATATATATATATATATATATATATATATATATATATATATATATATATATATATATTATATTATATTAGCACATCGGCTGCTTCCCATCCGAAAAAGAAGAAACACTTTCATCATCATTCACTCTCACTGTCTTACCAGAGGAGTGCCTACACGACAGTTCAAAAACTGCAACATTAACACTCCTCCAGAGTGCAGGCACTGTACTTTCCACCTCCAGGACTCAAGTCTGTCTAACCGGTTTTCATAAATCCTTCATAAATGTTACCTTGCTCACACTCCAACAGCACGTAAAGTCATAAAAATCATTCGTCACCACTCGCCCTTATCTAACAAGCTCACGCATGTTGCTGGAAGTCCAAGCCCCTCACACACAAAACCTCCTTTACCCCCCTCCCTCCAACCTTTCCTAGGACGTCCCCTACCCCCCTTTCCTTTCCCTACAGATTTATACGCTCTCCAAGTCATTCTATTTTGTTTTACCCTGTCTAATTGTCCGAACCACCTTAACAACCCCTCCTCAGCCCTCTGGATAATACTTCTTGTAACTCCCACACCTCCTAATTTCCAAACTACGGATTCTCTGCATATTATTCACACCTCACATTGTCCTCAGATATGACATCTCCACTGCCTCCAGCCTTCTCCTTGTTGCAACATTCACCACCCATGCTTCACACCCATAAAAGAGTGTTGGTATAAGTATACTCTCATACATTTCCCTCTTTGCTTCCATGGATAACGTTCTTTGTCTCCACAGACTCCTCAATGCACCACTCATCTTTTTCCCCCCTTAACAATTCTATGATTCATCTCATCTTTCATAGACCCATCTACTGCAAAGTCCACTCTCAAATATCTGAATACATTTAATTTCTCCACATTCTCTTCCTCCAATCTGACATCCAATCAATCTTTCGTTAACTATTTTTTTGTTATCCTCATCACTTTGTTCTTTCCTACATTTACTTTTAATTTCCTTCTTTTACCTACTATCCCAAATTCATCCACCAGCCTCTGCAACTTCTCTTCAGAATCTTCCAAAAGCACGGTGTCATCAGCAAAATCCATCTGTGACAACTACCACTTTCTGTTAGATTCTTTGTATCTTAATCCCATACCTCTTGCCAACACCCAAGTATTCACTTCTCTTACAACTCCATCTATAAATATACTGAACAACTATGTTGACATCACACATCCCTGTCTAAGGCCTACTTTTACTGGGAAATAATCTCTTTCTCTCCTACATACTCTAACCTGAGCCTCACCATCATCCTAAACAGTCTTCAGAACTTTTAGTAGCCTACTTCCTATTCCATACATTAGCAACATCTGCCACACTGCTCGCTTATCAACCCTATGATAAGCCTTTTCCAAATCCATAAATGCAGAAAAACCCTCTTTATCCTCATCTAATTACTGTTTACCTATATGCTTCACTGTAAACACTTGATCTACACTCCCCCTACCCTTCCTAAAGCCGCCTTGTTCATCTACTATCCTGCTCTCCATCTTACTCTTAATTCTTTCAATAATAACTCTACCATACACTTTACCAGGTATACTCAACAGATTTATTCCTCTATATTTTTTACATTTTTGTCCCTTTTTGCCTTTATACGAAGGAACTAGGCATGCTCTCTGCTAATCCCTTGGTACCTTCTCCTCTTCCATACATTTATTAAATAAAAGCAGCCATGCCAAAACTATATCCTCAACTGCTTTAACATTTCTCTCTTTATCACATCAATCCCAGCTGCTTTACCCCCTTTCATTTTACCCACTGCCTCGCGCACCTCCCCCACACTAACAACTCGCAACTCGCTCTTCCTAACTTCTACAAGATATTACTCCTCACTGCCCAATACATGAAATCACAGCTTTCCTATCTTCGTCAACATTTAACAGTTTCTCAAAATATTCCCTCCATCTTCCCGGCCCATACTCTCACTAGCTCAACTTTCTTCCAATAGTTGTTTATATTTTACCCTAACTGTCTCCTCCTTTAGTTTATAAACCTTCACTTCTCTCCTACTTGCGAGAGTTCGAGTAACACATGGATCATAGTTTGTTTACAATTGTGTTATTACGATTTCGTAAGTCATGATATCATTCTCCTTGTATCCCATCAACCTTTTGCTCTCACTGTAGCTATAAATAAAAAATTATCTTCTATATCTGTAGCCCCTCTACAAACATCCACATCCCGAAGTCTACCCATCAGTCTTTTATCTACCAATACGTAGTCCAACAAACTACTGTTATATTACTAAACTACTTTTTACACAAAGTTCAATCAAAGGCCCCATTATCACTGACACCTGGCACCCCAAACTTACCTACCATACCCTCCATAACCGTTGCATCCACTTTAGCATTCACGACCCCCATCACAACTACTCTCTCAATTATATATATATATATATATATATATATATATATATATATATAATGTGTGTGTGTGTGTGTGTGTGTGTGTGTGTGTGTGTGTGTGTGTGTGTGTGTGTGTGTGTGTGTGTGTGTGTGTGTGTGTGTGTGTGTGTTTCGTTCTAATTGCAATATTGAAATTTTACTGTAATAATTAAATTCTAGTGGCCACGTCCCACTTTCCAATTCTGACATTGCCAGTTTCCCCTCCCCCTGCCCATCCCTCTCCCCCGACTCTTACTGTCAGAGAAACAATAATGGAGGTACATAGCGAAGCATTTGTCAGACAGTGACATAATGGACGTACATAGCGACGTTTTTGTCAGTCACATAAAGGAGGTACATAGTGAAGCATGTGTCAGACAGTGACATAACATCACCTCTGTGAAACATACACCTCGGGATACATATTGCCCTGTGTACAGTTGTATACTTATATAGGAAGAATTAGACACATGTGCATCATCTGGGTGTCTTTATTTGTAGACCTTCCTCCGTCCAGTGGCTTTATCAATACAAGGACATAATGTGAAGGCTGTAGAACTGTATACAAAAGATGAGGTAATCAGTCCCTCAGTCTTGGAACTGAAGAGCGCCGTAGTCTTGAAGAGTCTGCAGGATTCTTCAATACTATGGTGCTCATCAGTCTTGAAAAATTTTGCTGAGTCTTAGAAACTACGGTGCTCATCACCTACCCCAAGACGGAGGGACTGATAACCTTATCTTCTGAATATAGTTCTAGTCTTTATATTATGTTCTTGTATTGATAAAGCCAGAGGAGGGCGAAACATCCACAAAGATACCCTGATGTTGCACATGTGTCTAATTCTTCATCTTATCGGTATTGTATACCAGTCATGTATCCTTATCATTACCCTGTCTGAATCCTGTGTATACATATTTATGTATCATATACATGTCAAGGTGGAGGCTGGACCATCCCGTGTGTAGCAGCCAGACAGGGAACAACTAGCATCACAACACACATCTCCCTCCCGTCACAACCACTACCACCATCACTACCACTACCACTACCACTACCACCGCCACCACCACTACCACATGTCAAGGTGGAGGCTGGACCATCCCGTGTGTAGCAGCCAGACAGGGAACAACTAGCATCACAACACACATCTCCCTCCCGTCACAACCACTACCACCATCACTACCACTACCACTACCACAACCACCGCCACCACCACTACCACATGTCAAGGTGGAGGCTGGACCATCCCGTGTGTAGCAGCCAGACAGGGAACAACTAGCATCACAACACACATCTCCCTCCCGTCACAACCACTACCACCATCACTACCACTACCACTACCACTACCACCGCCACCACCACTACCACATGTCAAGGTGGAGGCTGGACCATCCCGTGTGTAGCAGCCAGACAGGGAACAACTAGCATCACAACACACATCTCCCTCCCGTCACAACCACTACCACCGCCACTACCACTACCACTACCACCGCCACCACCACTACCACATGTCAAGGTGGAGGCTGGACCATCCCGTGTGTAGCAGCCAGACAGGGAACAACTAGCATCACAACACACATCTCCCTCCCGTCACAACCACTACCACCGCCACTACCACTACCACTACCACCGCCACCACCACTACCACATGTCAAGGTGGAGGCTGGACCATCCCGTGTGTAGCAGCCAGACAGGGAACAACTAGCATCACAACACACATCTCCCTCCCGTCACAACCACTACCACCGCCACTACCACTACCACTACCACCGCCACCACCACTACCACATGTCAAGGTGGAGGCTGGACCATCCCGTGTGTAGCAGCCAGACAGGGAACAACTAGCATCACAACACACATCTCCCTCCCGTCACAACCACTACCACCGCCACTACCACTACCACCATCACTACCACCACCACTACCACTACCACCATCACTACCACTACCACCACCACTACCACCATCACTACCACTACCACCGCCACTACCACTACCACTATCACTACCACTACCACCACCACTACCACCACCACTACCACTACCACCATCACTACCACACCACTACACCACACCACTACCACCATCACATCCACTACACCGCCACTACCACTACCACTACCACCATCACTACCACTACCACCACCACTACCACCATCACTACCACTACCACCATCACTACCACTACCACCACCACTACACTACCACCATCACTACCACTACCACCACCACTACCACCATCACTACCACTAACACCGCCACTACCACTACCACCACCACTACCACCACCACTACCACCATCATTACCACTACCACTACCACCACCACTACCACCACCACTACCACCATCACTACCACTACCACCACCACTACCACCATCACTACCACTACCACCGCCACCACCACTACCACCACCACTACCACTACCACCATCACTACCACTACCACCACCACTACCACCACCACTACCACCACCACTACCACCACCACTATCACTACCACTACCACTACCACCATCACTACCACTACCACCGCCACCACCACTACCACTACCACCACATTACCACTACCACCATCACACCACTACCACCACCACTACCACTACCACCACCACTACCACCACCGCTACCACCACCACTACCACCACCACTACCACTACCACCACTACCGCTAGCACTACCACCACCACTACCACTACCGCTACCACTACCGCTGCCACCATTACTACCACTACCACCACCACTACCACCACCACTACCACCACCACTACCACTACCGCTACCACTACCACCACCACTACCACCACCACCGCCACCACTACCACCGCCACCACTACCACCACCACTACTACCACCACCACTACCACCACCACCGCCACCACTACCACCGCCACCACTACCACCACCACTACTACCACCACCACTACCACCACCACCGCCACCACTACCACCGCCACCACTACCACCACCACTACTACCACCACCACTACCACGACTACTACAACCACCACTACCACCAGTACTACCACCACCACCGCCACAACTACTACTACCACCACCACTACCACCACCACCGCCACCACCACTACCACCAGTACTACCACCACCACCGCCACCACTACCACCACCACCACTACTACTACTACCAAAACCACTACCACCACCACCGCCACTACCACCAGTACTACCACCACCACCGCCACCACTACCACCACCACCACACTACACCACCACCACTACTACCAAAACCACTACCACCACCACCACCACCACTACCACCAGTACTACCACCACCACCGCCACCACTACCACCGCCACCACTACCACCACCACTACTACCACCACCACTACCACCACTACTACCCCACCATCGCCACCACTACCACCACCACCACTACTACCACCACCACTACTACCAAAACCACTACCACCACCACCGCCACCACCACTACCACCAGTACTACCACCACCACCGCCACCACTACCACCACCACCACTACTACCACCACCACCACCGCCACCACCACCACCACCACTACCACTACCACCACCACCACCGCCACCACCACCACCACTACTACCACCACCACCACCATCACCACCACTACCACCACCACTACCACCACTACTACCACCACCACCACCACCGCCACCACTACTACCACCACCACCGTCACCACCACCACTACTACCACCACCACCACCGCCGCCGCCGCCACCGTCACCGCCGCCACCACCACCACCACAAACTGCATCAGTCAACTCTGGTGTATGCGAAATGGTCCTAAACTTTGTCCATTTCCCCTTTACATCCCCCCTCCCTCCCCCTCCCTCCCTCTCCCTCCCTCCCTCCCTCCCCCTCCCTCCCTCAACAAGAAAAGCAGCATTGATTGACGAGATGGATAGATTTGCGAGGATCCACGAACGTCTCTAACAGTGCCATCCGTCTCCCGCAACACTATCCTTCAACTAACGTCCCCACCAAAATTATCCTTCAACTAACGTTTCCACCAACACTGTCCTTCAACTAACGTCCCCACCATCATTATCCTTCAACTAACGTCTCCACCAACACTATCCTTCAACTAACGTCCCCACCATCATTATCCTTCAACTAACGTCTCCACCAACACTATCCTTCAACTACCGTCTCCACCAACACTATCCTTCAACTAACGTCTCCACCAACACTATCCTTCAACTAACGTCTCCACCAACACTATCCTTCAACTAACGTCTCCACCAACACTATCCTTCAACTAACGTCTCCACCAACATTATCCTTCAACTAACGTCTCCACCAACACTATCCTTCAACTAACGTCTTCACCAACACAATCCTTCAACTAACTTCTCCACCAACACTATCCTTCAACTAACGTCTCCACCAACACTATCCTTCAACTAACGTCTCCAACAGCACTGTTTTTCAACTAACGTCTCCACCAACACTATCCTTCAACTAACGTCTCCAACAGCACTGTTTTTCAACTAACGTCTCCACCAACACTATCCTTCAACTACCGTCTCCACCAACACTATCCTTCAACTAACGTCTCCACCAACACTATCCTTCAACTAACGTCTCCACCAACACTATCCTTCAACTAACGTCTCCACCAACACTATCCTTCAACTAACGTCTCCACCAACACTATCCTTCAACTAACGTCTCCACCAACACTATCCTTCAACTAACGTCTCCACCAACACTATCCTTCAACTAACGTCTGCAACAACATTGTTTTTCAACTAATGTCTCCACCAACACTATCCTTCAACTAACGTCTCCACCAACACTATTCTTCAACTAACGTCTTCAACAACACTGTTCTTCAACTAACGTCTCCACCAACACTATCCTTCAACTAACGTCTCCACCAACACTATCCTTCAACTAACGTCTCCAACAACACTGTTCTTCAACTAACGTCTCCACCAACAGTATCCTTCAACTAACGTCTCCACAATCCTTCAACTAACGTCTCCAACAACACTGTTCTTCAACTAACGTCCCCACCAACACAATCCCTCAACTAACGTCTCCACCAACACTATCCTTCAACTAACGTCTCCACCAACACAATCCTTCAACTAACATCTCCAACAACACTGTTCTTCAACTAACGTCCCCACCAACACAATCCCTCAACTAACGTCTCCACCAACACTATCCTTCAACTAACGTCTCCACCAACACAATCCTTCAAGTAACGTCTCCACCAACACTATCATTCCCCTGTGTCCCAACTATTATTATTCTGTTAAGGTGATGTACAAGTGTTGTGGTTGATACAACAAGCAGCAGTAACTGAGGCTCGATCCACCGTCCACTAACATCAAGACAGTTGAGTCACTTCGCTGTTTTAACTTTTAAAGCTTAAATAATAATATATTACAAGAAACTCATTGGAAATAAGTCAGTGAGTTTTGTGGTTATCCTGGGTAATTTACACTATGTTTGGATAACTAAGGTATAATGGACACTTGTCAGTGATCAATAATAACTCACATGGAGACACAAACAGAAGCAGATTAATTGATGTTTATATTTCAACCTCCTCCTGGGATCCTCATCAGCTCTATGTGTGTGATGATTGTACTTGTGTGTACCTGTGCATAATTAAACTTACTCTGACAGCCACACGAACCACAGTAATGTTGTTCCATTTTTCTAAAACAAAAATAGTTATAATTATAACCTTAATTTTTAAAGGGGTGGAGAGGGAAGCCAGCGGAAGGCTTCGGTCAGGTGACCAAAAGTTCCCGTTGTGGGTCATCATACGACTAAGACCAGCATCAGAAAACACTTGTCCTGTTTCCTGACGAACCTGACCTGACCTGACCTGACCTGACCTGACCTACCATCCTTCCCGTCAAGACTCTTACTAACCTTGTTAATAATTATATAAAATACCGTCAAGTTGATGATTAAGACACATGTGCAGCAGTTGGGTAACTTTACTGTTGAAACGTTTCGCCTACACAGTAGACTTCTTCAGTTAAATACAGAGAGAGCAGTGGTAATAAAATAAAGATGATGTAAACAGTCCATCAACCTTGGAGAAGAGTTCAGCTCCATGGTCTGGAACAATATCGTTCCAGACCATGGAGCTGAACTCTTCCAGGCTGAGGAACTGACCACCTCAAATATTTTTTCCTCCAAAGTTGATGGATTGATTACACCATCTTTATTACTACTGTTCCCTTTGTATTTGACTGAGGGAGTCTACTGTGTAGGTGAAACGTTTGATCAATAAAGATACCCAACTGTTGCACATGTGTCTTTATCTTCCTTACTGCCATATCTTAATTCTTGTAGACAAAATTCAAGGTGATACATCAGTTACAGGTGCTGCGTTTCACCTATGATTCCAGTGCTGCGTTTCACCTATGATTCCAGTGCTGCGTTTCACCTATGATTCCAGTACTGCGTTTCACCTATGATTCCAGTGCTGCGTTTCACCTATGATTCCAGTGCTGCGTTTCACCTATGATTCCAGTACTGCGTTTCACCTATGATTCCAGTGCTGCGTTTCACCTATGATTCCAGTACTGCGTTTCACCTATGATTCCAGTGCTGCGTTTCACCTATGATTCCAGTACTGCGTCTTCATCTCTATATGGTTCCTCACTCTTGTCTGTCTGCTGGGGCTGACATCTACCTCTTGGGCCCAGTGCTCGTATTTTGATTGTATGTTGAGAACTCCTCATTTTGGCCTTTGTCACATAATTTCAAAATAACTTACATGCCTTTGTGAATAATAATAATAATAATAGTAATAATAATAATGATAATAGTAATAATAATAATAATAGTAATAATTTCTTTGTATTGTCTCTGCTACATTTATGTGTTCGCCTTCGTCACACTGCAGCAATGTTCACTCACCTTCAGTGTTCATCTTCGTCACACTGCAGCAATGTTCACTCACCTTCAGTGTTCATCTTCGTCACACTGCAGCAATGTTCACTCACCTTCAGTGTTCACCTTCGTCCCCACTGCAGCAATGTTCACTCACCTTCAGTGTTCATCTTCGTCACACTGCAGCAATGTTCACTCACCTTCAGTGTTCATCTTCGTCACACTGCAGCAATGTTCACTCACCTTCAGTGTTCATCTTCGTCACACTGCAGCAATGTTCACTCACCTTCAGTGTTCACCTTCGTCACACTGCAGCAATGTTCGCTCACCTTCAGTGTTCAGCTTCGTCACACTGCAGCAATGTTCGCTCACCTTCAGTGTTCAGCTTCGTCACACTGCAGCAATGTTCACTCACCTTCAGTGTTCATCTTCGTCACACTGCAGCAATGTTCGCTCACCTTCAGTGTTCATCTTCGTCACACTGCAGCAATGTTCACTCACCTTCAGTGTTCACCTTCGTCACACTGCAGCAATGTTCGCTCACCTTCAGTGTTCATCTTCGTCACACTGCAGCAATGTTCACTCACCTTCAGTGTTCACCTTCGTCACACTGCAGCAATGTTCGCTCACCTTCAGTGTTCATCTTCGTCACACTGCAGCAATGTTCACTCACCTTCAGTGTTCACCTTCGTCACACTGCAGCAATGTTCGCTCACCTTCAGTGTTCATCTTCGTCACACTGCAGCAATGTTCACTCACCTTCAGTGTTCATCTTCGTCACACTGCAGCAATGTTCACTCACCTTCAGTGTTCATCTTCGTCACACTGCAGCAATGTTCACTCACCTTCAGTGTTCATCTTCGTCACACTGCAGCAATGTTCACTCACCTTCAGTGTTCATCTTCGTCACACTGCAGCAATGTTCACTCACCTTCAGTGTTCACCTTCGTCACACTGCAGCAATGTTCACTCACCTTCAGTGTTCATCTTCGTCACACTGCAACAATGTTCACTCACCTTCAGTGTTCATCTTCGTCACACTGCAGCAATGTTCACTCACCTTCAGTGTTCACCTTCGTCACACTGCAGCAATGTTCACTCACCTTCAGTGTTCATCTTCGTCACACTGCAGCAATGTTCACTCACCTTCAGTGTTCATCTTCGTCACACTGCAGCAATGTTCACTCACCTTCAGTGTTCATCTTCGTCACACTGCAGCAATGTTCACTCACCTTCAGTGTTCATCTTCGTCACACTGCAGCAATGTTCACTCACCTTCAGTGTTCATCTTCGTCACACTGCAGCAATGTTCACTCACCTTCAGTGTTCATCTTCGTCACACTGCAGCAATGTTCACTCACCTTCAGTTTTCACCTTCGTCACACTGCAGCAATGTTCACTCACCTTCAGTGTTCATCTTCGTCACACTGCAACAATGTTCACTCACCTTCAGTGTTCATCTTCGTCACACTGCAGCAATGTTCACTCACCTTCAGTGTTCACCTTCGTCACACTGCAGCAATGTTCACTCACCTTCAGTGTTCATCTTCGTCACACTGCAGCAATGTTCACTCACCTTCAGTGTTCATCTTCGTCACACTGCAGCAATGTTCACTCACCTTCAGTGTTCATCTTCGTCACACTGCAGCAATGTTCACTCACCTTCAGTGTTCATCTTCGTCACACTGCAGCAATGTTCACTCACCTTCAGTGTTCACCTTCGTCACACTGCAGCAATGTTCACTCACCTTCAGTGTTCACCTTCGTCACACTGCAGCAATGTTCACTCACCTTCAGTGTTCATCTTCGTCACACTGCAGCAATGTTCACTCACCTTCAGTGTTCACCTTCGTCACACTGCAGCAATGTTCGCTCACCTTCAGTGTTCATCTTCGTCACACTGCAGCAATGTTCACTCACCTTCAGTGTTCACCTTCGTCACACTGCAGCAATGTTCGCTCACCTTCAGTGTTCACCTTCGTCACACTGCAGCAATGTTCACTCACCTTCAGTGTTCATCTTCGTCACACTGCAGCAATGTTCACTCACCTTCAGTGTTCATCTTCGTCACACTGCAGCAATGTTCACTCACCTTCAGTGTTCATCTTCGTCACACTGCAGCAATGTTCACTCACCTTCAGTGTTCATCTTCGTCACACTGCAGCAATGTTCACTCACCTTCAGTGTTCACCTTCGTCACACTGCAGCAATGTTCACTCACCTTCAGTGTTCACCTTCGTCACACTGCAGCAATGTTCACTCACCTTCAGTGTTCATCTTCGTCACACTGCAGCAATGTTCACTCACCTTCAGTGTTCACCTTCGTCACACTGCAGCAATGTTCACTCACCTTCAGTGTTCATCTTCGTCACACTGCAGCAATGTTCACTCACCTTCAGTGTTCACCTTCGTCACACTGCAGCAATGTTCGCTCACCTTCAGTGTTCACCTTCGTCACACTGCAGCAATGTTCACTCACCTTCAGTGTTCATCTTCGTCACACTGCAGCAATGTTCACTCACCTTCAGTGTTCATCTTCGTCACACTGCAGCAATGTTCACTCACCTTCAGTGTTCACCTTCGTCACACTGCAGCAATGTTCGCTCACCTTCAGTGTTCACCTTCGTCACACTGCAGCAATGTTCACTCACCTTCAGTGTTCACCTTCGTCACACTGCAGCAATGTTCACTCACCTTCAGTGTTCACCTTCGTCACACTGCAGCAATGTTCACTCACCTTCAGTGTTCATCTTCGTCACACTGCAGCAATGTTCACTCACCTTCAGTGTTCATCTTCGTCACACTGCAGCAATGTTCACTCACCTTCAGTGTTCATCTTCGTCACACTGCAGCAATGTTCACTCACCTTCAGTGTTCATCTTCGTCACACTGCAGCAATGTTCACTCACCTTCAGTGTTCATCTTCGTCACACTGCAGCAATGTTCACTCACCTTCAGTGTTCATCTTCGTCACACTGCAGCAATGTTCACTCACCTTCAGTGTTCATCTTCGTCACACTGCAGCAATGTTCACTCATCTTCAGTGTTCATCTTCGTCACACTGCAGCAATGTTCACTCACCTTCAGTGTTCATCTTCGTCACACTGCAGCAATGTTCACTCACCTTCAGTGTTCATCTTCGTCACACTGCAGCAATGTTCACTCACCTTCAGTGTTCATCTTCGTCACACTGCAGCAATGTTCACTCACCTTCAGTGTTCATCTTCGTCACACTGCAGCAATGTTCACTCATCTTCAGTGTTCATCTTCGTCACACTGCAGCAAGATGTTACTGGAACAACAAAGTTACACTGTACAACCTAACACAACACTACAGACAAACCTTCTATCAATAAACACTTGTTATCTAACTTGTGCCTTTCCTTCAGTCTAGTTTCCTCCTGTGTTGCTGCGTTCTGTTTCTTTCTCTCACAGTCTCTCTCTCTCTCTCTCTCTCTCTCTCTCTCTCTCTCTCTCTCACACACACACACACACACACACACACAGTCTTTCTCACACTCCCACTCATTTCTCTCTCAGTCTCTCATTCAGTCTCACTCTCTCTTGAACTCTCATTCCTACTGTCTGACTCCCACTCTTTCACACTTCCACCGCCTATCTCCCACTGTCTCTCACCCCCATCGTCTCACACCCACCCACTGTCTCACACTCCCAGTGTCTCACTCCCACTGTCTCACACTTCCATTGTCTCTCACTCCCACTGTCTCACATCCACCACCGTCTCACACCCACCCACTGTCTCTCACTCCTCTACCACTGTCTCTCACTCCCGCTGTCTGACACTCCTGTCTCTCACTCATACTGTCTCTCACTCCCACTGTCTCACACTTCCACTGTCACTCCCACTGTCTCACACCCACCCACTGTCTCTCACTCCTTCTTTACCACTGTCTCACACCCACCCACTGTCTCACACTCTTCTTGTCTCTCCCACTGTCTCTCACTCCTACAGTCTCTCACTCACACTGTCTCTCACTCCTACAGTCTCTCACTCCCACTGTCTCACACGCACCCACTGGCTCTCACTCCTCCTTCTTTACCACTGTCTCACCCCACCCACTTTCTCTCACTCCTTTACCACTGTCTCACACTCTTCCTCTCTCTCTCACTCCTACAGTCTCTCACTCACACTGTCTTACATTTCCGCTGTCTCTCACTCCCACTGTCTCACACCCACCCACTGTCTCTCACTCCTTCTTTACCACTGTCTCACACCCACCCACTGTCTCTCACTCCTTCTTTACCACTGTCTCACACCCACCCACTGTCTTTCACTTCTTTACCACTGTCTCACGCCCACCCACTGTCTCCCATTCCGACTGTGTCTCACCCACTGTTTCTCACTCCCACTGTCTCACACTCCTGTCTCTCCCAGTCTCTCACTCCCACTCCTTACATCTCGTACAGATATAAATCCCCATGTTAACCCCCAGCAGGTGGCTTATAAATCCCACTAATGCATCTCAGGCAGGTAATCCCCAGGTTAATCCACACGCCACTTTATTTATATATGATAAATCCTCTGGATTTAACTTCGAAAAAAATCTCCTCCCTGAGAACGTGTATTTTCCTTGGTGCTCTTGATGCAAGGAAGAGAAGCTCCCATTTCTGATCGGAGACAGTGCGGCTCCTGGACCTTGGATCAAGCCCCTAGTCTCGACTCGCCATATAGGATCATAGACTGAAGGATCGACAGGTAACAAGTGATCCTAAAATAAATTATACCAGCTGTTATACCAGCTATTATACCAGCTGTTATACCAGCTATTATACCAGCTGTTATACCAGCTATTATACCAGCTGTTACACAAGTTATACCAGCTGTTGCACCAGCTGTAACATCAGTTATAATGCCAGTTACTACACCAGTTATTATACCGACTATTTAACCACTTGTACCAGCTGTTTCACTAGTTATTCTACCATCTGTTCCACTACCAGTTTCACTCTCTTTAACCTAACCTGTAACAACCACACTGGTTTGGAGCTTCCTATCAATAATAATAATAATAATAATAATAATAATAATAATAATAATAATAATAATAATAATAGCAATAATAATAATAATAATAATAATAATAATAATAATAATAATAAAATAATAAAATAATCCTTGAGAGAGAGAGAGAGAGAGAGTATATCCATCTTCACTCTCCCTTCTCTTCTCTCTCTTTTTCTATCCTTCCTGGATTTATCTCCCCTCTCTCACTCTCCCCTCCCCCTCCTGTCTCCTCCATCACCCCTCCCCTCTCACTTTCCCCTCGTTCTTCCTTTGTCAGTCAGTGGAGTGTGATGAACAATTGTTATTGGCTCGTTGGCAACCTTTGTCTGTTTACTGAAGAGTTAATCCCTCTCTTGTTTACCTGCTGAGAGGGATGAGAGGGAAGGGCGTGAGAGGGGAGGGTGAGTAGCGTGAGAGGGATAAATTAGAGGGGTGAGAAAGAATAACTGAAAAGGGGTGAAAGAGGAGAGGGGAGAGGGCTGTCACATGTGAGAGGTGAGAGACGTGAGAGGGGTGAGAGGGGTGAGAGAGTGGATGTGTAAGATGTGAGAGTCAGCAAAGTTGGTGAAGACTTAGAAAGATGTGGGAAGCCTTTCAGTGTGTGTGGTGTGTGTGTGTGTGTGTGTGTGTGTGTGTGTGTGTGTGTGTGTGTGTGTGTGTGTGTGTGTGTGTGTGTGTGTGTGTGAGTGTGTGTGTTAGTTACCATTTGGTCCTAGGCACATGTCGATTAAACACTTGGCCTGTTGTATGTGCATGCATGTGTGTGCGCGTGCGTGCGTGTGTGCGTGTGTGTGTGAGGGCTTGTCTAACGTTACCCCTCACTAGCTATCTATTTCCCTCTCCTCACACCTGATCAGGGGGAGCGATGGTTAGGGGGGTAGGGAAGGGGTAGTTGATATGTGGCTGAAAAGTAACCATCACACGCACTCTGTCATGTAGGCTCAGAATTGTAGTACCAGTTGTCTTTCCTAGTAATGCTACCTTTTCCACTTATTGCACATGCTGGATTTAAGTACCAATTACTGCTGGTTATTATCCTATTCCTTGCTCACACTGAGAGAGGACCTCCTTGCTAACAGTGTGTGTACTCACCTAATTGTGGTTGCAGGGGTCGAGACTCAGCTCCTGGCCCCGTCTCTTCACTGATCACTTCTAGGTCCTTTCCCTCTCTGCTTCCTGAGCTTTGTTATACCTCTTCTTAAAACTATGTATGGTTCCTGCCTCCACTACTTCACTTGCTAGGCTATTCCACTTCCTGACGACTCTATGACTGAAGAAATACTTCCTAACGTCCCTGTAACTCGTCTGAGTCTTCAGCTTCCAGTTGTGACCCCTTGTTTCTGTGTCCCCTCTCTGGAACATCCTATCTCTGTTCACCTTGTCTATTCCCCGCAGTATCTTGTATGTCGTTATCATGTCTCCCCTGACCTTTCTGTCCTGTGTGTGTGTGTGTGTACTCACCTATTTGTACTCACCTATTTGTGGTTGCAGGGGTCGAGTCATGGCTCCTGGCCCCGCCTCTTCACTGATTGCTACTAGGTCCTCTCTCTCCCTGCTACATGAGCTTTATCATACCTCGCCTTAAAACTATGTATGGTTCCCGCCTCCACTACTTCACTTTCTAGACTATTCCATGACTTGACTACTCTATGACTGAAGAAATACTTCCTAACATCCCTTCGATTCATCTGAGTCTTCAACTTCCAATTGTGACCTCTTGTGTCTGTGTCCCATCTCTGGAACATCCTGTCTTTGTCCACCTTGTCTATTCCGCGCAGTATTTTATATGTCGTTATCATGTCTCCCCTGACCCCCTGGCCTCCAGTGTCGTCAGGCCGATTTCCCTCAACCTTTCTTCGTGGGACAATCCCCGTAGCTCTGGGACTAGTCTTGTTGAAAAACCTTTTTGGCACTTTTCTCAAAATTTTTTGGAGGGTGTTTGCCCTAGGTGTGGATTCCAAATGGTGCTGCTTACCCCCAGTATGGGCCCTAAACGTAAAGGGGTAAAACGGGGCCCTTGAACGACCCCTTTAACTGGGTATGGGAACGCAAATCCGTGGGTTTTGCCAGGCCCCCCGTATGTCTGCAGCAGTTATCAAAATTTATGTGCGCCTCAGGAGATATCCCTCGGGTTATCCTCACCCCGGGGGATCTTTTTCCTTAATTGAGGTTTGCAGTTTTTTGGCCCATTTCAAATATATTGTGTCTGGCGGTCTTCTTTGCCCTTCCCCAATCTTAAGGGACTTTGCATTTGGGGGTTTTAAACTAAAGGGGACCCCATTTTTGCTGGACCAGGGTTTTGGGCGCCTTCCAGGTCTTTTGTAGTCCTCCCTTACCTAAAATCCGATTTGATTCTTCTCTTTAACTTCAAAAATCATCTGCAAAAAAGGGGCCTTCTGATTTCTACCCCCTTCCGTTTTTCGTTCACAAATACCAAAAACAGCAAAAGGCCAAGGACGGCCCCTGTGGAAAACCCCCCCGGTTTGTCAAAAAGCCCCCCCACTTCGGGACCCCTTCGTCAGGTTACCATGTCGTTTTTGGCCTCCCTGCAAGTTTTTCCCGGATCCATTGCATTCCCTTTCCCCCTGTTATGTTTTCCCTTTATCTTCTATTTTTTTTCCAGTAACCTCTTGGGTGAGGAACTGTGCCCAAAGGGGCCTTTTTGCAGTCCCAAAAAATTTGCATTTCCGATCCAACCCCTCTCCCCTCTTGTTTTTCTTCTGTCACCTTGTCATAAAACTCTAGAAAGGGTTTGTGACCCCGGGAAAATTTTCCTTTCCCCTGAAACCATGCGGGTTTGTCAATTATACACTTGTTTTCTTTCCAGGTGCTCCACCACTCTCCCCCTGATGATCCCCCAAGCCCTTTTGGCCAAAACTATCCCACTTAATTTTAACCTGGTCTTAAAAATTTATCCCCCAGTCTGCCCCCTTTTAAAAAAAATTTCCGGGGGGTTTCCCAAATTTGCACCCCAAACCCGCAGGGATTTTGCAATTTAAAAAGTTTGTTAAAGACCCCCCTTTGTTTTTTGGGCCCCCAAAATTTATTTCGGGCTCCCCTTTTTAAGGACCCCCCCGGAGGAAAAAGGGGTTGGAGAGTTGTCTTTTCCCCACCCCCCTTTAAAATTGGGGGGGCCCCCCCAAGTTTCCCCCCCCCTGCTTCCCCTTCCCCCTTCCCCTTTTAATGTACCCTCCACCCCCCCCCATTTGCTGGTTTTAAAACCCCCTTGGTTTCGGGTTTTTCCCTTGGAAAATTTTTTCCTTTTGGTTTCCATTTTGGGTTTTAATTTCTTTTCCCTTTTAAAATTTTTGAACCCCCTTCCTTTTTGTAAATTTTACCTCTCCAAACCGGTTTTCTTTTTTTAATTTTTCCCAATCACCCCCTTTTCCTTTCCCCGGGGTTTGAAAAAAAAACCGGACCCAAAAAAAACGTTGCCCCCCCCGAAAACCCCCCCCCCCGGACCCCCGGGGAAAATTTTCCCCCCTTTCCCGATCAAAATGAAAAAATTTTCTTTTTTCCCCTTGGGCCCCCCCCTCTCCAAAACTTTTCCCCAAACCCTTTTTTTTAAAGTTCCCCCTTTTTTCCCCCCAAACTTTTCCAAGTTCCCTACCTATTTTCCCCCAACCCCTTTTGGTTTAAGTAACACAAGGAACCCCTTTTTTTCCAAATGGTTTCCCTTTAACAAACCCCCCCCGGGGGTTTTGGGCCCAAAAACTTAAAATTTTTTGAAGGCCCCCCGGGGCCCTCTCCTAAGGGAAGGGGCCTAGGGGGAGCCCCTTTTTTTGGGGGGTTTTTTCCCCCCTTTTGGGTACCCCCCCTCCCCGGTTTTGGGCCCGCCCACCCCATGCTCCCCGGGGTTTAATTTCCAATATCCTCGTTTTCTAAAACCCTTAAAAATTTTTAATAAAAGGGCCCCAGTCTTGCGGGTTCACTTCCCCCTTTTCTCTCTGGTAGTGTCTTAACTTTTTAAAGCATGGGGTTTTTCCCCAGTTTTCTTCCATAAAATTTTGGGCCCTCTCCATGTTTGGCCCCGCCCCATGGGGCTCCAGGTTTTTTTCCCGGGAAAATTCTCCTTTTAAGTGAACCCCCCCAAATAACAAATTTTTTGGGTTTCCCCCCGGTGCCCCCTGGCCACCGGGGGGGCCCAAATCCTCGGTTGCCTTCCCCTATTTTCCCCTTGGCCCCTGATTTCTGTGGTGGGGGAAATTTTCTGTTTACCCCCGGTCCTAAGGTTTGTTTAAAAGGCCCAACCCCGGGGGCCCCCAAACACCTTCCCCAAAAACATCCCCCCGGTTTTAAGGGGTAAAAAACCCCCCCCCCCCGGCCCGGTATTTAGGGATAGGGGGAAAAAAAATTTTTTTAGGGGGCCCCCCTGGAATATTTTGCTAAGCCCCACCACCTCCCCCAATTTTTGGGTTTTTCCTTTCCTTTTTTGGGGTTCCCCCTTTTAAATTTTTTAAACCTTTCTGCAAATAAGGGGTTCCCTCTAGACCTTTTAAAAATGGGGGGTTTGGCCGTTTTTGTTTAGTGGGGGGGGCTATTAATTCTGGGGGGTTGGGGTTTGGGTTTCTTTTTTTGGCCACTTTTAGGGGGGCCTTTTTTTAAAACTTTAATTTGTTTTATTTCCTTTTCGGGGCCAGTTGTTTCCCATCCCCCTTCCCCAAACCCCTTTTTCCCCTTTAAACTTTCTGGGGGTTTGTTTGGTTTTGGGGGAAGTGGGAACCTTTTGGATGGAACCCTTAATGGGGGTTTTTTGGGGGGTTTTGAATTTTTGGGGGGGGTTTTGGGGCATTTAAGGGAGGTTTTTTTTTTAAAATTTTCTCCAAAATTTTACCTGGTTGGGGGTTTTTCTTTAGGGCTTTAAATTGTTTTTTTTTCCCTTGTTTTCTTGTTTTGGGGTTTTTTTTCCCCCTTTTTCCCCTTCCCTTTCCTCCTTTTCCCTTTCCTTTCTCAACCTCTTTTTCCGGCCCTTTTCTTTGTTTTTCCCCCAATTCATTTTCCTTTCCCGGCATGCCCCTTAATCCGTCCCTTATTTTCCCAATCCTTTTTCCCCGGGGGTTCTTTGTTGGGTTTCCTTTTTAGGGCCCCCCTTTCTTTTTTTTAAAACCCCCCATTCCCCACGAAAACTTCACCGGGTTTTGTCCCCCTTTCCCTACTTTATTTGTTTAATTGCTTTTTTTTCCCCTTGTTTTTTTTTTTGCTTTTAAGTTTTCCCCTTTTTCAAATTTCCTTTTAGGCCTTCCAAAGTTTTGTTTTTCCCCTTTTCCTTTCCCCCGCTTTTCCTGTTACCCCCTCTTCTTTGTTTTCCCCCTTGCAAGGTTTCCCTTTTTTATTTCCCTCCCCACTGTTTTTTTTTGGGCTCGGGCCCCTTTTTTCCCCCTTGGGTTTCCCCTCCCCCTGTTTGGGGGTTTTTGGCCCCCAAACCCATTTTTTTTTTTTCCCTTTCCTCAGTTTCCAATTTTTTAATTCTTATTTGGGTTTTGTTTTTTAACCCCCAATTTTTTGTGGGGGGGGAGGGTTTTTCCCTTTTGGCAATCCCATAAGGGGGGGGAATTTTTGGGGGCCCTTTTTCGGGGAAATTTCCCCCAAATCTTGGAAACCTGGGGCCTTGGGGGGCTTTGATTTAAAATTTTTTCCTTTTAACCTTTTTAAATTTCATGGTAAGGGTTTTCAGTTTTTTTTTAAGGGGGGGTTTTTTTGGGAGTTGTTGGAATTTTTTGGGGGGGTTTCCTGGGGGGGGGTCCCGGGGGTTTTTCGGGGTTCCCCAACACCTGGCCCCAAAAAAGGGGGACCCGTCCCTGGTGGGTATGAAATTTGGGGGGTTTTTTTGGGGGGGTTTTTGGTCGGGTTGGGGGGGGGGGTAGGGGTGGGGGGGCAAGGGGGTGGGGGGGGGGTGGGGGGGTTTGGCGGGGGGTTTTGTGGGGAGGGGGGTGGGGGGGGGAATTGGGGAAAAAAGGGGGGGGGGGATGGGGGGTTTTGGGGTTTTGGTGTCGGTGGGGGGGGGGGTGTTGTGGGTCCTTGGGGTGTGTGTGGGGAGGGGGGTGGGGGTGGGGTGGGGTGGGGGGGTTGTGTGGGGGGGGGGGGGGGGTTGTGGGGGGGTTTGTGTGGGGTGGGGGGGTGGGGGGGTTTTTTGGGGGGGTGGGTGGGGTGTTGGGGTTTTTGGGTTTTTTTGGGGGTGGGGGGGTTGGGGTGTGGGGGGGGGGGGGGGGGGTTTTTGTGGGGGGGTGGGGGGGGGTGGGGTGGGGTGGGGGGGTGTGGGTTTTTGGGGTGGGGTTGTGGGGGGTGGGTGGGGGGGGTGGTGGGTGTGTGGGGGGGGTGGGGGGGGGGGGGGGGGGGGGGGGGGGGTTTTGTGGGGTGGGGGTTTGGGGTGGGTGGGGGTTTTGGGGGGGGGGTGGGGTGGGGGGTTGGGGGGGGGGGGGGGGGGGGGGGTGGGGGGGGGGGGGTTTGGGTGTGGGGGGGGGGGGGGGGGGGGGGGGGGGGGGGGGTGGGGGGGGGGGTTGAAAAGGGCTAGATTTTTGGGGTTTTTTTTTTAATTAATTCCTTTTTTGGGGGACTTTTCTTTATTTTTATTAATTGCGTAATTTTTTGGGGGTTTGGGTGGGGGTGGGGTTTACTAGTTTGTCGTTTTTTGAAAAAAGGGGGGGGGGTTTAGGGTTAACCCACTTTTTTTTATTTTTGGGTTTTTTTAAAACCGGGTTACCCCTCCCGGCCCGATTTTCCGCAACTAGGCAAATTTTTTACTTTTTGAAGATTTAGGTTTAATTTTTTCCACTAAAATTTTCCTTTTTAAATATATACTGTTTTTTTAACTTTTTTTTTACGGGCACCGTGTTTTTTTATGTGCGTACTTTTTTTTACTAGCTTGTCCCTCAAAAAAAAGGGGGGGGGGGGGGCATAGGCCTACCCAAACCTTCGGGGTGTTCCCTGGCGTTATTTAGAAAATTTACTAACCCCTATCTTTTCCCCTGGTACTAAAAATAGGAAAAGAGAGAGATGGTAAAAAGCTTACAACCCAGCAGGGCGGGGACACTTGAGACTTTGGCACAAAAACCAAAATTTAAAAACCCAAAAATTTTAGGCAAGTGATTTTTGTCTGCACAAAAATGGAGGTTCCTGCGGGTTTCGTTCTTCAACCCTTAAATTTTTCCCAAAACCCCTTCGGGAAACTTTATCATGAAATTTAAATTTTTTTATTTTCTTTTTTTTTTTAGACTGGTTTTTTTCCCCTTTTTCTTTAGTACGTATTATGGTCTTTAAAAGTCTGATGATTTTTAGCAACCTTCACAAAAAACCAAAAAGCTGGGGTTTTGACAAATTTTTTTTTCTTTCAGTATTTACTTAATCACTCTTTTATGACCTTTCATTTAACGTGTTTTAATCAAACCAACATATTTTTTTTGTTAAATTTCGGGTTTAAAAAAACCTTAAACCCCAATTAACTTTTTTGGATTTTTTTTTGCCCAACACTGGGGCCAGTAGCCTCCCCGGATGCACCCTCCCTCCCTCTCTAAAATTTTCATTAAAAATTTAAATTTTTAAAAATTCTTGATCCCCCCCTTATTCGCACTCTTGAAATTTTTTACACTCTTTTAGGTATGTTCACTAAATTCACTCACGTACATGACCCGCTAATAAAAATCTTGGGGGACGCCATTTGAACGCTAAATCCGGGGAGCAAATTTAGCCGAAAACTGCTTCACTGTGTGTTTTGGTTTTGGTTTACTACCTTTTTTGATCACCAAATTTTGTGGTTGCAGGGGTCGATTCATAGCCCCCTGGCCCCGCCTTTTCACTGATTGCTACTAGGTCCTCCCCCTCCCCTGCCCCCATGGCTTTATCTTTCCCCGGGGCCCTAAAAAATTTTTGGGGGGTTCCCCCGGCCTCCATTTACTTCATTTTTTGCCCGTTTCCCAACGATTTAAAACTTCTCTTGACTAAAGGGAAATACTTCCTAAAAACCCTTTTTGTTTTAATTGAGCTTAAATTTCCCAATTGTGCCCTTTCTTGTGTCTTGCCCCTTTTCTCGGGAAACCCCACCCCTTTTCTTTGCCACCGGGTCTATTCCGCGGGGGATTTTATATGCCCGTTATCTTTGTCCCCCTGCCCCTTTCCTTGGCCTCCAGTGCTTTTCGGCCCCGATTTCCCTAAAATTTTCTTTTTCATAGGACAATCCCCGTAGCTCGGGGATGCCTTTTTGCAAACCTTTGCACTTTCTTAATTTTTTTTAAACGTGTTGCCCTAGGTGGGGATTCCAAACTGGTGCTGCTTACTCCCAAAAAGGGGGGCCCCCCCGACGAAAAATGGAAAATACAGGCCCTTGAAGGGCCCTTCCCCTTACTGAGGTATCGGAACGCTATCCGTAGGGTTTGCCGGGCCCCGCCCAAAATCCCTGCGAAAGTTATTTGTTTTTTGTGCGCCCCCAGGAAAATTTTCCTCGGTTTTTAAAACTAAACCCCCGATTTTTTTTTCCTTGAGTGGGGGTTTTGCAGTCTTTTGGCCATCAAAAACTATATTTGTTCTGCGGTCTTTTTTTTCCCCCTTCCCAATTTCATGATTTTCCATTTGGCGGGGTTTTTTAAACTCAAGGACCCCAGGGGCCTGGCCCCGGCTTTTTGCCCTGTCCAGGCCCTCTTGTAGTCCTCCCTGACCCCTCTTTCCGTTTTTTGGATTCTTTCTCATTAATTTTTCACATTTTTCTGCAAACAAGGACACTACTGATTTCCTTTTTCCCTTCCGTTTTGTGGGTTCAAAATATTCCAAGAACACCCACAGGTCCTAGGCAAACCCCTGTGGAACCCCGCCTTGTCACTACGCCCATTTTAAACACCTCGTCACTTTCCATGACTCGTTTTTTGCCCCCCTGTCAGGTTTCTCTGATCCTTCAGTGCCCTTTTCCCGTTGTGTTTTGCCCGATCTTCTAGCTTTTTTCCCCTAACCTCTTGTGAGGAAAAAGTGTCGAAGGCCCTTTTTTCAGTCCAAAAAATGCAGTCCCATCCCCCCTCTCTTCTTGTCTTACTTTTTGTACCCTTTTCTAAAAATCTAGTAAAGGTTTTTTTACACAGGATTTTTTCCCTTTCCCCGAAACCCTGGGTGGTTTTCAATTATACACTTGGTTTTTTTTCCCGGTGCTCCACCCTCTCCTCCTGATTTTTCTTTTTCCCAAAAGACCTTGCATACTTACACGTTAGTGATTTCAGGGGCTGTTTTGTTTTGTGCCTCATGTTGTTCCCCCCTTTTTAAAAAATTTTTGGGGCTACATTTGCCAATTGGGCCATACCTCCGGGGGGGGGGGGGGGTTGCCCAGTTTTTTTAAAAGATGTGTTGAAGATCTTTGGGTTTAAAGGCACACAAATTCTCTGCTCCCTCTTTTAAAGGCCCACGGAAAAGTGTTTGGGCCGGTCCCACCGCCTTTGGGGGTTGTCAAGTTCGCATAGCCCGCTTCTTCACCCCTCCTTGGTTATAGTACCTCATTTCCCGCAAATTGCTGGGTTTTTACCCCCCTTTTTTTCCTGGGGTCCTACTGGTTTCCACCCCGTAAAAAATTCTTTAAATCTCTGTTGAGCTCCGAAAAATACCCCTCGGGGCGTGGCTTGTGAATTCCACCCCTCACCCCCTTTCCCCAGTTGATTCCTGGTCCCCTTTATGTTTTTTTCCCCCCTGATGTGGCTTTTAAACACTTCGGGTCAGTCTTGACTTTCGATTTCTATGTCATTTTTATATTGTCGCTGAGGGCCCCCCTTCTCATCTGCGCATTTTTCATTTCTGGCTCTTTTGGCTAATTTTCTTTATTTTTTTGGTTTTCTGTCTTTTGTTCCTTTTTTTTCCTTTTAGTACCCCCTAGTTTTTTGGGCCCCCCTACACCTTTGGGTTTAACCAAGGGGCTCGTTTTTTCTTCCCCTTAATTTTTTGTTTTCCCCTTTGGGGAAAAAAACCTCTCCCTCCCCGGGCCCCCTTGCCCTTTTGTTGCCACATAGGCCCATTTTTTCTTGTATGGTTTTCCTGTCAGTTCCCCCTCCCACTGAATGTTTTTGAAGGGGGAAATTTCCCCATGCCTGATAGTTCCCCCCCTTTTTTTTTTTTTTAGTTTGTTTTTTTTTTTCCCCCCCTATTCCCCCGGCTACTCTCTCCACTTGGAGCTCAACTATGTAGTTTGAAGCACAGAAACCCAAAGTTTACCCAGCTCCCCGGGGCCTTTCCATCAAAATATCCTCCCATTTTCTGAATACTCAAGGTGAATACAAGGTCCAGTTTTCTGGGGTTTTTTTCTCCTCCCTCTGGTTTTGTGTCTCTAAATTTTTGTTTCATGAGGGGTTTTCCGGGACTACATTCATCATCTTGGGTCTCCATGTTTTTTGGGAACCCCCCCCTGGGGGACCAGGTTTTTCCCCAAACTCCTTGTGATTTTAAATCACCCATAACTGTAAAATTTGCTCCCCCGGGGTGTGCTCTCCCGGGCCAAAACCTGGGGGTAGGGGTTTTTTCCCACCCCATGGCCCCTTTGCTCCATCGTATTCTCTCTTGGCTCCTGCAGTTTTTGTGGGGGGGTTTTTTTTCTTACGGGAATTTGGTTGGAAATGGTTTTTTCCACAAGGGGGGGGGCCCTGGGGTTACCCGTGCCAACCCCAACCTTTTTTTTCCCAAACCCCCTGGGTTTTTTAAAGGCAGTTGGGAATCCCCCCCCAACACCCCCCGGGGGGCCCCGAGGAAATTTGGTTTTCGGGTTTTGGGAAAGATTGAATTTTGTTTTTTATTTCTGGTTTAAATTTTTGGTTTTTTTTGGTTTTTTGCTATTAGTTGGGGGTGTCTCCTTATTCTTTCTGCCACTCCCATACTTATTTGTTATTCCATCTGCATTTGTAACCATACCTTCAATTTTTTTTCTTTAAGGGCTTTTGGTCTGGGGGGTTTTATTGGGTTTGGGGAAGGGGGGGGAGAACCCGATAAGGAACTTTTGGGTGGGTTTTTCCTGTGGGGGTGGAGTTTGTAAGTAGTTGGGGTGGGGGCATTGGGGTTTTTTTGGCCCTGGGGGTTTTGGTTTAGAAGGGGGGTTTGGCTTTCACTTGGGGGTTTACCTGGGGTTTGGGCTTCTTTTAGGAAGGGTTTTGAGGGGGGAGGGTTTTTTATTTGAACTTCTTCCTGGGGTCTTTGGGGTCTTTCCCGTCTGTTTTTCTCCTTCCCCCCTCTTTTCCCCCTTTCGCCTTTTTTACCATCTCTCTCAGTTTGCCTTTGTCTTGTGTTCTGCGCGGCCCGGGTACACCTTCCCCGTTTGCCGGGAAAGGGCCCCTTTAAACGTGCTTTCCCCCTGCATTCCTGTTTCCCATTTGTTTTGCCTTTAAAGGGCACTTTTCCCCTGGCCGGGTTTTTTTTTTTAAAAACCCCCCCCCCTTTTCCCAAAAAATTTTTCCAAATGGGTCATGTCGTTTCCCCGGAAATTTCTTTTATGTTTCTTTTAATTGCTTTTTTTTTTTCCCCCTTTTTTTCCCTTTCTTCTTTTGTTTTTTTCCCTTTAAAATTTCTGTAGCCATACACAAAGACTGACCCAAACCCCTTTTATTCTCCCCCTGCATATCCCCGTTTTTCCCCTCATTCAATTTTTATTTCCTTCCCTTGCAAACCTTTTTTTTTCCCTTTTGTTTCACTAGCTATTTTACAATGGGCTCAGTGGCCCGCATTTTCCCATTTTTCGGCTTTCCCCGGGGGTCTGTTTGTGGGTCTTTTTTGTGCCCCCCACATATTTGGGTTAGCCTTTCCTTTTTCTAAAGTCTCCATTTATAGAGGGTTCTACATGCAGTTTTGCTCCTTCTTTCCCCCACATTCCCCCTTTTTTTGGGCTGAGGTAGCCCGGGCCCCTGTTGTCAATCCCCAAAAAGTTTTTTTTATTTTTTTAGGCGTTTTAGATTTTTTTCCCGTTCCTTTCAAACTCGGGGGGGGGGGGGGGGGGGGGGATCCGGGGCCCCTGCCCGCTTTGACTTTCACCTCCCACTTCCTGCTTTCCATGTCAAACCTCCTTCCATTCTCATGCTAAAATTCTTCTAGTTTCTTTTCCCATTCTTGTTCCCTTTTTTTGGGGTCTGGGTGCCCAACTCCTTTGCATTTTTTTTTCCCCCTGTCCCTTGGGTTTTTTTTTGTTGCCTCTTTGGGAACCCATTTTTTTTTTATCCTGATTGCCTAAGGGGTGGGAAAACCTTTTTGTAATTTCCCGTATGTTAGGGGTTTGGGAAATTTTATATGTCAGAGTGTGGGGGGGGGGGGGGGTTTTGAGGGGGGAACTGTGGCTATATGGGGAAAAAGTGTGGGGGGGGGGGGAGTGGGAAGGGAAAAGTGAAGCAAGTGGGTAAGTGGGGTGAGTGGGAGAGGGAGAGGTGGGGAGGGGGAGGTGTGAAAGAGGGAGGGGAGGGATCAGGTGAAGGAGTGAGATGTTGGTGGGGGAGGGGGGGAGTGTATGTGTGAGTCTGGCAATATGTGTGTGTGTGTGTGTGTTGTGTGTGTGTGTGTTGTGTGTGTGTTGGTGTGTGTGTGTGGGGGGGGTGTGGGTGGGTGTGTGGGTGGGTGTGTGGGTGGGTGTGTGGGTGGGTGTGTGTGTGGGTGTGTGTGGGGTGTGTGTGGGTGTGTTGTGGTGTGGGTGTGTGGGTGTGTGTGTATGTGTGTGTGGGTGTGTGTGTGTGGGGGTGTGTGGGTGGGTGTGTGGGTGGGTGTGTGGGTGTGTGTGGGTGTGTGGGTGTGTGTGGGTGTGTGTGGGTGTGTGGGTGTGTGTGTGTGTGTGTGGGTTTGGGTGTGTGTGGGGGTGTGTGGGGGTGTGTGGGTGGGTGTGTGGGTGGGTGTGTGGGTGGGTGTGTGGGGGGGGGAGGTAGAGGAGGAACTGTGGCTATATGGGAGAGTAGTGGGGAGGGGGAGTGGGAAGGAGAGTGATGCAAGTGGGTAAGTGGGTGAGTGGGAGAGGGAGAGTGGGGAGGGGGAGGGTGAAAGAGGGAGGGGAGGGATCAGGTGAAGGAGTGAGATGTTGGTGGGGGAGGGGGGGAGTGTATGTGTGAGTCTGGCAATTGTGTGTGTGTGTGTGTGTGTGTGTTTGTGTGTGTGTTGTGTGTGTGTTGCGTGTTGTGTGTGTGGGGGGGTGTGGGGGGGTGTGTGGGTGGGTGTGTGGGTGGGTGTGTGGGTGGGTGTGTGTGTGGGTGGGTGTGGGTGTGTGTGGGTGTGTGTGGGTGGGTGTGTGGGTGTGTGTGTGTATGTGTGTGTGGGTGTGTGTGTGTGGGGGTGTGTGGGTGGGTGTGTGGGTGGGTGTGTGGGTGTGTGTGGTGTGTGGGTGTGTGTGGGTGTGTGTGGGTGTGTGGGTGTGTGTGGTGGTGTGGGGTTTGGGTGTGTGTGGGGGTGTGTGGGGGTGTGTGGGTGGGTGTGTGGGTGGGTGTGTGGGTGGGTGTGTGGGTGGGTGTGTGGGTGGGTGTGTGGGTGGTGTGTGTGGGTGTTGTGGGTGTGTGTGGGTGTGTGGGTGTGTGTGGGTGTGTGGGTGTGTGTGGGTCGCTGAAGAAGTATTTCCTGACATTTCTGTGGGCTCATCTTTGTCTTAAACTTACAAATGTGCCCTTGTATACCCATTTCTCATCTCTCATAATATCTCTCTTAGTTCTTCTAGCTTCTAACATTATCAGAGTTCACTTCCCTTGTTGTTTCATAATATCTCATATCCCTTAATTCCGGGACTAGTCTTGTTGCAAACCTTTGCATTTTCTTTATTATCCTGATATTTTTCATCAAGTGTGGGTTACTAGCTGGTGCTGCCTAATTAAGATAGGCCTAACACATGTTGTGTATAGGCTCATTAATTAAATTTTATGAGACTTATGAAAGGTTGTCTGAGATTCGTAAAAGATGTATAAGTTATTTAATCTCAGGTGATATGCTCGGTACATTGCTCACCCTGAGGTCCCGGAGCTTCTCGACTTAGCCGCCCGTATTTGTACTTAGTTTCCAGTCTTTACTAATCCTCAATTTTCAGAACCTTGCATTTGCAGGGGCTGAATTCTAGCAGCCGATTGTTTAGACTATTGCTGGTTGTTAGGTCACCATTACCACCCTCGACATAACCACTACTACCATCACTATCACTCCACCACCATTACCACTACCTGCTTAATTACCACCACTACTACTACCACCACCACCACCACCACCACTAATACCACCACCACCACTACCACCACCACCACTGCTACCACCACCACTACTTACTACTACCACCACACTACTACTACTACACCACCATACTACTACCACCACAACACCACTAATCCACACCAACACTTCCACCTCCACCATGCTACCACCACCAACTTACTACTTACTACCACCACCACTACTCTACCACCACCACCACACTAATGCTCCACCACCACGCTAACCACAACACTCCACCACTTGCTACCACCACCACTACTACTTCTACCACCACCAAATACTACTTCGCCAGCCCCACCACTTCTACTTCCAGTATACTCTACTAATACTACCACCATCAACACACACCACTAGTAATACACCACACCAACACTACTACTACCACCACCAACTAATACACAATCACACCCACTACTTCTTACCACCACCACATCTACCCCCCACCCACCACTATACACCATCCCACACTCTATTACTAACACTACACCACCACTACACTATCCACCACCAACCACCACCACTATCCACCACCACCCCACTACCACCCCCACCACTATCACACAACACCAAACACTTCTCCAACCACAGTACTACTACTACTACTACTACTAATACTACCAACCACCATGCTACCCCCACCCACACACTACTAACATCTTCTCCACCACCACCACTAACTACTATCACCAGCACCACCTTCTAAGAATCCAGTACTACTACTACTACTCTACAAACTACCACCACCACTTATACTACCACCACCACCACTATACCACCATCACCACCACTTACTACTATCACCAGCGCTACCACTTCTAAGGACCGTACTACCTACTATACTATAATACCACCACACCACCACCACCACTACCACTCCCACACCAACACTACTCACCATCACCACCACTACTTCTATCAACAGCACTACCCATTCTAAGACAGTACTACTACTACTACTACTACTACCCCCACCACCACTACACCACACACCTCCACTCCATGCCACCATACACTTCCACCACCTCCACCACACACCACACCACCCCCACTACCACTACCACTACCATACCACTACACCACCACCGCTACCATACCACCACCACACCACTAACCACCACCCTACCACTACTACCACCATCACGAAAAACAATACATTCTTGAACAAAAATCAACAATAATTACAACAATCAATAATAATACTTTAGCGGAAACAAATTTTAGCGGCTGCGCCGCGCGTGGGAACGCAGAATAATAAACATTTTGGCACAGCGATATTTTCTGGCCTTGAGCAACCACTTTAACCAATTTAATTTGCAATTTGTTTGGCATGGAAATTATGTAGAAGAGTTATAATAAGAGGACGAAGCGTTTCAGGGGTGTTGGTAGTGTGTTATATTGTGTGGCGTGTGTTTTATGGTGTGGCCAGTGTGTTATATATGGTGTGGCAGTGTGTTATATGGTGTGGCAGTGTTAGTTATATATGGTGTCGGCAGTGTGTTATATGGTGTGCGAGTGTTGTTCTATGGTTGTGCAGTGTGTTATTTTATAGTGTGGCAGTGTGTTTTATGGTGTGGCAGTGTGTTATATTGGTGTGACAGTGTCGTTAATTATAGTGTGGCTGTGGTTATAGAGGTGTGGCAGTGTGTTGTGATATGGTGAGGCGTGTGTTTTATATTGTGTGGCAGTGATTTTCTATGGTGTGGTAGTGTGTTTATATGGTGTGTGGCAGTGTGGTCTATTATGTGTGGCCTGTGTTGTTTATGGTGTGGCAGTGTGTTATATATGGTGTGGCAGTGGTTATATGCGTGTGGTAGTGTGTTATATGGTGTGGTCCAGTCGTGTTATTTATGGTGTGGCAGTGTGTTATATATGGTTGTGGTAGTGGTGTTTTTTGGTGTGACGTGTGTTATATATAGTGTGGCATTGTGTTATATGGTGTGGAGTGTGTTATCATTTGGTGTTGGCAGTGTTGTTATATGGTGTGGTCGTAGAGGTCGTTATTTGGTGATGGCAGTGTGTTATATATGGGGGTCGGCAGTGTGTTATATGGTGTGGTAGCTGTGTTTTTCGTGTGGTAGTGTGTTCAATATGGTCTTGGCTCAATAGGTGTGTTATATATAGTGTGGCAAGTGTGTTATATATGGTTTGGCAGTGTGTTATATTTGGTGTGGCAGATTGTGTTATATATGGTGGGCAGTGTGTTTATGGTGTGGTAGGTGTTATGTGGTTGTGGGTAGTGTGTCTATAGTTGGTGTGTTGCAGTGTGTTATATATATGTGTGGCAGTGTGTTATATGGTGTGGTAGTGTGTTAATATGGTGTGGCAGTGTGTTATATATGGTGTGGCAGTGTGTTATATTGGTGTGGCAGGGTGTTATATGGACTTGTGGTAGCTGTGTTTATTGGTGTCGGGTAGTGTGTTATATTTGGTGTGGATGTGTTATATGGTGTGGGTAGTGTGTTTTATGGTGTTGTGGTAGTGTGTTAAATGGTGTGGTAGTGTGTTTTATGGTGTGCAGTGTGTGCTATAGGGTGCGGCAGTGTGTTATTGGTGTAGGTAGGGGTGTTATATGGTGTGGTAGTGTGTTCTATATGGTGTGGTAGTGTGTTTATATGGTGTGGTAGTGTGTTATATGGTGTGGTAGTGTGTTATATGGTGTGGCCAGTGTGTTAAAATATATGGTGTGGCAGTGTGTTATATGGTGTGGTAGTGTTTATATGTGTTGGTAGTGTGTTATATGGTGTGGGTAGTGTGGATATGGTGTGGCAGAGTGTTATATATGGTGTGGGCAGTGGTTATATGAGGTTGTGCAGGTGTTATATGGTGTGGTAAGTGTGTTTTATATGGTGTGCCAGGTGTTTGATTTGGTTGTAGCAGTGTGTTATTATAGTGTGTCGGTAGTGTGTTATATGGTGTGGCAATGTGTAATATGGTGTGGCAATGTGTTATTGGTGTGGCAGTGTGTTATATGGTGTGGTAGTGTGTTATTTGGTGTGCAATGTGGTATATGGTGTGGCAGTGTTCTATATGGTGTGGGTAGTGTGTTATATGGTGTGGTAGTGTGTTTATGGTGTCGGCTGTGTGTGTTATATTTGGCGTTGGCAGTGTGATTATTTGGTGTCGGAAGTGTTGTTATATGGATGTGACAGTGTTGTTATATATAGTGTGGGCAGATGTGTTCTTGGTGTGGGCAGTGTTATATGGTGTGACAGTGTTTATATATCTGTGACAGTGGGTTATATGGTGTGGCTCAGTCGTGTTATATTATATGGCTTGTGGCAGTGTGTTTTCTTGGCTGTTGTGACAGTTGTGGTTGTTATAATTGGTGTGTGGCAGAGTGTTATATATGTGTGCCAGTGTGTTTAATATGGTGTGGCAGTGTGTATATATTGTGTGGCCAGTGTGTTAAAATATATGGTGTGGCAGTGCGTTATTGGTGTGGCTGTGTGTTATTTGGGGTGGAGTGTGTTATATGGTGTGGCAGTGTTGTGTTATATGGTGTGGCAGTGGGTTCTATTGGTTGTGCAGTGTGTTATATATGGGTTAGCAGTGTGGGATATATGGTTGTGGCAATGCTGTTATATTTGGTTGTGTGGCCGTGGGTTATTTGGTGGTGGCCAGTGTGATATATATGGTGATGGCAGTGTGTTTAATGGTGTGGTAGTGTGTTATATGGTGTTGGCAGTGTGTATATATGGTTGTTTTTTAAACAGTGTGTTATATATGGTTGGGGCAGTGTGTTACTATATGGTGTGGCAGTGTGTTATATGGTGTGGCAGTGTGTTATATATGGTGTGGCAGTGTGTTATATATGGTGTGGCAGTGTGTTATATATGGTGTGGCAGTGTGTTATATGGTGTGGCAGTGTGTTATATGGTGTGGCAATGTGTTATATGGTGTGGCAGTGTGTTATTGGTGTGACAGTGTGTTATTCATATGGTGTGGCAGTGTGTTAATTGGTGTGGGCAGATTGTGTTATATGGTGTGTAGTGTGTTTATGGTGTGACAGTGTGTATATATGGTGTGGCAGTGTGTTATATATGGTGTGGCAGTGTTATATATGGTGTGGCAGTGTTATATATGGTGTGGCAGTGTTATATATGGTGTGGCAGTGTTATATATGGTATGTGATCCAGTGTGTAAATATGGTGTGGCAGTGTTTACTATGGTTTGAACAGTTTTTTATATGGTGTGGCAGTGTTATATTCGCTGTGGAGTGTATATGGTGTGGCTAGTGTTATATATGGTGGGCAGTTATATATGGTTGTGCGCAGCGTTATATATGGAGATGCAGTTATATGGTGTGTCAGTTTATATTATGGTGTGGCAGTGATATATATGGTGAGTGGCAGTGTTATATGTGGTGTGGCAGTGTTATATGGTGGGGCAGTGTTTATTTATAGTCGTGTTGTGTTATAGGTTGGCAGTGTTACATGGTGTGGCAGTGTTATATATGGTGTGGCAGTGTTTTACGGTGTGGCAGTGTTTCTATGGTGTTGCATAGTGTTATTTATATACGGGGGGTGTGGGTAGTGTTATATATGGTGTGTCAGTGTTAATCTGTGTTGCAGTGTTATATGGTGCTGTGCCTGAGAGGTTATATGATGTGAAGTTGTAGATGGTGGGGCAGTAGGTTATTGGTGTGGCAGTTATATATGGTGTAGCAGTGTTATATATATTGTGGCAGTGTTATACAGTGTGGCAGTGTTATATATGGTGTGGCAGTTATGTATGGTGTGGCAGTGTTATGTGGTGTGGCAGTGTTATATGGTGTGGCAGTTATATATGGTGTGGCAGTGTTATATATGGCGTGGCAGTGTTATATATGGTGTGGCAGTGTTATATATGGTGTAGGCCGTGTTATATGGTGTGGCAGTGTTATATGGTGTGGCAGTGTTATGTGATGTGGCAGTGTCATACATGGTGTGGCAGTGTTATATGGTGTGGCAATGTTATATGGTGTGACAGTGTTACATGGTGTGGCAGTGTTATATGGTGTGGCAGTGTTATATATGGTGTGGCAGTGTTATATATGGTGTGGCAGTGTTATATATGGTGTGGCAATGTTATATGGTGTGGCAGTGTTATATATGGTGTGGCAGTGTTATATATGGCGTGGCAGTTATATATGGTGTGGCAGTGTTATATATGGTGTGGCAGTGTTATATATGGTGTGGCAGTGTTATATGATGTGGCAGTGTTATATATGGTGTGGCAGTGTTATATATGGTGTGGCAGTGTTATATGGTGTGGCAGTGTTATATATGGTGTGGCAGGGTCTATATATGTGTGGCAGTTGTAATTTATGGTTGATGGTAGTGTTTTATATGGTGTGGGCAGTGTTATTTATATGGGGTCGCAGTGTTATATATGGTGTGGCAGATGTTTTATCGTGGTGTGGCACTGGCTATTGGTGTGGCAAGTTATATGGTGTGGCAGTGTTATATATGGTGTGCTGTGTTCTTGTTATATATGGGTGTGGCAGTGTTATATGGTGTTGCAGTGGTTTTTTGGTGTGGCAGTGTTATTTTGATGTGGCAAGTGTTATATATTGTGGCAGGTTATATGGTGTGGCAGTTATATATGATGTGGCAGATGTGTATATATTGTGGGCAGTTATATATGGTGTGCTGAGAGTTTATATTGTGGTAGTTATATATGGTGTGGAGTGTTATATATGGTGTGGCAGGTTTATATATGGGGTGGCAGTGTTACATATGGTGTGGCAGTGTTATATATTGGTGTGGCAGTTATATATGGTGTGGCAGTTATATGGTGTGGCTCGTGTTTATATGGGTGTGGCAGTGTTTATATATGGCTGTTGGACAGTGTTATATTTGGTTGTGGCAGTTCATATTGGTGTGGCAGTGTATATAGGTGTGACGTGTTATATGGTGTGGCAGTCGTTATATATGGTGTGGCGTGTTATATATGGTGTGGCAGTGTTATATCTGGTGTTGACAGTGTTATTTTGTGTGGCAGTGTTTTATATAGGTGTGGCAGTGTGTTTTAACATATGGTGTTGGCAGCTGTTTTTCTGGTGTGGCAGTGTTTATATCGGTGTGGAAGTTATATATGTGTGGGCAGTGTTATATTGGTGTTTTGTGGACAGTGTTTATGGTGTGGGCAGTGTTATATATGGTGTGGCAGTGTTTATAGCTGGTGTGGACTGTGCTTATATAGGTGGACAGTGTTATATGTGTGCAAGTGGTATATATGGGGTGGCAGTGTTATATGCTGGTGTGGCAGTGTTTTTTGGTGTGGCTGTGTTTATATGGATGTGGCAGTGTTATTATGCGTGTGGCAGTGTTATATAATGGTGTGGCAGTGTTATTATTGGTGTGGCAGTGGTTTATATTGGTGTGGCAGTAGTGTTTTATGGTGTGGCAGTGTTATATATGGAATGCTGGCAGTGTTATTATGTTGCAGTGTTATTTGGTGTGGCTGTGTTACTTTATGGCTTGTGGGCAGTGTTCTTTATGGTGTGGCTGTGTTATATTTGTGTGGTTGTGTTATATTTGGTTGGTAGTGTTATATGCCTGTGGCCAGTGTTGTTTTTAGGGCTAGTTCTGTGGCAGTGTTTGGTGAGATTGGTGTGGCAGTGTATATGGTGTGGCCAGTGATTATGCTTATATTATGGTGTGCAGTGGTTATATGGTTGGCAGTGTTATATATGGTGTGGCTGTGTTATATATGGTTTGGTAGTGTTATATGTGTGGCAGAGGTGTTATATGGTTGTGGCTTCCGTGTTTGATATGGTGTGGACAGTGTTATATGGTGTGGCAGTGTTTTTTCTTATATTTAAATAAATAAGACTTAATAGGAAGACGAATAGAAAAAAACAGATAAGGAAAATATAACACTGAAATGAATAAAATAAAAAAACTGGACTGATGAAAAAAAGTAAATAGTAATAAAATAAAAGTTAAAACCGGATGTAGAAGAGGAGAAAGTGAATGAAAAGGTAAATAAAAAATGTAAAGAGAAGGAAAAAGATGAAAGAGGAAAACTGCGGGAAAACTATAATAATAATAGTAATAATAATAATAATAATAATAATAATAATAATAATAATAATAATAATAATAATAATAATAAAGTTGGTCATACCAACACTGTGTCTACAACAGTGTATCAAAGTTGGTCATACCAACACTGTGTCTACAACAGTGTATCAAAGTTGGTCATACCAACACTGTGTCTACAACAGTGTATCAAAGTTGGTCATACCAACACTGTGTCTACAACAGTGTATCAAAGTTGGTCATACCAACACTGTGTCTACAACAGTGTATCAAGACTTGGTCATACAAAACTGTTCAACAACAGTGTATCCAAAGTTGGGGAATACCTAACTCTGTGTCTACATACAGGGAATCAAGTTGGTTCATACAAACACTGTGTCTACAACGTGCATCTCAAAGTTGGTCATACCCAACACTGTGTCTTCATCTGTGTATTCTAAGTTGGTCTTACCAACACTGTGTATATAACAGGTGTTATCAAAGTGGGTTTCATACCATCAATGTGTCTACAACAGTGTATCAAAGTGGAGTCATACCTACACTGTGTCTTACAAAGTGCATCAAGTTGGTCATTCCAACACTGTGTCTTCAACCGTGTTATCAAAGTTGGTCATTACCAACACTTGTGTCTAACTAACAGTGTATCAAAGTTGGTTCATACCAACACTGTGTCTACAACTGTGTTATCAAAGCTTGGTCATACCAACTCTGTGTCTACAACAGTGTTTTTTTTTATCAAAGTTGGTTCATACCAACACTGTGTCTACTAACTAGTGTATCAAAGTTGGTCTATACCAACACTGTGTCTAACTGTGTATCAAACGTTGGTTCATACCAAAACTGTGTCTACAATCAGTGTATCAAAGTTGGTCATACCAACACTGTGTCTACAACAGTGTATCAAAGTTGGTCATACCAACACTGTGTCTACAACAGTGTATCAAAGTTGGTCATACCAACACTGTGTCTACAACAGTGTATCAAAGTTGTCCTCAGTCAACAACCATAACATCAATAGACTCTCCAGCCAGGGAGACACTTTTTTAAGAGTAATTACCGCGATACACAACTCACTGGAGAAGGCTCTCTCTCTCTCTCTCTCTCTCTCTCTCTCTCTCTCTCTCTCTCTCTCTCTCTCTCTCTCTCTCTTCTCTCTCTCTCTCCCTCCCACCTTATTTCCCCTTCCCTCCATGTGTCTGGCCTCGCGTCAGACGTGTAAGCTTATTAGTGACTACCAGTGTTACGTATGTGTGTGTGTACTCACCTAGTTGAGGTTGCAGGGGTCGAGTCCAAGCTCCTGGCCCCGCCTCTTCACTTGTTGCTACTAGGTCACTCTCCCTGTACCGTGAGCTTTATCATACCTCTGCTTAAAGCTATGTATGGATCCTGCCTCCACTGCATCGCTTCCCAAACTATTCCACTTACTGACTACTCTGTGGCTGAAGAAACACTTCCTAACATCCCTGCGATTCATCTGTTTTCTTCAACTTCAAAATGTGTCCCTTGTTACGGGGTCCAGTCTCTGGAACATCCCGTCTTTGTCCACCTTGTCAAAATTCCTCTCAGTATTTTGTTTTCTCGTTATCATGTCCCCCCTATCTCTCCTGTCCTACGTTGTCGTCAGGTTGATTTCCTTAACCTCTCCTCGTTTGGACATACCTCTTAGCTCTGGGACTAGTCTTGTTGCAAACCTCTGCACTTTTCTAGTTTCTTTACGTGCTTGGCTAGGTGTGGGTTCCAAACTGGTGCCGATACTCCAATATGGGCTAAGTACACGGTGTACAGGGTCCTGAACGATTCCTTATTAAGATGTCGGAATGCTGTTCTGAGGTTTGCTAGGCGCCCATAAGCTGCAGCCGTTATTTGGTTGATGTGCGCTTCAGATGTGTTGGTGTTATACTCACCCCCAAGATCTTTTTTCCTTGAGTGAGGTTTGTAGTCTCTGGCCCCCTAGACTGTACCCGTCTGCGGTCTTCTTTGCCCTTCCCCAATCTCCTGACTTTGCACTTGGTGGATGAGCCAGGAGCCAATTGCTGGACCAGGTCTGCAGCCTGTCCAAATCCCTTTGTAGTTTATGCCTGGTCTTCGATCGAAGGAATTTTTTTTCATCAATTCACGTCATCTGCAAAACGGGACACCTCGGAATCTATCCCTTCCGTCATGTCGTTCACAAATACCAGAAAAAGCACTAGTCCCAGAACTGACCCTGGGGCCTCGTGGTCACAGGTGCCCAAATCTGACACCTCGCCCCGTACCTGATCGCTGCTGTCTTCCTGACAAGTTTCCTGATCCATTTAGTCCCTTTCGTGTTTTCCCTGCTTGGTCCTCAGTTTTTGCACTAATCTCTTGTGTGGAAACTGTGTCAAACGCCTTCTTGCAGTCCAAGAAATGCAATCTACCACCCCTCTCTCTCTTGTCTTACTGCTGTCACCATGTCCCTAGAACTCCGTAGGTTTGTGACACAGGATTTACCGTCCCTGAAACCATGTTGGCTGCTGTTGATGAGATCATTCCTTCTAGGTGTTCCACTAGGTTGTGTGTGTATGGTGTGTGTGTGTGTGTGTGTGTGTGTGGTTGTGTGTGTGTGTGTGTGTGTGTGGTGTGTGTGTGTTGTGTGTGTGTGTGTTTACTCCCCCTATTTGTGGTTGGAGGAGTCGAATCATAGCTCCTGGCCCCGCCTCTTCAGTAATTGCTACTAGGTTCTCTCTCTCCCTGCGCCATGACCTTCATCAAACCTCGTCTTAACCTATGTATAGTTCCCGCCTCCACTACGTCACTTTCTAGGCTGTTCCACTTCCTGACTACTCTATGACTGAAGAAATACTTCCTAACAACCCTTTGACTCATAGGAATCTTCAGTTTTCAATTGTGACCCCTTGTTTCTGTGTCCCATCTCTGGAACATCCTGCCTCTGTCCACCTTTTCAATTCCTCGCAGTATTTTATATGTCGTTATCATGTCTCCCCTGACCCTCCTGTCCTTCAGTGTCGTCAGGCCGATTTCTCTTAACCTTTCTTCATAGGATAATCCCCTTAGCTCTGGGACTAGTCTTGTTGCAAACCTTTGCACTTTCTCTAATTCCCTTGATGTGCTTGACCAGGTGTGGATTCCAAACTGGTGCTGCATACTCCAATATGGGCCTGACGTATATGGTGTACAGAGTCTTGAACGATTCCTTACTGAGGTATCGGAACGCTATCCTTGGGTTTGCCAGATGCCCGTACGCTGCAACAGTTATCTGATTGATGTCTCTTAACATGTTGATGCATGAGGTTTTCCAGTACCACATCCATCATCTTGGCTCTCCATGTTTCGGGACATCCATGGGGTTTCCAATTTTCCCAGTCAATCTCCTTGTGATTGAAATCACCCATAACTAGTAACTTTGCTCTCCCCAGGTGAGCTCTTCTGGCCACCTCGGCTAATGTGTCTACCATTCCTCTCGTCGATTCTCCTCTTGGGCTCCTGCAGTTCTGTGTTGGGTTGTACATTACTACAATTACCACCTTATGGTTCTCAGACTGGATTGTTCCGAGTATGTAGTCCCTTTCGCCCATTCCATTCATTCCTTCTATTTCCTCGAATCCCCCCCGGTTTTTTTATGGCTGCCCCAACTCCCCCCTTTCCCTTGCCCCGCTACTTTCCTCGGATTTAAAAACCCGGGTAGAAAGATTGCATTGTTACCTGGTGGGTTTGTTTCTTTAAAGTGCTATTTGTCGGGGGTTTCCTTGATTCTTTATGCACTCCCATTTATTGTTATTATGTCTGCTTTGTATCCAAACCTTGAATTTTTTTCCAAAACTGTGTGTGTGTGTGGTGTGTTTTGTGTGTATTAGTTTTGAAAAATGTGCTACAGCACACTAAGAACAATTTCAAAATCCTATGGGTCTAATAGTTCTTTTTGGAAGCGCACCCGCTTACCCACTAGGCCAGGGGTCATCCCGGTCGAGTGGAAACTTAGGACGTGTTCCTCGTACTGGGCCGTGCGGACGTGCTGCCGAGTCCTGTTGGTTGGCTTTTGCGGTGTTGACGTGTACTTAGTTTGTGAAGACCTTTTTGCGCGCTCTCTACGAATTAAAGAAAATGCCCTCATCGAGCAATTTTTACCAACAGTAAGGAAAAATTTGAGTTGGCGAAGGGGGAGTTCGGCGAGACGGGGAAAAACAAAAAGATTCGTAGTAGTCCCCGTTTTGAGCCCTCAGGTAAAGAAGGGAAAGGGCAGTGGCTGGAAAAGGGGGAAGAATTTGACGATCAGAAGACAAAGGGAAAAGGTAGAAAACGAGAAAAAGGACTGCCGTGGAAATGTTGGGGGGAAACATCTAATACATTTCAGTGCTCCCCGACAAATGTGATCGACTACTGGGAACATCACGACGACGACCCAAGGAAAGGTAAGATATTGTTGTTTTTGGGGGATAGCCAATTAAAGGTTATGGATGGGGCGTTCTGCTTAAAGGACGGAGAGGAGACAGGAGTTTGTTTTCCTGGGGTGGGATGGGGAATTTTAGCCGTCTGGTGAATCATGAGAGGAATGGAGCAACCTATTACTGTCTCAGTGCGGGAGGCAACGATGTTGGCAGACGTAGGAGTGAAGACCTGATTAGCAGGTTTGGCAGAAATAAAATAATTAGGATAAGGGTGGGAACCTGTGATTGTGGTATTTTTTCCAAGGAAGGAGTGGAAAAAGAATGGTTGTCCGGGCAATTTGGGGTCAAAAGCTGGTGGAAAATACTGTAAGGAAAATGCGGGGGCTTCGTTGACAACTGGGGCCTCTTTATGGCAGAAAAATTTACTGTAGTCGGGATGGGGTTCATTTATCTAGGGCTGGGGGGGGTAGCATGGAAAAATGCAGTGGAGGGAGAGTTAGGAATTTAAAAATAGGATAGTTGGGTATGGGTTTTGGGAGGAAAAAAGTGAAACCCCCTGTGAATATTACGAGTTTGGGGAACTAGTAAAAGCAGAACGAGGTAGTATTTAAAAAGCCGGGGTTTGGGTGATAAGGACAGAAGGTTTAGTAGAAAAAAAAGAATGAGCAGGAAAGGGGAAAAGGAAAAAAGGTCTTTCAATGTTTAGCAATTGCCGTAGTGCTAGGAATAAGAGGACGAGTTGAGATTAGTTGCTAGTGCAGGAACATTGATGTATTTGCCTTAATGAGACGTGGTTTTTAATTTAAAAAAATCGGGGGGATGCCCGCGGAAAAGTCATATTCGGGTTTTAAATTGTTTTAAGTAGATGAAATCGGGAAGGGGGGTGGGGGTTGTATGTCCCAGATCGCTTGAACTGTTGCTAAAAAAGGGTTTAAGTCTGAATAAAACATACAGGTCTGTTTTGGATGAATTTTTTGAGGGGCATGAAAAAACTGTTTTAGGGTGATTTTTACCGTCCCCCCAAACTTAGATGGGCCCCAAGGGAGACTACTAGGGAGGAAATTGTTAAGGCCAAAAGGCACGATAAGTAGTATTTAGGAGACTTTAACTTTAGTCAATTGTTGGGAATTTCTTGAGGGGGGAATTTAGAATTTTTCGATTCTTAGAAGTAGTTCGGGATTGTTTTTTGAAGCAGTTTGTGCAAAACCCTAAAAAGGGGAATAACCTGCTTGATTGTTTGGCAAACAATAAAACCCCTTGTTAAAAATTTTAAAAATTTAGAGGAAAACTGGGTGTAGCGAACAAACAATTAATTTAGCATTGACGGGAAGTCGTTAGTAGCGAAAAACTCAGTAAACAGTCCAGATTTTCGCTTAGCAGATTACGGGGGGGCTTAGAGAACCTTATCATCTTTTGCTGGGGTAACGAAGGGTATCATTGACGTTTTTAAACACCATCATGCTGCTCAAAAAAGTTTACCCCATATAAAGAAATTGTCAATGAAATGCCCCAAAATGGATGAATAATGGGCTCAAATATTACGGGGGATAAAAAGGGAAATTTATGGGTATAAAAGAGGTGGGGTCATCTTATAAATATTTATTGACTTTAAAGAGGGACATTAAAAAGGGGTAAAAAAAACTAAAAAGGGATAAAAATTAAAAAGTTGTAGGGATTCAAAAATAACCCAAAAAATTTTTTTCCCGGGTCTATGAACAAAGTTAGAGTAAGAAGGTCCCTTAAAAATAAACTATGGGCCCTTACTGCAAAGAGAATAAAATGTGTCGTTTTTTTAAAAATTATTTTCTCTGGGTTTTTACACAGGAAGACACTAAAATTTCCCGTAATTTTTTTTTTATGGGGCTGAAAATGAAAAATATGTAAAAACACATCCTAGTGAAAGGTTGTTTTAAACAGATAGCCGCTGGCAAAAAAAGTCGCCGGGTCCTGATGGGTTTTTTTCAAGGGTTCTTTTAAAGGAATGCAAATGGAACTTGTGAACCATTAAAATAAAATTTTTAATTTATCTCTTTAAAAAAGGTGTAGTGTTGGTATGTGGAAGTGGTAATTAATTCCCATTTTTTTAAAAAGGGGCAAGTCGTTACCCTCAAATTACCGCCCAAAAGCTGCCCCAATTGAGGCAAATTTTCAGAGTCAATTTACTGGTTTAAAAAGCCATCTCGATAAGCATAGCTTGTTTTTGATATCGATGGATTCACAAAAGGGCCCGGGCTTTCTAATAATTTATTAAAAATTTCTTCAGTAAAGCTTTTGAGGGTTTTACCCCGATAAAAATTTGTTTTATTATTTACTTGATTTTTTGTAAAGGTTTTTTATAGAGTTCCGACATAGACTGTTAAAAAAAAGGGGCCCAGCTCATGGTTGGGGGAAAAGTGCTCTGTGGATCGAGTCATGGCTCACTGCAGGAGCAGAGAGTGTCCTAAATGGGGTTAAATCCGAGTGGGGTCTGTAACAAGGGGGCGTTCCCAGGGTCGCTTGGGCCCGTTGTTGTTTATAATTATATCAAGTCTTGATGGGGGAAATTACTAGTGTAGAGCAAATTCGCCGATGACCAAAAAGATAGGTAGGTAATTGTTTAAAAGTAGATGTTATGGAACTTCAGGGGATTTAAAAAAACTTATTTTGATTAAAAAAGTGGCAGATGCAGTTAATGTAGATAAATGCAGGTTCTAAAGTTTGGGGAGTGCCTAACCCTAGTACTTATAAGTTAAATGATTAGAACTTAACCCATCAGATTGCGAAAAGGATTGGGGGTTATGGTGAGCAGAAACCTTAAAAAAAGCAGCTGCCTAGCGTAGAAATAAGGCAAATAGATTACTGGGTTTATTCAAGAAGTGTAAGCAACAGAAGTCCAGGGTCATACTCCCTTTATACCTTAGGTAAGGCCTCACCTGATTATCCCGTCAGTTCGGGTTTCCCCTATTACGAAGGAAAAAAATTCGTTAGAAAACATTCAGCGTAGGTGCTAAATTAATAAAAGCTTAGAAACTTCCTTTTGAAGAAAAAACTGAAGACTCTTTAAATTACATTCATTGTTACGAAAAATGAGGGGAGGCCTGATCGAAGTGTATAAGTGGAAGATAGGTATTAATAAAGGGGATATTAATAGGTCTTGGGTGTCTCTCCCAAAAGGAAACCCCCAGTAATGGATTTAAAATTTGATAAGTTAGATTTAGAAGGAATAGGAAAGTATTGGTTTGGAAATGGGGAGTTGATGAATGGAACGTTTTCCTAGTTGGGTTTTTGGGGCTGGGATTTGGGTAGTTTCAAATTTTGGTTGGTAAAAAAAGAAGGGGGGGTTGGATTTGAGTGGGACTTGCCATGGTTTATTTTTGGGTGGCATTGAATATTGGGTTGGGCAAATGTTTTGTTGTGGGATGAATTGTAAAGGACCGCCTAGTATGGGCAACAGGGGCTCCTGCGTTTTCCCTCCTTTTTTTATGTTTTAAGACCCCTGAGTCTTGTTCACTTGCTTTAGTAGGTCCTGGGTGTTGTCGACTGGGGGGTCGCCCCGGGGGAAAAAAACTGACCTAATTTGCCGGAATTGTTCGGATAACAAGGGCTTTTTCTCCCAGTAGTAAAGTCACTGATGTCCTAGGACTGTTACCTTGTACATGTACTTGAGAAAAAAAGTTATTTTTTTTCATTATTTAAATATTATTATTATTATTTTATTTTATTATTATTATTATTATTATTATTTTTATCATCATCATTATCTTTAAATACTTGTTACAAGCCCAAATTACTTGGTCTTTCAGTAAGTCTCTTGAGTTTCTGGAATTGTGTTCCCTTCTCTCTTTCCTCTCTCTCTTCTCTCCTCTTCTCTCTCTTCTCTCTCTCTCTCTCTCTCTTTCTCTCTGTCTCCATTTTCATTTTCATTCCTTTGTTTTTCTTTTTTTTCAACTTGTTTAATAAAAGGTCATTGATTCAGTGTTTCCCCTTCCCGTCTCAAAATGCCTTCCTACTTTCTTTCCCTTTCTACCTTCCTTTTTACAAACTTTACTAAACTATACTTTTACTTATATTACTAAATTTTATTTACTATACTATTACAATTCTACTAAATATAGCATATACAACTGTTTCTACTATTACTACTTCATACTACTATACTCCCGAACAACGAAAAAAAAAACCCCCCACCACTACCCCCACCACTACCACCCCCACCCCTCCACCACCACCACCAACTACCCCCCCACCACCCTACCCCCCCCATACCACCACCCCCCCCAAATACCACCACTTACCCCCACCACCACCACACCACCCCAACCCCCAACCCCACCCCACCCCTCCACCACCACCCACCACCAACCCCACCACCACACCATCACCACCCTACCACCTCACCCCACTCCACCCACCTACCACCATACCACCATACCCCCTCCCCTCCCCCCATACCACCCCCACCCACCCACCTACCTCACCACCCCTCCCCCCATCACCCCCACTACCACCATCACCTCACCACCCTACCACCATCACCACCCCCACCTAAACCCCTCCCCCATCACCACCCCCTACCACCCATCACCACCCCCCATCCCACCCCACCATACCCCCACCACCCCCAAAAAAAACCTCAACCCCCACTACCCCCATTTTCCATCCACCACTACCACATCACAACACCACCCACCTAACCACCCATCCCCCACCATACCCCACCCCCATACCACCATCACCCCCACTACCACCACCACCACCACTACCCCCATCACCACACCACCACTACCACCTTTCACCCCCACTACCACCATCACCAACACTACCACCATCACCACCACTCCCACCATCACCACCACCATCACCATCACCACCACTACCACCATCACCACCACTACCCACCATCACCACCACTCCCACCATCACCCCCCACCACCACTCCCCACCATCACCACCACCACTACCACCATCACACCAGCACCCTACCACCATCACCACCACTACCACCATCACACCACTACCACCATCACCATCACCACCACTCCCAAACCACCCCACCACCATCCCCATCACCACCACTACCCCATCACCATCCCACCATTTACCCCCTTTCACCATCCCCACCAATACCCCCATCACCCCCACTACCCATCACCATCACCACCACTACCCCCCATCACCACCACTACCACCATCACCCACTACCACCATCACCATCACCCCCACTACCACCACCACTACCACCATCCCCACCACTACCCACCACCACCACTACCACCACCACTACCACCACCACCACCACTACCACCATCACCACCATAGTTACAGAACATTGTTTCTCAACTATCAGTATTCATGGTTAAAAAATGCGATATTCACAGTTAAAACTCATTGTTTACGTAATACAATAAAAATGTATTGAGCAATTGTATTGTGAACAAGATAACAACATTGTGCACTCGTAGGTTGTATTGTGAACAAGATAACAACATTGTGCACTCGTAGGTTGTATTGTGAACAAGATAACAACATTGTGCACTCGTAGTTTGTATTGTGAACAAGATAACAACATTGTGCACTCGTAGGTTGTATTGTGAACAAGATAACAACTTTTGTGCACTGTAGTTTGTATTGGGAACAAGATAACAACATTGTGCACTCGTAGTTTGTATTGTGAACAAGATAACAACATTGTGCACTCGTAGGTTGTATTGTGAACAAGATAACAACATTGTGCACTCGTAGTTTGTATTGTGAACAAGTTTAAAAAAACATTGTCCCACTCGTAGTTTGTATTGTGAACAAGATAACAACATTGTGCACTCGTAGTTTGTATTGTGAACAAGATAACAACATTGTGCACTCGTAGTTTGTATTGTGAACAAGATAACAACATTGTGCACTCGTAGTTTGTATTGTGAACAAGATAACAACATTGTGCACTCGTAGGTTGTATTGTGAACAAGATAACAACATTGTGCACTCGTAGTTTGTTTTTGTAAACAAGATAAAAACATTGTGCACTCGTAGGTTGTATTGTGAACAAGATAACAACATTGTGCACTCGTAGTTTATATTGTGAACAAGATAACAACATTGTGCACTCGTAGGTTGTATTGTGAACAAGATAACAACATTGTGCACTCGAAACTTTATATTGTGAACAAGATAACAACATTGTGACTCGTAGTTTGTATTTTTGAACAAGATAACAACATTTTTGCACTCGTAGTTTATATTGTGAACAAGATAACAACATTGTGCACCGTAGTTTGTATTGTGAATAGGTTGTAATTGTGAACCAAAAAAAAAGATAAACAACATTGTGCACTCGTAGGTTGTATTGTGAACAAGATAACAACATTGGCACTCGCAGGTTGTATTGTTGAACAAGATAACAACATTGTGCACTCGTAAGTTTGTATTGTGAACAAGGATAAAACAAAATTGTAGCATCGAAGTTTGTCTTGTGAACAAGTGATACAACTTCTGTGACACTCGTAGTTTAGTTTGTGAACGAGATAACAACAATTGTTTGCACTCGTAGTTTGTATTGGAACAACGATAACTAACCAATGTGCATGTAGTTGTATTGATGAACAAGTAACAACATTGTGCACTAGTAGGTTGTATTGTGAAACAAGATAACAACATTGTGCACTCGTAGGTTGTATTGTGATCAAAGATAAACAACATTGTGCCCGTAGGTTGTATGGGATCAAGATAACAACATTGTGCACTCGTAGGTTGTATTGTGAACAAGATAACAATCAGTGTGCCACTCGTTAGGTTTTGTTATTGTGAACAAGATAACAACATTGGGCACTGTAGGTTGTAATTTGTGAACAACGATAACATTCAACATTGTGCACTCGTAGGTTGTATTGTGAACAAGATTAAACATTGTGCACTCGTAGTTGTGGATTGGTTGACAAGATAACAACATTGGGGCACTCGTAGGTTGTATTGTGAACAAGATAACAAACTATGGGCACTTGTAGTTTGTTTGGTGAAGATAAACAACATTGTGCACTCGTAGTTTGTATCTGTGAACAAGTAACAAAACATTTGCACTCGTAGTTTGTATTGTGAACAATGATAACAACATTGTGCACTCGTAGTTGTATTGTTGAAACAAGATAAAACATTGTGCACTAGGAGGTTGTATTGTGAACAAGGATAACAACATTGTGCCACTCGTAGGGTTGTAGTGTGAACAAGATAACAAAAATTGTGCACCTCGAAGGTTGTATTGTGAACAAGATAACAATTGAGCACTCGTAGGTTGTCATTGTGAACAAGATAACATATCATTGTGCACTCGTTGGTTGTATGTGAACAGATAACAACATTGTGAACGCGTTGGTTGTATTGTGAACAAGATTACAAAACATTGTGGCTACTCGTAGGTTGTATTTGAGAACAAGATAACAACATTGTGCACTGTAGGTTGTATTGTGAATTGTGAACAAGATAACAACATTGTGCACTCGTAGTTTGTATTGTGAACAAGATAACAACATTGTGCACTCGTAGTTTGTATTGTGAACAAGATAACAACACTGTGCACTCGTAGTTTGTATTGTGAACAAGATAACAACATTGTGCACTCGTAGTTTCGTATTGTGAACATAGATAAACAACATTGTGCACTCGTAGTTGGTATTGTGAAACAAGATAACAACATTGTGCACTCGTAGTTTGTATTGTGAACAAGATAACAACATTGTGCACTCGTAGTTTCCACAACCTGAGAAAAATAATACAATTTAAAAAGAGTAGAGTGAATGAGAGCGTTTATGAAGTTTACTGATTTGTTGGAGTGTGTGTACCAGCTGTGTACCAGCTGTGTACCAGCTGTGTGGTGAGGGTGTGTACCAGCTGTGTGGTGAGGGTGTGTACCAGCTTTGTGGTGAGGGTGTGTATCCAGCTTTGTGGTGAGGGTGTACCAGCTGTGTGGTGAGGGTGTGTACCAGCTGTGTGGCGAGAGTGTGTACCAGCTGTGTGGTGAGGGTGTGTACCAGCTTTGTGGTGAGGGTGTGTACCAGCTTTGTGGTGAGGGTGTGTACCACCTGTGTGGTGAGGGTGTGTACCAGCTGTGTGGTGATGGGTTGTGTACCTGCTTGTGAGTGTGGGTGTGTAAAGCTGTGTGGTCGGAGGGTGTGTACCAGCTGTGTGGTGAGGGTGTGTACCAGCTGTGTGGTGAGGGTGTTGTATAGCAGATGTGGGTGAGGGTGCTTGTGTACAAGCTTTGTGGGAGGGTTGTGTACCAGCTGTGTGGTGAGGGTGTGGTCAGCTGTGTAGTGAGGGTGTTGTACCAGCTGTGTGGTGAGGAGTGGGTTGTACCGCTTATTGTGGTGAGGGTGTGTACCAGCTGTGTGGTGAGGGTGTGTACCAGCTTTGTGGTGAGGGTGTGTACCAGCTGTGTGGTGAGGGTGTGTACCAGCTGTGTGGTGAGGGTGTGTACCAGCTTTGTGGTGAGGGTGTGTACAGCTTTGTTGGTGAGGGTAGTGTTTGTGTACCAGCTTTGTGGGGAGGGTGTGTGTGTACCAGCTGTGTGGTGAGGGTGTCTATACCAGCTGTGTGCGTGAGGGGTGTGTACCAGCTGTTTGTGGTGAGGTGTTGTACCAGCTGTTGTGGTTGATGGTAGTTGTGTTGTACCAGCTCGTGTGGTGAGGGTGTGTACCAGCTTTGTGGTGAGGGTGTGTACCAGCTGTGTGGTGAGGGTGTGTACCAGCTGTGTGGTGAGGGTGTGTACCAGCTTTGTGGTGAGGGTGTGTACCAGCTGTGTGGTGAGGGTGTGTACCAGCTTTGTGGTGAGAGTGTGTACCAGCTGTGTGGTGAGGGTGTGTACCAGCTGTGTGGTGAGGGTGTGTACCAGATTTGTGGTGAGGGGTGAGTTACCACGCTTTGCGGTGGGTGTGTTACAGCTTTGTGTTGAGGGTGTGTACAGCTGTGAGGTGAGGGTTGTGTACCTGCTGTGTGGTGATGGGTTGTGTACCAAGCTTAGTGGTGAGGGTGTGTAACAGGCTTTGTTGTGAGTGGTGTGTACCAGTGTGTGGTGATAGGTGTGTACCAGCTGTGTGGTGAGGGTGTGTACAGCTTTGTGGTTGAGTGTGTGTACCAGCTGTGTGGTGCAGGGTGTGTACCAGCTGTTGTGGTGAAGGATGGTTGTACCAGCTGTGTGGTGAGGGGTGTGTACCAGCTTTTGGTGAGGGTGATGTACCAGCTGTGTGGTGAGGGTGTGTACCAGCTGTGTGGTGAGGGTGTGTACCAGCTGTGTGGTGAGGGTGTGTACCAGCTTTGTGGTGAGGGTGTGTACCAGCTGTGTGGTGAGGGTGTGTACCAGCTGTGTGGTGAAGGTGTGTACCAGCTGTGTGGTGAGGGTGTGTACCAGCTTTGTGGTGAGGGTGTGTACCAGCTGTGTGGTGAGGGTGTGTACCAGCTGTGTGGTGAGGGTGTGTACCAGCTGTGTGGTGAGGGTGTGTACCAGCTGTATACCAGCTGTGTGGTGAGGGTGTGTACCAGCTGTGTACCAGAGTGGACCAAGTGGCGACCAGCGAAGAGGCGGGGCCAGGAACTGTGAATCGACCCCTGCAACCACAAATAGATGAGTACAACTAGGTGAGTAAACACACACACAAACACACATAGTGATCCTTGTGCAGATTAAGAGAAGAAAATTGGAAACAAAGGAGAGATAGATAGATAGACAGACAGATAGATAGATAGGGAGAGAGAGAGAGAGAGAGAGAGAGAGAGAGAGTCAGCATGAGCCGCCTCTCCTTGCTTTACTACCTCCGGTTCCGGTTCTTTGTTATTCCCCAGTGGTTACCTGCCTGTTCCAGTCTCATGCCAGGGAACAGTGCCAGGGGTCAGTGCAGCGACTGTGCCAGGGTCCGTGCCAGGGTCAGTGCCTAGGGGACAGTGCCAGGGGACAGTGCAGGGACGTGCCAGGGTCAGTGACAGAGTCAGTGCAGGGGGGACAGTGCCAGGGGCAGTGACGGGACAGTGCCAGGGTTCAGTGCCCAGGGACAGTGCCAGGGTAAGAGACAGATCGGTGCCAGGAGCAGTGGCCACGGACAGTTGGCCAGGGTCACTGCCAGGGACAGTGCCAGGGTCAGTGCCAGGGACAGTGCCAGAGACAGTGCCAGGGTCAGTGCCAGGATCTGTGCCAAGGTCTGTGCTAGGGAAAGTGCCAGGGTCAGTGCCATGGTCTGTGCCAGGGTCAGTGCCAGGGTCAGTGCCAGGGACAGTGCCAGGGTCAGTGCAAGAGACAGTGCCAGGGTCAGTGCAAGGGACAGTGCCAGAGTCAGTTCCAGAGACAGTGCCAGGGTCTGTGCCTGGGTCAGTGCCAGGGTCAGTGCCAGAGTCTGTGCCAGGGACAGTGCCAGGGTCAGTGCCAGGGACAGTGCCAGGGACAGTGCTAGGGTCAGTGCAAGACACAGTGCTAGGGGTAGTGCCAGGAACAGTGGCAAGGGCAGTACCAAGGACAATGCTAAGGGCAGTGCCAGAAACATTGCCACGGACATTATCTATCTATCTGCTTCTCCACTTCACCATCCCTGGCTGCCTACACCTGCATATCTAAGTATAATCACAGCGTTTGCTGGGGCAGCGGAAATGAGAGAGAGAGAGGAGAGAGAGAGAGAGAGAGAGAGAGAGGAGAGAGAGAGAGAGAGAGAGAGAGAGAGAGAGAGAGAGAGAGAGAGAGAGAGAGAGAGAGAGAGAGAGAGAGAAAGGAGCGAGTATGATAGGAGAGAGGAAAAAGAGTGGAGAGAGAGGATGGGAAGGAATAGGACGAAGAACAATGGAGAGAGAAATATAGAGAAAGGAGAGAGAAGGGCGAGAGAAAGGGAGAGAGGAATGGAGAATATACCTCTGTCTGATAGTGAGAAGGAAACTGACCTTCCTAACTATTCGTGAGAGCATTATGCATGCACTCCAGCCATGCAGTTACAGTAAAGTAGAAATAGATGGAGGCACAGATAGATGGAGAGAGACCGAGAGGTAAGTGAGAGACGGTAACAGACCAAAGTAATAAGACCAGTAAAGCCTGTCTAGACCTCTTCACTCACACACACACACACACACACACACACACACACACACACACACACACACACACACACACACACACACACACACACACACACACACGCACGCACGCACAGCAGAGGCGTTGTGTGCACCACTAACAACAATCTTTAAACACATCTATGGAAGCAAGGCGACTACCTGAGATATGGAAGACAGCAAATGTAGTCCCAGTTTTTAAGAAAGAAGACAGACAGGCAGCATTAAACTACAGACCAGTGTTACTGACATATATATAGTATGCAAGGTGATGGAGAACATTATCAGGAGAAGAGTGGAGGAGCACCTGGAAAGGAATGAGCTTATCAGGAATCGCGGACATGCTATACAAGATGCAAAACAACCACACGTGGAGCTGAATAACAGCTCTTTCGTGTTGCAATCAACACATCATCAGGAGCTTGCAAAGTTGCAAAAATGAGTAACAAATCTTAGAAGATTGGTTCCAAGGGACGCTTGCGTGTGTGTGTACTCACGTATTGGTGGTAGCAGGGGTCGAGACATAGCTCCTGGCCCCGCCTCTTCACTGATCGCTACTAGGTCCTCTCTCCCCCTGCTCCATGAGCTTTATCATTCCTCGTCTTAAAACTATGTATGGTTCCTGCCTCCACTATGTCGCTTGCCAGACTATTTCACTTCCTGACAACTCTATGACTAAAGAAATACTTCTTAACATCTCTCTGACTCATCTGAGTCTTCAACTTCCAATTGTGACTTCTTGTTTCTGTGTCCCATCTCTGAAACATCCTGTCTTTGTCCACCTTGTCTATTCCTCGAAGTGTTTTATATGTCGTTATCATGGCTTCCCTGACCCTCCTGTCCTCCAGTGTCGTCAGACCGATTTCCTTAACCTTTCTTCGTAGGACATTCCCCTGAGCTCTGGAACTAGCTTTGTTGCAAACCTTTGCGCTTTCTCTAATTTCTTGACGTACTTGACAAGGTGTGGGTTCCAAACTGGTGCTGCATACTCCAGTATGGGCCTGACGTACACGGTGTACAGAGTCTTGAACGATTCCTTACTGAGGTATCAGAACGCTATTCTCAGGTTTGCCAGGCGCCCACATGCTGCAGCAGACATCTGGTTGATGTGGGCCTCAGGAGATGTGCTCGGTGTTATACTCACCCCTAAGATCCTTTTCCTTGAGTGAAGTTGCAGTCTTTGGCCACCTAGACTATAATCTGCCTGCGGTCTTCTTTGCCCTTCCCCGATCTTCATGATTTTGCATATGGCAGGGTTAAATTCGAGAAGCCAGTTGCTGGACGGTGTCCAGCCTGTGCAGGTCTCTTTGAAGTCCTGCCTAATCCTCATCTGATTTAATTCTCCTCATTAACTTCACATCATCTACAAACAGGGACACTTCTGAGTATCCCATCCGTCATGTCATTCACATATACCAAAAATAGCACTGGTTCTAGGACTGACCCCTGTGGAACCCCACTCATCACAGGAGCCCTCTCAAATACTTCGACACGTACCATGATTCGTTGTTGCCTCCCTCTCAGATATTCTCTGATCCACTGCAATGCCCTTCCTGTTATACGTGCCTTATCCTCTAGCTTTTGCACTAATCTCTTGTGAGGAACCGTGTCGAAGGCCTTCCTGCAATCCAAAAAAATGCAATCTAGCCACCTCTCTCTCTCGTTTCTTACTTCCGTGTGTGTGTACTTACCTTGTTGTACTCACCTAGTTGTGGTTGCAGGGGTCGATTCATAGCTCCTGGCCCCGCCTCTTCACTGGCCGCTACTGGGTCACTGTCCTTGCACCATTAGCTTTATCATACCTTTGCTTAAAGCTATGAATGGATCCTGACTCCACTACATCGCTTCCCAAACTATTCCACTTCCTGACTACTCTTTGATTGAAGAAATACTTCCTAACATTCCTGTGATTCATCTGTGTCTTCAACTTCCAACTGTGTCCCCTTGTTGCTGTGTCCCATCTCTGGAACATTCTGTCTCTGTCCACCTTGTCAATTCCTTTCAGTATTTTATATGTCGTTATCATGTCTCCCATATCTCTCCTGTCCCCCAGTGTCGTCAGGTCGATTTCCCCTAACCTCTCCTCATAGGATATACCCCTTAGCTCTGGGACTAGTCTTGTTGCAAACCTTTGCACTTTCTCTAGTTTGTTTACGTTCTTGGCTAGATGTGGGTTCCAAACTGGTGCCGCATACTCCAATATGGGCCTAACGTACACGGTGTACAGGGTCCTGAACGATTCCTTATTAAGATGTCGGAATGCTGTTCTGAGGTTTGCTAGGCGCCCATATGCTGCAGCAGTTATTTGGTTGATGTGCGCTTCAGGAGATGTGCCTGGTGTTATACTCACCCCAAGATCTTTTTCCTTGAGTGAGGTTTGTAGTCTCTGACCCCCTAGACTGTACTCCGTCTGCGGTCTTCTTTGCTCTTCCCCAATCTTCATGACTTTGCACTTGGTGGGGTTGAACTCCAGGAGCCAATTGCTGGACCAGGCCTGCACCCTGTCCAGATCCCTTTGTAGTTCTGCCTGGTCCTCGTGTTTGTGTGTGTGTATGTGTGTGTGTGTGTGTGTGTGTGTGTGTGTGTGTGTGTGTGTGTGTGTGTGTGTGTGTGTGTGTGTGTGTGTGTGTGTGTGCGTGTGTGTGTGTGTGTGTACCTTCTGCAGTTTTTTCCAATTATGTCAAACTTCCAGTCATCTCCTCCTCCCCCTCCCCCCTCCCTCCTCCCCCTACTCTTCCTCCTCCTCCTCCTCAATCTCTCTCACTAATTCCTCTAGGATCTTCTACGTACTGTATTACTTTACCTCTTCCTTCTCTCCTACTTATTTTATTCACTTCTTTCTTCTCTCCTACCTATTTTATTAACTTCTTCCTTCTCTCCTGCCTACCTAATTTATTCACGATCTTTCCTATTTCCTTCACCTCTCCCTGCCTTATCTTCTTCCTATCTCCTTCCTTCTTCCCTTCTTACCTAGTTCCTACACTCTCTTCTCTTCTACTTCTCTTCTTTTTCCCTACCTACCCATCTGTTTCACCTCTCCTTTCCTTCTCTTCTACCTCCCTGTTTCGTTCACCTTCCTTCAGTAAGTGGCAGACATTTTTCCCGTGTGTGTGGATCTTCTCAGATGTTGGCCAACACGAAGCGTCTTCATTAACTCCAGGTTAATTGCATATTGCATCTGCCGTGTATTCAACTTTTCTAACTTTGTCAATGCCTCTGGGGAAGGTGTTCAGAGGAGGAGGAGGAGGAGGAGAAGCAAGGTTCAGGATTAATAGGGAAAATGGGGGGTAATCTAGGAGGAGGAGGAGGAGGAGGAGGAGGAGGTGGTGGTTCAATGGATGGTACACAGTGGTGAGGCTGAAGGTTGTGTCTACCTGGGAGTGTCAGGTTACCATGGTAATTATCTCCTCTTCTCAAGCTCCGATGCTGCTTCATAAATAAGTAAATGATTTTTTTTTGACTTTCAACTTTTTCTCAACTCCCTTCATCCCGTACTCACCTAATTGTGGTTGCAGAGGTCGATTCACAGCTCCTGGCCCCGTGTGTGTGTGTGTGTGTGTGTGTGTGTGTGTGTGTGTGTCTGTGTGTGTGTGTGTGTGTGTGTGTGTGTGTGTGTGTGTGTGTGTGTGTGTGTGTGTGTGTGTGTGTGTGTGTGTGTGTGTGTGTGTGTGTGTGTGTCTCGCAGATATGGGACTAGTCTCGCTTCACAGCTTTACACTTTTCCCAGTTTCTTGACATACTTTATGAGGTGTGAGTTCTATGATGGTGCTGCGTACTCAACAAAGAACCTGACTTCTGTCGCAAATGCGCTCATAAAATATCTCTTTTTTTTGTGCATCGTTGTTGCGTGCGCCGAACACACATCCATTGGTTCAGAGCATATAACATCAACGGTGGGTCGCGTAGCCATCTTGTCAACTGAGGCTATGGTTTACCAGGTCATTTAACGGTAATATGCGAACCTTCCACGCCTGGTGACCGCTAGGGTGTCGCGGCGCTGGTTCGATTACCTCGTCTGTGGTAATCGTTCCAACCAGTAGCTGGTTCATATATCAAAATTATTGATCCTCTAGAGTTATTTGTGTTTTCACTGTTAATTTGTCATTCTCAATTGAATGAAAACTTGTACCCTTGTAAAACTGTACAAAATCTAATTAATGAAGGAACGCCATCTATACATGACACAGGTTCTTTCTGAGCTTAACATCTCACTTTGTTGAGTAATTCTTGTTACGCTATTACTGGTAGTTGCTTACAATTCAAGCCAGTACCGCAGACCTGCAACTCCAGTTGCATGGCAGTTGAGAGGTAAAACTCCAGGCCAGTGCGTAAGCCACTAGGCCAGTCGGCTACAATAAGATTTATCAAACTAGGTATATTTGTACACTACAAGGAGGTTAGCATGGGCCACCACTGTGACCACAAATGTAAGTTTTTACAGATGAATTTCCCACCAGCGTGACTGACTGAGAGCTGAAGACAGCCAGGACCAATAGCTGACAGCCAAGGACTACCAGGACCAGCAGCTGACAGCTAAGGACTACCAGGACCAGCAGCTGACAGCCAAGGACTACCAGGACCAACAGATGACAGCGAAGAACAACCAGGACCAACAGCTGACAGCGAAGAACAACCAGGACCAACAGCTGACAACGAAGAACAACCAGGACCAACAGCTGACAACGAAGAACAACCAGGACCAACAGCTGACAGTGAAGAACAACCAGGATCAACAGCTGACAGCGAAGAACAACCACGACCAACAGCTGACAGCGAAGAACAACCAGGACCAACAGCTGACAGCGAAGAACAACCAGGACCAACAGCTGACAGCAAAGAACAACCAGGACCAACAGCTGACAGCAAAGAACAACCAGGACCAAAAGCTGACAGTGAAGAACAACCAGGACCAACAGCTGACAGCAAAGAACAACCAGGACCAACAGCTGACAGCGAAGAACAACCAGGACCAACAGCTGACTCTACAAGAATGTTTTAAAACTTGACCACAACTTTTCAACAGGCTGGTACTGGAGGCCACGTGAGCTTAATATAAACTCTAGTAAGAGTCGTTACCAAATGATTGGGGGTCCCTCGTTTAACTCTTGGGGCCCCTCGTTTAACTCTTGAAAGTTGTTACGGGTATAAAATAAACGCAGCTACCACGCCTATGTACGAGTCGCCAGAATTCTTTTTTTTTTCTGGAATATATATATATATATATATATATATATATATATATATATATATATATATATATATATATATATATATATATATATATATATATATATATATATATATACACACACATATTTTTTTTTTCGTACGAGGCTGCGAGTGAAGAGGAAGAAATGGATTAAACTTTTTTTATTTTCATTTTTTACGAAGCTTTGAATGGAGATGCAGATTCTCTTTTTTTTTTTAGTTTTAATTTATTGTTTTTGCTGCTGTTGCTGTTGTTGCTGCTGTTGCTGTTTTTGCTGCTGTTGCTGTTGTTGCTGCTGTTGCTGTTTTTGCTGCTGTTGCTGTTGTTGCTGCTGTTGCTGTTGTTGCTGCTGTTGCTGTTGTTGCTGCTGTTGCTGTTTTTGCTGCTGTTGCTGTTGTTGCTGCTGTTGCTGTTTTTGCTGCTGTTGCTGTTTTTGCTGCTGTTGCTGTTTTTGCTGCTGTTGCTGTTTTTGCTGCTGTTGCTGCTGTTGCTGTTGTTGCTGCTGTTGCTGTTTTTGCTGCTGTTGCTGTTGTTGCTGCTGTTGCTGTTGTTGCTGCTGTTGATGTTGTTGGTGCTGTTGCTGTTGTTGGTGCTGTTGCTAGTATTGCTATTGGTGGTGGTGTTGCTGTTGTTGCTGCTGTTGCTGTTGTTGCTGCTGTTGCTGTTTTTGCTGCTGTTGCTGTTGTTGCTGCTGTTGCTGTTGTTGGTGCTGTTGCTGTTTTTTCTGCTGTTGCTGTTGTTGCTGCTGTTTCTGTTGTTGGTGCTGTTGCTGCTGTTGCTGCTGTTGCTGTTGTTGCTGCTGTTGCTGTTTTTGCTGCTGTTGCTGTTGTTGCTGCTGTTGCTGTTGTTGCTGCTGTTGCTGTTTTTGCTGCTGTTGCTGTTTTTGCTGCTGTTGCTGTTGTTGGTGCTGTTGCTGTTTTTGCTGCTGTTGCTGTTGTTGCTGCTGTTGCTGTTGTTAGTGCTGTTGCTAGTATTGCTATTGGTGGTGGTGTTGCTGCTGCTGTTGTTCAGTCCCCGGCACGGGTGGCAAAGTTGGGCATATTTCCTTACACCTGCTGTCCCTCTTCACCTAACATTAAGTAGGTACCTGGGTATTTATTTATTTATTTGTTTTTATTTGGACATGATACACAGTTGTACAAAGAATTATAGCTGGGTATACATGCCCAAAGCCCCTTGTATGCAGAGCATTATGGGCAGGCTTAAAATTAACTTAAGATTAACTAAGCAATAATATATTCAATGGCAAAAATTACAGTCAACAAATTACAACATAAAGTACAGATGAGTATTCAATGAGCATTATACTAACAAAATTGTAACATAACAATGTATAATATAATCCGATCAAATCGAATAAAATCAATGATGAGTTATTGTACATTCAAGAGAATGGATTATTCTATTAGGTAATGTAATTAAAAAAAATAGTTTGATAGGGTTACAGGTTATACATTTATGAGATACAGTTATTCAGTATTTATTTAGTTGTTGTTCGTATTCATCTAGCAGTCAGTAGGTACCTGGGTGTTAGTCGACTGGTGTGGGTCGCATCCTGGGGGACAAGATTAAAAGACCACAATAGAAATAAGACAGACAGTCCTTGATTACGCACTGACTTTTCTTGGGTTATCCTGGGTGAGTAACCCCCCCCAGGTTATCCTAGGTGGCTAACTCTCCCCCGAGTTATCCTGGGTGACTAACCTTCCCCATAGTTATTCTGGGTGGCTAACTCTCCCCCGGGTTTAAAAATCCCAACAAATCCTATCTTATTAATAAATACAAACGTTAATCCCTCTGCAAAGGCAACATTTTTCGCGGGAAACTCTCTGATTGGCCGCGTCATTCCCGCCAAATGGCCGACACTTTAAAATTAGCGGCACGTAAAATTCGCGTGTTCCCCTCCCTCCCCTTACTCTCTTTCCCCTCAGAAGATGCGCATCCGAGGGGCGTTTATGAATTATCTGGTGGGAGGAAGTTTGCCAGAAAAAGATCCTGTCGAGGTAAAAGACAGCCGCAACTTGGCTCAAAGTCTCGATTAGAGCAACTCTCTTAAGAATTTAGCGGGAGGTGTTTTTCACGGAGTGGGGGTGGAGGGGGGGGTAGCGATCACCCAGCTGTTTTCACATACTAACCGGATGATGCTCCAGGTCTCTTGATCTCAGGAACTGGAGCTGACCCTCCACTTCGCATTACAGATGATTAACTCCCCTATTTTCCCGGTGCTCTATGATTACTGTATAGATCAAGCTATATTACTATATTATTATTATTATTTTTATTAAATTACTACAATTAATATTATTACTAGTGTTATTATAATTATTATAATACCATTCTCATGAATCAAGCGTTGTATGACCCTTGTGGGTTTAGCGCTTAGTTATGATAATAATAATAATTCAGGGACATTTTATGCATATATTTCTGATTTATGTCGACACTGGCGACATTGGCGACATTGTCGACACTGTCAACATTGCAGACCTGGAGAGTGTACAAAGAACCTTCACGGCACACATAAGTATGATCAGGCACCTAAATTACTGGGAACGGTTGAAGGTCCTTGATCTGTATTCCCTGATGAGAGTAAGACACATGTGCAACATCTGGGTATCTTTATTGTAGACGTTTCGCCATCCAGTGGCTTTATCAATACAAATTCCAGGACATAACTTGAAGACAGTAGAACTATGTACAGAAGATGAGGTAATCAGTCCCTCAACCTAGGAGTAGGTGCGAACAGCACCATAGTCGTGGAGATTCTGAAGCAGAAGAAAGAATCCTGGCGCTTATATAGTAACGTCAGGTGAAGCAGACGAGGGCAAATTCACTGGTAGGCGGGATTCCCCAGTGGAAGTAGGTCCTTCCCAAAGAGATGGGTTAGTTGTAGAGGTAGTTGTCGTAGTTGTGAAGGTTATGTACATGTCCTCGGAATTAAGATTCCATGATGTTGCAGTGTCTGACAACACAATCTGTATTCCCTAGAGCGCAGGCGAGAGAGATACATGATAATGTACACTTGGAAGGTCCTGGAGGGATTGGTACCAAAC
>NC_069443.1:5236410-5246410 GCF_026875155.1 Cherax quadricarinatus | reverse complement strand
GTGACTCATTTCATAAGTGTACCTAACCTCATAAGTGCACCTCACTTAACAAGTGGATTTCACTTAACAAGTGCACCTCACTTAATAAGTGCACCTCACTTAACAAGTACACCTCACTTAACAAGTACACCTCACTTAACAAGTGTGCCTCACTTAACAAGTGTGCCTCACTTAACAAGTGCACCTCACTTAACAAGTGTGCATCACTTAACAAGTGTGCCTCACTTAACAAGTGTGCCTCACTTAACAAGTGTGCCTCACTTAACAAGTGTGCCTCACTTAACAAGTACACCTCACTTAACAAGTACACCTCACTTAACAAGTGTGCCTCACTTAACAAGTGTGCCTCACTTAACAAGTGCACCTCACTTAACAAGTGTGCATCACTTAACAAGTGTGCCTCACTTAACAAGTGTGCCTCACTTAACAAGTGTGCCTCACTTAACAAGTGTGCCTCACTTAAAAAAGTGCACCTCACTTAACAAGTACCCCTCACTTAACAAGTGTCCCTCACTTAACAAGTGTGCCTCACTTAACAAGTGCACCTCACTTAACAAGTGTGCATCACTTAACAAGTGTGCCTCACTTAACAAGTGTGTCTCACTTAACAAGTGTGCCTCACTTAACGAGTACACCTCACTTAACAAGTGCACCTCACTTAACAAGTGTGCCTCACTTAACAAGTGTGCCTCACTTAACTAGTGCGTCTCACATAACAAGTGTGCCTCACTTAACAAGTGTGCATCACTTAACAATTGTGCATCACTTAACAAGTGTGCCTCACTTAACAAGTGTGCCTCACTTAACAAGTGCGCCTCACTTAACAAGTGTGCCTCACTTAACAAGTGTGCATCACTTAACAAGTGTGCCTCACTTAACAAGTGCGCCTCACTTAACAAGTGTGCCTCACTTAACAAGTGTGCATCACTTAACAAGTGTGCCTCACTTAACAAGTGTGCCTCACTTAACAAGTACACCTCACTTAACAAGTGCACCTTACTTAACAAGTGCACCTCACTTAACAAGTACACCTTACTTAACAAGTGCACCTCACTTAGCAAGTGTGCCTCACTTAACAAGTGTGCCTCACTTAACGAGTGTGCCTCACTTAACAAGTGTGCCTCAGTCTGGCTTGGTATTTGCGAGTGGTGGCAGAAGAACCTGCCCAGACGATACCATCAAACCAGCAGGTTGGAAACCTCGTAACTGAACCACCTTCACCACCTCTTTTCACGATTGTTGCCTCTCTTTCTCTCTCACTCTCTCTCTCTCTCACTCTCACTCTCTCTCTCTCTCTCTCTCTCTCACTCTCTCTCTCTCTCTCACTCTCTCTCTCTATCACTCTCTCTCTCTCAAGGAAGGTTCCTTGATGCTGGTGAGAGGCTCTTGATCTAGAGAACTGGATATGTGCTCCAGTTCCCTGAATTAACCCTGAATACCTTTCATCCCCATCCCCACAGACGATGTATAATCCTACGGGTTCCGCGCTTCCCCCTTGATAATAATAATAATAATAATAATAATGATAATAATAATAATCTCTCTCTTTCTCTTTCTCTCTCATCAACCACTTGTTTTCCCTCTCCTGAGTTCTATGTTTAAATAAAGGGGAATGTATTTATTCACCTATTTGTGGTTGCAGAGGGTCGAGTCACAGCTCCTGGCCCCGACTCTTCGCTGTGTGTATGTGTATACGAGAGAGAGAGAGGAGAGAGAGAGAGAGAGAGAGAGAGAGAGAGAGAGAGAGAGAGGGAGAGGGGACGCAAATGATGGTCTCTAGGTATCATGCATGTATTGTTGGAGCAGTGGTTAGAATGACTGGGAGAGTGTTGGTACCCGGGAATAAGGTTGATATCCTTGGGGTGAAATTTGGTTTCAAAGTGACTATGAAGAACCACGTTGTAAATCTTGCAAAGAAGGCGACCAGGAAGCTAACGGCATTTAGACGTATCTCGTGTCTTCTCAAGAGTAGAGGCTGCAAGATTGTACGAGGCCGCTCACATCTTGGGTATGCTCCACTTTCTCGGGCTGCCCGTCCCCTCCCCCGTCTCATCTACAACTTCTTTTACAGAACAGAGCAAGACGACTCATCTCTTAAATGGACCAGACCTGGACAGATCTTCAGATTTGTCTTTTTGTTATGTACAAGGCCAGTGTTGTCAAGATACCACACTTGGCTCCTTCGCGGACAGCGAGAAGACAGCTTTTACACAACTAGACGGGCAGCAAACATTAATTACACTCTGGCTGTACCCTTCTCAAGAACATCACTTCATCTGAGGTCGTTCATTCCTAGGACGACTCGAGTCTGCAACATGTTCGTACAGCATAATAACATCAGTGAAATACAGTCAGCTGACAGAATAAAATCGCTGGTCCACAGATGGCCCCAACTTCATCCTATTCCCTATTCGTATGTCTCATAATAAAAAGGCTTTCAAATGATCTCAGGTAGGTAACAGTTCTAAGCTTGTAAATAAAAGAAGAAATTCTTACCCTAACCCTCTAAAACCCTGTGTAAATAAAAAAAGAGAGAGATAAGGCACAAACCAAGGCGGTATTAAAAATAAACAAAGTCCGGTCACTTACTCCGAAACAGTTGACAAATTGCTCACTTATCCGAATTTCCATAGAGGTTGAGTCAGCGTGGCCGGATAAACGAACATGTATCACAGCCACTACATAGCTGTTTTAAAACACAAAAGAGAGACCTCAAACACCGCGTTTTATTTTGAGTTAAAGGTGCTTTATGGTCTATCTAATCTTTAATATGTGTTTCCGTCGCCGCACGATCCCAGAAAGTCATCCCCAGTATCCCTTAACCTCAAACACCTGTCCCTCAGTGATTCTAGAAAAGTATCCCTGTACTCCACAGCCCCAGCCCCCTCTACCTTAATACACGCCAAAGTTCTTAACCCAGTTAAATATCAACATTGAAAGCAATCAAAAGAGACAGTCACAATTTACAGTCAGAAGAGCCAATCACAATTTACAATCAGAGACGATCACGATTTACAATCAGAGACGATCACGATTTACAGAGACGATCACGATTTACAATCAGAGACGATCACGATTTACAGAGACGATCACGATTTACAATCAGAGACGATCACGATTTACAATCAGAGACAATCACAATTTACAATCACACTAATATCTCATTTTCTCCGGTAAAAAAATATTGAATTTGGTGCTATACAGCAAAATAATAAAAGCAGTTATTTGTATAACATGTGTGAGAGGACAGCAGCTGGTGAGGTCAGTAGTGGCAGCAGCCGTCCTCTCACTCACACCACACCAGCCTCATACAAAGTTTGAAGCCAATCCAATGAGCCGTTCTTAAGTTATTAACAAAAACTGAAAAATCCAATTAATAATTATTAATAATAAAAATAAATTAAAAATCTACAACAATTTTTACTACTACTATGATAATAATAATAAAGAATAATAATAATAAATAATGATAATAAATATATAATAATTTAAAAATTGAATATTCTACTACTACTGATAATAATAATAAAGAATAATAATAATAAATAATGATAATAAATAATAATAATAATAATAATGAATATTACTACTACTACTAATAATAAATAATAATAATAATAGTAATAATAATAATAATAATAACAATAATAATAAATGCTACTACTACTACTAATAATAATATTATTATTATTATCATTATTATTATAAAAAGTAAAAGTTGTTAATAAAGACATTTTTCTCGTCAGTTTTCATCTCTTAAGTTCATATTTATGCGAAAATTCCATTTTTTCTGTGGTAAAGTTCGTGAATATAAATTGATTTATTTTGAGACGTGCGTCTGTCAGTCTTTCTCTCTTTCTCTTTTTCTCTCTCTTTCTTTCTTTCTCTCTCTCTCTTCTTTGATTAAAATTTAGCGAGTACACACAGACACACACTACAGACACCATACACAACAGTACACACAGACACACACTACAGACACCATACACAACAGTACACACAGACACACACTACAGACACCATACACAACATACACCCTACAAACATACACACACACAAGCACTGTATACATACACACTTACATATATGTAATAAGATAACAGTAAACAGGTGATATCACAATATGCAGAACACCCACCGTGAAAAATAGTGAAATCCCAAGTGCTTTCGTGATTTCTCACATTATTAAGGAACTGTAAAAATAAAAGAATAACAGGAAGGCATATAAGAACGAGACTACACCACATGTATGTGGGTGTTTAGCATCGTCACACAGTCTTATACATCTGTACACATAACTGTATGTATATGTATACTAGACCTGATGCTTGCGTGTACACGTATGTAACTGCTTTGATAAAGTGGGTGAGTGAGGTAGGAGGTGTGAAGGAGGAGGAGAGACGAGGCACCAGAGAACTTCTCATGAAGCTAAGCCAGAGTGAACACCTTTGTGGAGGATAATTGACCACCTGTTTTGTGAGACTGCTGTCTTGATGAACTACACCTACACACAAAACCAACACACACACACACCCCACACACCCCACACACACCACACACACACACATACCCACACCACACACACACATACACACACACACACTACACCCCACACACACACACACACACACACACACACCCCACATACATACACACACACACACATACACACACACACACACACACACACCACACACAACACACCACACACATACATACACACACACACACATACACACACACAATACACACACACACACACACACATACACACACACACACATACACACACACACACACACACAACACACACACACACACACACACACACATACATACACACAAAACCACACACATACGCACACACACACATACACACACACACACACACACACACACACAATTAGGTGAGTACATACACACACACACACACACACACATACACACACACACACACACACACACACACACACACACACACACACATACACACACACACATACACACCCCACACACAAACCTCAGAACGCATTCCGACATCTTAATAAGGAATCTTTTCAGGCCCCTGTACACAGTGTACGTTAACGTTAAGCCCATATTGGAGTTTTGCGGCACCAGTTTGGAACCCACACCTAGCCAAGCACGTGAAGAAACTAGAGAAAGTGCAAAGGTTTGCAACAAGACTAGTCCAGAGTAAGAGGTATGTCCTACGAGGAGAGGTTAAGGGAAATCAACCTGACGACACTGGAGGACAGGAGAGATAGGGGGGACATGATAACGACATACAAAATACTGAGAGGAATTGAATGGTGGACAAAGGGCAGGAATGTTCCAGAGATTGGACACAGTAACAAGGGACACAGTTGGAAGCTAAAGACACAGATGAATAAAGGGGATGTTGGGAAAGTATTTCTTCACCACAGGTATCGTAAGTGAATATTTGGAAGCGATGTAGTGGAGGCAGGATCCATACAAGCTTTAAGCAGAGGTTGAAAAAGCTCACGGCCGGGGAGAGGGCCTATTTTAGCGATCAGTGAAAGGGGGGGCCGGACTCGGACTCGACCCCGAAAACCCAAAACTGGTGAGTACAACAAAGTGGTAACCACACACAACACACCACCACCACACACACACCCCAACCACACACACACATACACACACACACACACACACCCCACAACACACACACCAACCACGGAGAGTTTTCTGAAAAAATGGAGAAAGAGCTCTCTTGAAATTAAAAGGTGGATGGAGAGGGCAAAGAATTGGGGCCAAGTCAAAAACTGCAGTAGCCAAGAAAAGGGCCCTAGAAGTTGGTAAAATAGGCTGGAGCGAGTTACAGGGGCGTGACCAAGAAGACCAGATATGAAGCTGCAGGCTAAACGGGAAGGAAGGGAAATTTATGAATTTCTAAGGTCACTCAATCTCCCAAAGGGAGGACCAAGGAGTGAAAGGAAAGACAATGGTTGCAGAGGGGAGAGGGTGTAGGTAAAAGTGAGGCACAAAAAGGGGCTATCAAGACCCACTGGAAAAATCAAGGGAGAAATGACCACATACACCAGGACCAGAGCCCAGAGGGTAGGCAATGCGAGGAAGAAAGGGCAAAAACAGTGTTCCCCCGGGGCTTCAGGAGGAGGGGAGGAAGGAAAAACTGAAAGGAAGGGGAAAGAAAGGAAGGAGATTGAAAAATCATAACGAAATAGGTGAAGGAGGGACGAGATTGTAAATTTTCAAAAATAGGGGGGTACTCAAAGTGAGAAACCGACCAATCAAGCGATTTCGGGGACGGAAACATGCGGAACAGGATCCTCAAGAAAAAACCACGTTTGAATACCGGAAAGTACAAGAGGGTTTTTCCTAGACAGAGACGAACAAAACAGAACGCAGCAGTGGGGGAAAAAGAGGAAAAAAAAGCGAAAGGGCTGGAAAAGAACAAGGAGGGAACCGCAGAGGTCAGTCAGGCGGACAGAACAGCAAGGGAAAAGCACCACAAAAACTATCTCGACCACAAAACCCTATCCACCACCCCCAACACACCCTACAACCCATACCACAGCCCCCACCCAACCCCAAGCTATAAAACCCCCACAGTATGCCCCCATCTCCCCCCCTCACACCCCCCCAAACCACGTGTTGGAAAGGAAACTAAGGTATGGTCCAAACGCGATGGAATAACAAATAAGTGGGAGGAGTGGAAAGAAAGAGTCAAAAAGCTCCCCGGACCATAGCTCTCACAAAACAAGCTTACAGGTATGATAACGATGCCATTTTCCAAAAGGGGATAAAAAACCTGGGAAAAGGACAGAGGGAACAGGGGGGGTGGGGGTGGCTTTTGCTGATAAAAAATCGCTGGAAATTTTGAGAGGGGAAAGGAGAGATGCGGAGAAGAAAGTGATTACATAGTGGGAACACTTCATTTGGGGGTCCAAGGTGGTAATAGCATGAGTAAACCCCACCACAGAACAGCAGGGGGCCCAAAGGCAGAGTACGACGAGACAAAAGGATGGTTGACCACTGGCTAGAGTGGCCAGAAGAGCCACAGCAGGGCAAAGCTCCTATCATGGGTGATTTTAACCACAAGGAGATAGTTTGGGGGAGAACTTGGACCCACAGGGGGGGCCAAAGATATTGGAGGGCAAAGATTGGAGGTGGTAGGGAAAGAATTTTCTGTACCAACACGAAAGGGGACACTAAAAGAGGAGGGGAGAGGATGAACCAGCAAGGTGGACTTATATTCACCTTCAGTAGTGCAGATATCAGGACATACATATGAAAGACCCCTTGGGGGCCAATGACCATGTGGTTTAAGTTCGAATACACATGGCTACAAGTGGAGGGAGAAGCAGGAGGCCCGGACGAAAGAAGCCAAACTCAAGAAAGGGGGACTAACAGGAATGAGGAAAATACCTGAACGGGGTTCAGTGGGACAGGAACTGGCAGGGAAACCCGTTTTAATGGATGATGGGAAAATTTTTCAATAAAAAGCAAGGAGGGTGAGGAGAGGTTGTACCCCAAAGGGGACAGGAGAATGAAAAAGCCGGTGAGCCCCTGGTTTCCCAAAGGTGCAGGGAGGCAAAAACCAAGTGGCTAGGGGGGAAAAAAAATATAGAAGGCAAAGGACCCCGGGGAAAAAGGAGAACAGTCGAGAGCCGAAAAGAATATCACAAAAGAAGGGGGGCCAAAGCAATATGAAAAGACATGCAGCGAAAGCCAAAACTGCCCGAAACGTTGTCAGCCACTCAGGGGGGAAAACAACAGTCAAGGACCCGGTAATCGGGTAAGGAAAGGGAAGGGGGGAGGGGCAACAGGAAATGACCCGGGGAAATATGGAAGAACTCAAAAAGAGTTCAAAAAGTTTCACAAGGAGACAGAAGGGGCTCCCGAAAGACGGGGAGGTGGGGCACACCACCAAAATGCTGGACACAGTGCACACAACCCAGGAAGAAGTGAAGAGGGTTTGAGTGAGCTAGAACCTCAAAGGCAATGGGCCAATAAATCTCCCATGGGTATTGAGGGGGAGCAGAGGCGCTATGTGTACCCTAACAAAAAATATTCAATACACTATCGAAACAGGGAAAATTGCCTGAGGCAGGAAACAGCAAATGTAGTCCCATCTTCAAAAAAAGGGGACAGACATGAAACATTAAACAAAAGACCAGGTCCTGACTGTATAGTATTCAAAATCATGGAGAAAATTATCAGGAGAAGAGTGGTGGAACACTGAAAGGATTTCTCATCAAAAAGCAGCCGCATGGTTTTAGGGACGGGAAATCCTGTTCACAAACCCACGGGTTCTATGACATGGTGCAGCGTAAGACAAGAGAGAGAGGGGTGGGTGGATTGATTTTCTTGGACTGCAAGAAGGCGTTTTTTAACCAGTTCCACACAAGAGATTTGGGGCAAAAAATGGAGGACCCAAACAGGGATAACAGGGAAGGCCTACAATGGGTCAGGGAATTTCTTTTCAGAAGACGCCGAGTCTGGACGTGGCGAGGTGTCAGAGTGGGCACCGTGACCGCGGGGTCCCCCAGGGGTCGTCCTAGGACCATTGTTTTCTGGATTTGTGAAGACTGACGGAAGGAAAGATTGAGGTGTCCCCGTTTGCAGTACGTGAAGTTGTGAGAAGAAATTTTAAATCGATCGAAGACCAGGCAGAACTCAAAGGGTCGGGGCGGTGCGAACTGGTCCAGCAATTGGCTCCGGAGTTAATCCCACCAAGTGAAAGTCATGAAATTTGGGGGAAAGGGCAAAGAAGGCCGCAGACGGGTTCAGTCTAGGGGGTCAGAGATCAAAACCCCACTCAAGGAAAAGTCTTGGGGTGGGTATAACACCAGGCAAATCCCTTTAAGGCACATCAACCAAAAAATGCTGCGATATGGGCGCCTAGCAAAACCCCAGAACAGCATTCGACATTTATAAGGAAGTCGGACCCTGTACACCGTATACGTTAGGCCCATATTGGAGTATGCGGCACCAGTTTGGAACCCACACCTAGCCAAGCACGTAAAGAAACTAGAGAAAGTGCAAAGGTTTGCAACAAGACTAGTCCCAGAGCTAAGAGGTATGTCCTACGAGGAGAGGTTAAGGGAAATAAACCTGACGACACTGGAGGACAGGAGAGATAGGGGGGACATGATAACGACATACAAAATACTGAGAGGAATTGACAAGGTGGACAAAAACAGGATGTTCCAGAGATTGGACACAGTAACAAGGGGACACAGTTGGAAGCTAAAGACACAGATGAATCACAGGGATGTTAGGAAGTATTTCTTCAGCCACAGAGTAGTCAGTAAGTGGAATAGTTTGGGAAGCGATGTAGTGGAGGCAGGATCCATACATAGCTTTAAGCAGAGGTATGATAAAGCTCACGGCTCAGGGAGAGTGACCTAGTAGCGATCAGTGAAGAGGCGGGGCCAGGAGCTCGGACTCGACCCCCGCAACCTCAACTAGGTGAGTACAACTAGGTGAGTACACACACACACATACACACACACATACACACACACACACACACACACACATACACACACACATACACACACACACACACACACACACACATATACACACACACAGCAGAGGTATGATAAAGCTCACGGCTCAGGGAGAGTGACCTAGTAGCGATCAGTGAAGAGGCGGGGCCAGGAGCTCGGACTCGACCCCCGCAACCTCAACTAGGTGAGTACAACTAGGTGAGTACACACATACACACACACACACACACACACACACACACACACACACACACACACACACACACACACACACACACACACACACACATAAAGGTAATGCTAATGGTCCTAATCCAATCCAAGTATATCCAACCACTAGCGAACCGTGGGAAAGAGTTGCACTAGATTTGTTAACTAATTTCCAATGTTCCCTCCAAGGCAACAAACATCTGTGTGTTATGGTAGACCATTTCACCAGATATTGTGAGTTAGTTCCTATTGCAGATAAGACTGCCGAGACAGTAGCTAAAGCGTTTAAAGAA
>NC_069443.1:5196410-5231410 GCF_026875155.1 Cherax quadricarinatus | reverse complement strand
ATTGTAGTTTAGCCGCTTGTGAACTGTTTGTTATGCCACGGTATTGTATTTTACTTTGAGAACTGTTTTGTAGCCACGGTATTGTAGTTATTTGTGAACTGTTTGTAGCCACGGTTATTTGAAAGTTTACTCTTGTGAGCTGTTTAGCCACGTATTTGTAGTTTACCTTGTGAACTGTGTAGCCACGGTAATTTTAGTCTACTTGTGAACTGTTAGCCAAAGTATTGGTAGGTTATTTGTGAACTGTTGAGCCACGGTTTGTAGGTTTAATTGTGAACTCTGGTTGTAGCCACGGTATTGTAGTTATTTGTGAACCTGTGTAAGCCACGGTATTGTAGTTTACTTGTGAACTGTTGTAGCCACGGTATTGTAGTTTACTTGTGAACTGTTGTAGCCACGGTATTGTAGTTTACTTGTGAGCTGTTGTAGCCACGGTAATTGGTAGTATTACCTTGTAACTGTTTGTAGCCACACAGTATTGTAGTTTACTTTTAAACGGTTTGTATGCCACGGTATTGTAGGTTATTTGTGAACTGTTGTAGCCACGGTATTGTAGTTTACTTGTGAGCTGTTGTAGCCACAGTATTGTAGGTTATTTGTGAACTGTTGTAGCCACGGTATTGTAGGTTATTTGTGAACTGTTGTAGCCACGGTATTGCAGTTTACTTGTGAACTGTTGTAGCCACAGTATTGTAGTTTACTTGTGAACTGTTGTAGCCACGAGGTATTTGTAGTTTACTTGTGAACTGTTGTAGCCACGTATTGTAAGTTACCTGTGAAACAGTATTAGCCACAGTGTTGTAGTTTACTTGTGAACTGTTGTAGCCACGGTATTGTAGTTTACTTGTGAACTGTTGTAGCCACGGTATTGTAGTTTACTTGTGAACTGTTGTAGCCACAGTATTGTAGTTTACTTGTGAACTGTTGTAGCCACGGTATTGTAGTTTACTTGTGAACGTTGTACCACGGTATTGTAGTTTAGTGTGAACTGTTTGTAAGCCACAGTATTGTAGTTTTTACTTGTGAACTGTTGTAGCCACGGTATGTAGTTACTTGTGAACGTTGTAGCCACGGTAATTTGAGTTTTACTTGTGAACGTTGTAGCCACAGTATTGTAGTTTACTTGTGAACTGTTGTAGCCACGGTATTGTAGTTTACTTGTGAACTGTTGTAGCCACGGTATTGTAGTTTACTTGTGAACTGTTGTAGCCACGGTATTGTAGTTTACTTGTGAACTGTTGTAGCCACGGTATTGTAGTTTACTTGTGAACTGTTGTAGCCACGGTATTGTAGTTTACTTGTGAACTGTGTTGTCTCCACGGTATAGTAGTTTACTTGTGAAACTGTTTGTAGTCACGGTATTGTAGGTTATTGTGAACTGTTTGTAGTCACACGTATTTGTAGTTATTTGTGACTGTTGTAGTCACGGTATTGTAGGTTATTGTGAACTTTGTAAGCCACGGTATTGCAGTTATTTGTGACTGTTGTAGTCAACACGGTAATTGTAGGTTATTTGTGAACTGTTGTCGCCACGGTATTGTAGTTCTCTTTTCCTTGTGAACTGTTGTATCACAGTATATGTAGGTTATTTGTGAACTGTTGTAGCCAGCGGTAATTGTAGGTTACTTTTGGAACTGTAGGTAGCCACGGTATTGTAGTTTTCTTGTGAACTGTTGTAGTCACAGTATTGTAGGTTATTTGTGAACTGTTGTAGCCACGGTATTGTAGGTTATTTGTGAACTGTTGAGTCAACGGATTGTAGGTTATTTGTGAACTGTTGTAGCCACGGTATTGTAGTTTACTTGTGAACTGTTGTAGTCACAGTATTGTAGGTTATTTGTGAACTGTTGTAGCCACGGTATTGTAGTTTACTTGTGAACTGTTGTAGCCACGGTATTGTAGTTTACTTGTGAACTGTTGTAGTCCCACAGTATTGTAGGTTATTTGTGAACTGTTGTAGCCACGGTATTGTAGTTTACTTTGTGAACTGTTGTCGCACGGTATGTAGATTTTTAACTTTTGAAACTGATGAAGTCACAGCATTGTAGGTTTATTTGGTGAACTGTTGTAGCCACGGTATTTGTAGTTTACTTGTGAGGCTTGTGTAAGCCACGGTATTGTAGGTTATTTAGTTAACTGTTTGTAGCCACGGTATTGTAAGTTTACTGTGAATTGTTGTAGTCTCAGTAATTGTAGGTTATTTGTGAACTTTTTGTAGCCATGGTATTGTAGTTTACTTGTGAACTGTTGTAGCCACGGTTAATTTGTAGTTTACCATGTGAACTTTTAGCCACGGTATTGTAGTTTACTTGTGAACTTTTTATGAAGCCACGGTATTGTAGTTATTTGTGAACTGTTTTAGCCCACGGTATTGTAGTTTACTTTGTTGAGCTGTTGTAAGCCACGGATTGTATGTTTACTTTGAACTGTTGTACCACGGTATTGTAGTTTACTTGTGAACTGTTGTAGCCACAGTAATTGTATGGGGTTATTTGTGACTGTTGTAGCCACGGTATTGGTAGGTTATTTGTGAACTGTTTGAGCCACGGGATTGTAGGTTAATTGTTTAGAATGTTGTAGCCACGGTATGTAGTTTAACTTGTGAACTGTTGAAGCCACGGTATTGTAGTTTACTATGTGAACTGTTGTAGCCACGGTATTGTAAGTTTACCTTTGAGCTGTTGTAGCCACGGTATTTTGTATGTTTACTTGTGAACTGTTGTAGCCACAGAATTGAGTTTACTTGTGAACTGTTTTAGCCACGGTATTGATTAGGTTATTGTGAACTGTGTAGCACGGTAATTGTAGTTATACTTGTGAGCTGTTGTAGCCACATGTATTGTAGGTTATATTTAACTGTTGTAGCCACGGTATTGTAGGTTGTTTGTGAACTGTTTGTAGCCACGGTATTGGAGATTTACCTTGTGAACTGTTGTAGCCCACAGTATTGTAGTTTACTTGTGAACTGTTTGTAGCCACGGATTGTAGTTTTACTTGTGAACGTGTGTAGCCCCGGTATTTTAGTTTACTTGTTGAACTGTTGAAGCCACAGTATTGTATTTACCCCTTTGAACTGTTGTTAGCCCACGTATTGTAGTTTTACTTGTGACTGTTGTAGCCACGGTATTGTAAGATTACCTGTGAACTGTTGTAGCCACAGTATTGGTAGGTTTACTTGTGAAATGTTGTAGCCACGTATTGAGTTTACCTTGTGAACTGTTTGTATCCACGGTATTGTAGTTTACTTGTAACTTTGTAGCCAAGATTTGTAGTTTTACTTATGTACTGTTGTTAGCCACGGTATTGAGTTACCCTTGTGAACTGATGTAGCCACAGTAATTGTAGTTTACTTGTGAACTGTTGTAGCCACAGTAATGTAGTTTACTTGTGAACTGTTTGTAGCCAACGGTATTTAGTTTACTTGTGAACTGTTGTAGCCACGTATTGTAGTTTACTGTGAACTGTTGTATCCACGGTATATGTATTTACTTGTGAACTGTTGTAGCCACTGTATTGTGTTTACCTTGTGGAACTGTTGGTAGCCACGTATTGTAGTTTACTTGTGAACGTTGTAGGCCACGGTGATTGTAGTTTACCTTTGAACTGTTGTAGCAACGGTATTGTAGTTTACCTTGTGAACTGTTGTAGCCAACGGTATTGTAGTTTACTTGTGAACTGTTTGTAGCCACGGTATTGGTGTAGTTACTTGTGAACTGGGGTTTGTAGCCACGGTAATTGTAGTTACTTGTGAACTGTTGAAACCACGGTATTGTAGTTTACTTGTGAACTGTTGTAGCCACGTATTGAGTTTACCTTGTGAACTGATGTAGCCACAGTATTAGTAGTTTACTGTGAACTGTTGTGACCACGGTATGTAGTTTACTTGTGAACGTTGTAAGCCACGGAATTGGTAGTTTACCTTGTGAACTGTTGTAGCCACGGTAATTGTAGTTTACCTGTGAACTGTTGTAGCCACGTATTGTAGTTAATTGTGAACTTGTAGCCACGGTATTGAAGTTTCTTGTGAACTGTTTGTAGCCACAGTATTGTAGTTTACTTGTGAACTGTTGTAGCCACGTATGTATTTACTTTGAACTGATGTATCCACGGTATTGTAGTTTACTTGTGAACTGTTGTAGCCACGGTATTGTAGTTTACTTGTGAACTGTTGTAGCCACGGTATTGTAGTTTACTTGTGAACTGTTGTAGCCACGGTATTGTAGTTTACCTTGTGAAACTGTTGTAGCCCAGAAATTGGTGTTACGACTTGTAACTGTTGTAGCCACGGTATTGTAGTTTACTTGTGAACTGTTGTAGCCACGGTATTGTAGTTTACTTGTGAACTGTTGTAGCCACGGTATTGTAGTTTTAACTTGTGAACTGTTGTAGCCACGGTATTGTAGTATACCCTTGTGAACTGTGTTACCACGGTATTGTTAAGTTTTACTTGTGAACTTTTTTGAAGCCACGGTATTGAGTTTACATTGGTGAACTGTTTGAAAGCCACAGTATTGTATTACTTTGAACTGTTGTAGCCACTGTATTGTATTTACCTTGTGAACAGTTGTAGCACGGAATTGTAGTTTACATTGTGAACTGTTGTAGCCACGGTATTTGTAGTTTACCATGTGAACTGTTGTAGCCACGGTATTGTAGTTTACATTTGTAACTGTTGTAGCCCACGGTATTGTAGTTTACTATGTGAACTGTTGTAAGACACGGAATTGTAGTTTACTTTATGTGAACTTTTTGTAGCCAGGGCGGTATTGTAGTTACTTGTGAACTGTTGTAGAGCCACGGTATTGTAGTTTAACTTGTGAACTGTTGTAGCCCCGGTATTGTAGTTTACCCCTTGTGAACTGTTGTACCACAGTATTGTAGTTTTACTAACTTGTGAACTGGTTTAAGGCCACGGTATTGGTAGTTTCTTGTGAACTGTTTTGTAATCCACGGTATTGTATTTACTTGTGAACTGTTGTAGCCACGGTAATTGTATTTACTCTTGTGAACTGTTGTAGCCACTGTATTGTAGTTTACTTGTAACTGTTGTAGCCAACGGTATTGTGTAAGTTTACTGTAACTGGTTGTAGCCACGTATTGTAAGTTTCCCTTTGTGAACTGATGTAGCCACGGAGTGTAAGTTTACTTGTGAACTGTTGTAGCCACGGTAATTGAAGTTTAACTTGTGAACTGTTTGTAGCCACGGTATTGTAGTTTACTGTGAACCTGTTGTAGCCACGGTATTGTATTTACCCTTTGTGAACTGTTTGTAGCCACGGTATTGTCAGTTTACCTTTGAACTGTTGTAGCCACGGTATTGTAGTTTAACTTGTGAACTGTTGTAGCCACGGGTTAAAATGTAGTTTAACTTGTGAACTGTTGTAGCCACGGTATTGTAGTTTTTTACCGCCTTGTAACTGTTGTAGGCCAGGGGGGGGGGGGGGCGTATTGTAGTTTTCCTTTGTGAAACTTTGTAGCCACAGTATTGTAGTTATACTTGTGAACTGTGTAGCCACAGTATTGTAGTTTCTTGGTTGAACTGTTTAGCCACATATTGTAGTTTACTTGTGAACTGTTGTAGCCAACGGTATTGTAGTTTACTTGTGAACTTGATGTAGCCACGGTATTAAGTTTACCTGTGTGAACTGTTTTGTAGCCAACGTGTATTGGAAGTTTTTACTTGAGAACTGTAGTAGCCACAGTATTGTATGTTTACGTTTGAACTGTTGAGGTTCCCACAGTATTGTATTATACTTGTGAACTGTTGAAGCCCACGGTATTGGTAGTTTACTTGTGAACTGATGTAGCCACGGTATTGTAAAGTTAACCTTGTGTACTGTTGAAGCCACGGAATTGTAGTTTAGCCTTAGTGAACTGTTTGTAGCCACAGTATTGTAGTTTTACTTGTGAACTGTTGTAGCCCACATATGTAGTTTACCTCATGTGAACTGTTGTAGCCACAGTATTGTAGTTTACTTGTGACCATTTGTAGCCACGGTATTGTAGTTTACTTTGTGAAACTGTTGTTAGCCACAGTATTGTAGTTTACCTTGTGACTGATTTGTAAGCTCCCAGTATTGTAGTTTACTTTTTGTGAACGGTTGTAGCCACAGTAAATTGTAGTTTACTTGTGAACTGTTGTAGCCCACGTTGTAGTATACTTGTGAACCTGTTTGTAGGCCACGGTATTGTAGTTTTATCTTTGTGAACTGTTGTTTGCCACGGTATTGTAGTTTAAACCTTTTGAACTGTTGTAGCCCACTGTAATTGTAGTTTACCTTGTGAATGTTGTAGCCACGGTATTGTATTTACTTGTGAACTGTTGTAGCCACGGTATTGTAGTATTTACTTTTTACTTGTGAACTGTTGTAGCCTACGGTATTGTAGTTTACCTTGTTAACTGTTGTAGCCACGGAATTGGTTTTAGTTTTACCTTGTGAACTGTTGTAGCCACGGTATTGTAGTTTAAACCCATTTGACTGTTGTAGCCACGGTATTGTATTTACTTGTGAACTGTTGGTAGCCAGCGGTAATGTAAGTTTTACTTGTGAACAGTTGTAGCCACGGTATTGTATTTAACTTGTAACTGTTTGTAAGCCACGGTATTGTAGTTTACGTTGTGAACAGTGTAGCCACAGTATTGTAGCTTACTGTGAACTGTTGTAGCCACGGTATTGTAGTTTACACTTGTGAACTGTTTAGCCACTGTATTGTAGTTTACATGTGAACTGATTGTAACCAGCGGTATTGTAGTTTACTTGTGACTGTATGTAGCCAAACGGGTTTTTTTTCTTGTAGTTTACCTTGTTGAACTGTTGTAGCCACAGTATTGTAGTTTACCTTGTGAACCTGGTTGTGCCACAGTATGTAGTTTACCTTGTGAACTGTTGTAGCCCCCGGTATTGTAGTTTACTTGTGAAACTGTTGTAAGCCCACCACGGTATTGTAGCTTACTTTTGTGAACCTGTTGTAGACACGGTATTGTAGTTTACTTTGAACTGTTGGTAGCCACAGTAATGTAGTTTACTTGGAACGTTGTAGCCACAGTATTGTAAGTTTTTTTACCCATGTAACTGTTGTAGCCACAGTATTTAAGTTTACTTGTGAACTGTTGTAGCCACGGTAATTGTAGTTTACCTTGTGAACTGTTGTAGCCACAGTATTGTAGTTTACCTTGTGAACTGTTGTATAGCCACAGTATAGTAGTTTACTTGTGAACTGTTGTAGCCACAGTATTGTAGTTTTACGATTGAACTGTTGTAGCCACAGTATTGTAGTTTACTTGTGAACGTTGAGCCACGGTATTGTATGTTTAACTTGTGAACTGATTGTGCCAACGTATTGTAGTTTTACCTTGTGAACTGTTTGTAGCCACGGTATTGTAGTTATTACTTGGTGAACTGTAGTAGCCACAGTCTTGGTAGTTTACTTGTGAACTGTTGTAGCCACAGTATTGTAGTTTACTTGTGAACTGTTGTAGCCACAGTATTGTAGTTTACTTGTGAACTGTTGTAGCCACAGTATTGTAGTTTACTTGTGAACTGTTGTAGCCACTGTATGTATTAGACTTGTGAACTGTTTAGCCACTGTATTGTATTTACTTGTGAACTGTTTGTAGCACGGTAATGTCGTTTACTTGTGAACTGTTGTAGCCACGGTATTGAGTTTACTTGTGAACTTTGCAGCCACGGTAATTGTAGTATACTTGTGAACTGTTTAGCCACGGAAATGTAGTTTACTATAGTTAACTGTTTAGCCACGGTATTGAAGTTTACAGTGAATCTGTTGTAGGCCACTTATATGTATTTACTTGTGAACTGTTATAGCCACGGTATTGTAGTTTTACTTAGGGTGAACTGTTTGTGCCACGGTATTGTAGTTTAACGCACCTTGTGAACGTTGTAGCCAACGGTATTGAATTTACCTTGTGAACGTTGTAGCCACGGTATTGTATTTACTTAGTGAACTGTTTGTAGCCAAAGTAATGTAGTTACTTGTGAACTGATTGTAGCCACGAATTGTAGTTTAACCTTGTGAACTGTTGTAGCCACGGTATTGTAGTTTACCCTTGTGAACCTGTTGTAGCCCACGGTAATGTAGTTTACTTGTGAACTGGTTGTAGCCACGGTATGTAGTTTACTTGTGAACTGTTGTGCCACGGTATTGTAGTTTAACCCTTGTGAACTGTAAGCCACGGTATAGTAGTTTACCCTTGTGAACTGTTGTAGCCACGGTATTGTAAGTTTACCTTGTAACGTTTGTAGCCACGGTATTGTAGTTTACTTGTGAACTGTTGTAGCCACGGTATTGTAGTTTACTTGTGAACTGTTGTAGCCACGGTATTGTAGTTTACTTGTGAACTTTGTAGCCAACGGTATTGTAGTTTTAACTTGTGAACTGTTTAGCCACGGTACTGTAGTTTACTTGTGAACTGTTGTAGCCACGTAATTGTAGTTTTACTTGTGAACTGTTGTAGCCACGGTAATGTAGTTTCTACTTGTGAACTTGTAGCCAACGTATTGTAGTTTACTTACTTGTGAACTGTTGTAGTCACAGGTATTGTAGTTTACCTGTGAACTTTTGTAGCCCACAGTATTGTAGTTTACTTGTGAACTGTTGTAGCCACGGTATGTAGTTTTACTTGTGAACAGTTGTTAGCACGGTATTGTATTTACCTGTGAACTGTATAGTAAGCCACGTATTGTAGTTTACTTGTGAACTGTTGTAACCACGGTATTGTAGTTTTTACCCCTTTGTGGAACTGTTGTAGCCACGGTATTGTAGTTTACTTGTGAACTGTTGTACCACGGTATTGTGTTTACTTGTTTTTTGAACTGTTGTAGCCACAGTAATTGTAGTTTACCCTTGTGAACTGTTTAGCCACGGTATTGTAGTTTACCCTTGTGAACTGTTGTAGCCACGGTATTGATTTACCTTGGAACTTTGTAGTCCCACGGTAATGCAGTTTACTGTGAACTGTTGTAGCCAACGGTATTGTAGTTTACTTTGTGAAATGTTTAGCCACGGTACTGTAGTTTACTTGTGAATGTTTTAGCCACGGTATTGGTAGTTTAACTTGTGAACTGTTGTAGCCACGGGATTGTAGTTACCTTGTGAACTGTTGTAGCCACGTAGGTAGTTTACCCTTGTGATACATGTAGCCACGTATTGTAGTTTACTTGTGAACTGTGTACCACGGTATTGTAGTTTACTTGTGATCTGTTGTAGCCACGGATTGTAGTTTACACTTGTGAACTGTTGTATAGCACGGTATTGTAGTTTACTGTAACTGTTGTACCACGGTATTGTATTTACTTGTGAACTTTGTAGCCACATATTGTAGTTTACTTGGTGAACTGTTTGTAGCCACGGTATGGTATTACTTGTGAACTGTTGTAGCCACGGTATTGTATTTAATCATTGTGAACTGTTGTGTAGCCACGAATTGTAGTTTAAACTTGTGAACTGTTAGCCACGGTATTGGGTAGTTTACCCTGTGAACTGATGTAGCCACGGTATTGTAGTTACTTGTGACTGTTTAGCCACGGTATTGTAGTTTACTTGTGAAACTGTTGTAGCACGAATTGTAGTTTACTTGTGAAACTGTTGTAGCCACGGTATTGTAGTTTTTTACTTGTGAACTGTGTAAGCCACAGTATTGTAGTTACCTTGTGAAACTGTTGTAGCCACGGTATTGTAGTTTACCTGTGAACTGTTTTAGCCACAGTATTGTAGTTTACTTGTGAACTGTTTGAGCCACGGTATTGTAGTTTACTTTTTTTTACTTGGGGTGAACTGTTCAGCCACGGTATTGTGTTTACTTGTGTACTGTTGTAGCCACAGTATTGTAGTTACCTTGTGAACTGGTTTGTAGCCACGGTAATTGTAGTTTTACCCTTGTGAACTGTTTGTAGCCACAGTATGTAGTTTACTTGTTGAACTGTTGTAGACAACGGTATTGTAGTTTAACTTGTGAACTGTTGTAGCCCACGTATTGTAGTTTTTACTTTGGTGAACTGTGTAGCCACGGTATTGTAATTACTTGTGAACTTGTAGCCATGTATTGTAGTTTACTTGTGAACCTGTTTTTTGTAGCCACAGTATTGTAGTTTAACCTTGTAACTGTTGTAGCCACGCATTGTAGTTACTTGTGAACTGTTGTAGCCACAGTATGTAAGTTTACTTGTGAACTGTTGAAGCCACGTATTGCAGTTTACACTTGTGAACTGTTGTACCAGAAAAGACAGGGGGGGCAGTATTGTAGTTTACCTTGGAACGTTTGTAGCCACGGTATTGTAGTTTTACTGTGAACTGTCGTTGTAGTGCCCACGGTAATGTAGTTTACCTTGTGAACTGTTGTAGCCACAGTATTGTAGTTACCTTGTGAACGTTTGTAGCCACGGGTAATAGTAGTTTACTTGTGAACTGTTGTAGCCACGGTAATGTAAGTTTACTTGTGAACTGTTGTAGCCACGTGATTGTAAAGTTTACTTAGTGAACTGTTGTAAGCCACGGTATTGTATTTAACTTTGTGAACTGTGTAGCACAAGTATTGTAGTTTACTTTGAACTGTTGTAGCCACGTATTGTAGTTTACCCTTGTGATCTGTTGTAGCCACGGTATTGTAGTTTACTGTGACATGTTTGTCGCTACAAGTATTGTAGTTTACTTGGAACTGGTGTAATGCCACAGTATTTGTAGTTTACACTGTGAACTGTTGTAGCCACAGTATGGTTAGTATACTTGTGAACTGTTGTAGCCACGTATTGTAAGTTTACTTGTGAATGATGTAGCCACGGTATTGTATTTACACATTGTGAACTGTTGTAGCCACGGTATTGTAGTTTACTTGTGAACTGTTGTAGCCACGGTATTGTAGTTTACTTGTGAACTGTTGTAGCCACGGTATTGTAGTTTACTTGTGAACTGTTGTAGCCACGGTATTGTAGTTTACTTGTGAACGTTGTAGCCACGGTATGTAGTTACTTGAACTGTTGAGCCACTCGGTAGTAGTTTACTTGTGAACTGTTGTAGCCACGGTATTGTAGTTTACTTGTGAACTGTTGTAGCCACGGTATTGTAGTTTACTTGTGAACTGTTGTAGCCACGGTATTGTAGTTTACTTGTGAACTGTTGTAGCCACGGTATTGTAGTTTACTTGTGAACTGTTGTAGCCACGGTAATTGTAGTTTAACTTGGAACTGTTGTAAGCCGCCACGGTAATTGTAGTTTACTTGTGAACTGTTGTAGCCGATCGGTATGTGTAGTTTTACTTGTGAAACTGTTTAGCCACGGTATTGTAGTTTACTTGTGAACTGTTGTAGCCACGGTATTGTAGTTTACTTGTGAACTGTTGTAGCCACGGTATTGTAGTTTACTTGTGAACTGTTGTAGCCACAGTATTGTAGTTTACTTGTGAACTGTTGTAGCCACGGTATTGTAGTTTACTTGTGAACTGTTGTAGCCACAGTATTGTAGTTTACTTGTGAACTGTTGTAGCCACGGTATTGTAGTTTACTTGTGACTGTTGTAGCCAACGTATTGTAGTTTACTTGTGTATTTCTGTTTGTAGCCCCCGGTAATTGTAGTTTACTTGTGAACTGTTGTAGCCACGGTATTGTAAGTTTACTTGTGAACTGTTTAAGCCACGGTTATTGTATTTACTTGTGAACTGATTGTAGCCACGGTATTGTAGTTTACTTTGTGAAGTCTGTTGTATCCACGGTATTGGTAGTTTACTTGTGAACTGTTTTGTAGCCACGGTATATGGTAGTTGTACTTGTGAATTGTTGGTTAGCCACGGTATTGTAGTTTACTTGTGAAACTGTTGTACCACGTATTGTTGTTTACCAGTTTGAACTGTTGTAAGCCACGGTATAGTAGTTTACTTGTGAACTGTTGTAGCCACGGATAGTAGTTTTTTACTTAGGTGAACTGTTGTAGCCACGGTATTGTAGTTTAACTTGTGAACTGTTGTAGCCACGGTATAGTAGTTAACCTTGTGAACTGTTGTAGCACGGTATTGGTAGTTTAACACTTGTGAACTGTTTGTAGCCACGGTATTGTAGTTTACTTGTGAACTGTTGTAGCCACGGTATTGTAGTTTACTTGTGAACTGTTGTAGCCACGGTATTGTAGTTTACTTGTGAAACTTTTTGTAGCCACGGTATTGTAAGTTTTACTTGTGGAACTGTTGTAGCCACGTATTGTAGTTTACTAGAGAACTGTTGTAGCCACGGTATTTGTAGTTTACTCGTGAACTTGTAGCTCACGGTATTGTAGTTTACTTGTGAACTGTTTGGTACCACAGTATTGGGTAGTTTACCTTGTGAACTGTTGTAGGCCACTGTAAAAAAATGTAGTTTACCTTGTGAACGTTTTAGCCACGGTATTGTAGTTTACCATGTGAACGTTGTAGCCCCACGGTATTGTAGTTTTTTACCTTGTTGAACTGTTGTAGCCACGTATTGTAGTTTTACTTGTGAATCGGTTGTAGCCACTGAATTGTAGTTTACCTTGTGAAACTGTTGTAGCCGACGGTATTGTAGTTTAACTTGTGAACTGTTGTAGCCACGTATTGTTAGTTTCTTGTGAACTGTGTACCACGTATTTGTTGTTTACACTTGTGACTGTTGATAGCCACGGTATTGTATTTTACTGGTGAACTGTTTGTATGCCACGGTATTAAGTTTACTTGTGAACTGGTGGTAGCCACGGTATTGTAGTTTTACTTGTGAACTGTTTAGCCACGGTTATTGTAGTTTTACATGTGAACTGTTGTAGCCACGGTAATTGTAGTTTACTTGTGAACTGTTGTAGCCACGGTTATTGTAGTTTTAACCCTGTGAACTGTTGTAGCCACGTATTGTAGTTTACTTGTTGAACTTTGTTAGGCCACGGATTGTAGTTACTTGTAACTGGTTGTAGCCACGGTATTGTAGTTACTTGTGAACTGATGTAGCCACGGTAATGCTAGTTTACTTGTGAACTGTTTAGCCAACGTATGTTAGTTTACTTGTGAACTGTTGTAGTAGCCACGGTAATGTAGTTTACTTGTGAACAGTTTTATGCCACGGTATTTAGTTTGACTTGTGAATGTTTGTAGCCACGGTATTTGGGGTAGTTTTACTTGTGAAACTGTTGTAGCCACGGTATTGTAGTTTTACCTTGTGAAACTGTTTTGAGCCCACAGTATTGTATTTACTTGTGAACTGTTGTAAGCCACGGTACTGTTACAGGTACTAGTCTTGAATGAGACAACGTGTGTGGATCTGGGTTATAGAGTGCTAATTCCCGCGGAAGGATGAGAGTACAATGAGAGTGACATGAGGAAGTACATGAAGTACATGAGAGTAACATGAGAGAAACGTGGAAGTATAAACCATAATCGCATCATATATAACATGATCTTGAACAAATATAAACTCATCTACATAATATATAATATATATTATATATATATATATATATAATATATATATATATATAGTATTATATATATATATAAATATATATATATATCATATATATATATATATATATCTATATAAAATTATATATATATATATATTGTGTGTGTTGCGTTTGAGTGTGCCTGTACTAGAGGCAAGTAATGAAATCCTAAACCATGTACATAAAGTCTGTCTGTCTGTGTGTGTTTACACATCCTCAGCTTGCTCCTACATGTGTCACTTTATCTGTATACACACACACAAGCACACATACAGCAAGCTCTTTTGCATACCACAACAGCATAATTGATCTATCACTATAGGGTGTGTAAAATCTTCACGTGGAACAGAGAAAGGGGGCAGGCAAGGGGGGTGGTATAAAAGGTGCTGCAGTGGCCCCCTGGCGGTAAATTTCGGCTTTTTTCTGTTTACCTATCAGATGTATCTGGGCCGGATGCTGGCAGAGCCCGAGAGGCCAGAATGAGAGTTTCAGCACCCAGAGATTCCGCCCTTGCGGCTGTGATGGATCAATGACGCCTCTTACTTTCGGACTCCCGGGTAATGCTTTGATCCAAGACTCGACATGTTTACCTTCGTCTAACCTTAATTCACCTTCTTTTCATTCTTTCAACACAAACCGCCGATCCCACCGAGCGGGGTGGGCCCAAAAGGGAAAAACGAAAGTTTCTCTCTTTTACATTTAATAATATATACAGGAAAGAAGAGTTACCAGCCCCTGCTCCCGGCATTTTAGACGCCTCTTACAACACGCAATGGCTTACGGAGGAAAAGAATTCTGTTCTTTCACCTATTTGTGGTTGCAGGTGTCGATCCACACTCCTGGCCCGCCTCTCGTGTGTGTGTTCAGATCATCAGCTTGACCAAACACAAACCAGCACCTGGACAACAACAACATCGTTAGACTAACATTCACACCACCACACATAATAAGGAATTACGCTTCAATAAGTCCTTTTCAACAAACTTTTTGGCAATTTTAATTTAAAATATTTTTTCAAATGGAACTCAGCCGACCTTTATGAGAAGAGAGAGAAGAGAGAGAGTGATAAAGAGATAGATAGATAAGAGAGAGAGGAGAGAGAGAGAGAGAGAGAGAGAGAGAGAGAGAGAGAGAGAAGAGAGAGAGAGAAAGAGAGTGAGAGAGAGAGAAGAGAGAGAGAGAGAGAGGAGATAGAATAGATAGATAGATAGATAGAGAGAAGAGTGAGATAGATAGAGAGAGAGAGAGAGAGAGAGAGAGAGAGAAGAGAGAGAGAGAGAGAGAGAGAGAGAGAGAGAGAAGAAAGAGAGAGAGAGGAAGGGAGAGAGATATATAGATAGATAGATAGATAGATAGAAGAGAGAGAGAGAGAGAGCGAGAGAGAGAGAGAGAGAGAGAGAGAGATAGAGAGAGAGAAGAGAGAGATGGGAGAGTTAAGAGGTGGCACAAAAAAGGTGTCAGCACCACTTGATACCTCTTCAAGGGCCCAGTAAGAACTTTCAAAAACCAATGAGGTGGAAATCAAACTGGTTGACATGCTAAATGAGGGTTCTTCCCGAGAACCTTCTTCGTCATGGCGATTACCGTCCTCTAAGACCTTGCAATTAATTGCCCACTCGTACCGGCCAGCGGGGCTCTTGATCCAAGGAAATGGATCAAATATCACTGCGTGCCACATTTTAATAATAATTATACAGAGATTACGCGAAAAAAAATCACAGCGCTTGCCCACAACAGAGGCGATGTTTCGGTCCCGAACTGTGAATTGTTGTAGTCACGGTATTGTAGGTTATTTGTGAACTGTTGTAGCCACGGTATTGTAGGTTATTTGTGAACTGTTGTAGCCACGGTATTGTAGGTTATTTGTGAACTGTTGTAGTCACGGTATTGTAGGTTATTTGTGAACTGTTGTAGCCACGGTATGGTAGTTTTTTTTGGAACCTGTTGTAGCCACGGTATTGGTAGGTTATTGTGAACTGTTGTAGCCACGTATTTTAGGTTATTTGTGAGAACTGTTGTATGTCACGGTATTTAGGTTTTATTTTGAAACTTTGTAGTCACTACGGTTATTGTAGGTTATTTGTGAACTGTTTTTAGCCACGTACTTGCAGGTTATTTTTGAACTGTTGGTTAGTCACGGTATTGTAGGTTATTTGTGAACTGTTGTAGCCACGGTATTGTAGTTTTCTTGTGAACTGTTGTAGTCACAGTATTGTAGGTTATTTGTGAACTGTTGTAGCCACGGTATTGTAGGTTAACTTGTGAACTGATGTAGCCTCGGTATTGTAGTTTTTCTTTTGAAACCTGTTGTAGTCACATATTGGTAGGTTATTTTTGTGAACTGTTTTAGCCACGGATTAGGTAGGTTATTTTGTGAACTGAGATTGTAGTCAACGGTATTGTATGTTTATATGTGAACTGTTTGTAGCCACGGTATTGTATTTACTTGTGAACTGTATATAGTCACAGTATTGTAGTTTTATTTGTAGAATCTGTTGTAAGCCACGGTATTGTAGGTTATTTGTGAACTGTTGTAGCCACGGTATTGTAGTTTACTTGTGAACTGTTGTAGTCACAGTATTGTAGTTATTTGTGAAACTGATTTCAGCCGACCGTATTTGTAGTTAGCTTGTGAACATTTGTAAGCCACGGTATTGTAGTTTACTTGTGAACTGTTGTAGTCACAGCATTGTAGGTTATTTGTGAACTGTTGTAGCCACGGTATTGTAGTTTACTTGTGAGCTGTTGTAGCCACGGTATTGTAGGTTATTTGTGAACTGTTGTAGCCACGGTATTGTAGTTTACGTGTGAACTGTTGTAGTCCAGTATTGTAGTTATTTGTGAACTGTTGTAGCCATGGTATTGAGGTTACTTTGTTAAATGTTTTGTAGCCAACGGTATTGTAGTTTAGCCGCTTGTGAACTGTTTGTTATGCCACGGTATTGTATTTTACTTTGAGAACTGTTTTGTAGCCACGGTATTGTAGTTATTTGTGAACTGTTTGTAGCCACGGTTATTTGAAAGTTTACTCTTGTGAGCTGTTTAGCCACGTATTTGTAGTTTACCTTGTGAACTGTGTAGCCACGGTAATTTTAGTCTACTTGTGAACTGTTAGCCAAAGTATTGGTAGGTTATTTGTGAACTGTTGAGCCACGGTTTGTAGGTTTAATTGTGAACTCTGGTTGTAGCCACGGTATTGTAGTTATTTGTGAACCTGTGTAAGCCACGGTATTGTATTTACTTGTGAACTGTTGTAGCCACGGTATTGTAGTTTACTTGTGAACTGTTGTAGCCACGGTATTGTAGTTTACTTGTGAGCTGTTGTAGCCACGGTAATTGGTAGTATTACCTTGTAACTGTTTGTAGCCACACAGTATTGTAGTTTACTTTTAAACGGTTTGTATGCCACGGTATGTAGGTTATTTGTTAACTGTTATTAGCCACGGTATTGTAGTTTACTTGTGAGCTGTTGTAGCCACAGTATTGTAGGTTATTTGTGAACTGTTGTAGCCACGGTATTGTAGGTTATTTGTGAACTGTTGTAGCCACGGTATTGTAGTTTACTTGTGAACTGTTGTAGCCACAGTATTGTAGTTTAACTTGGAACTGTTGTAGCCACGAGGTATTTGTAGTTTACTTGTGAACTGTTGTAGCCACGTATTGTAAGTTACCTGTGAAACAGTATTAGCCACAGTGTTGTAGTTTACTTGTGAACTGTTGTAGCCACGGTATTGTAGTTTACTTGTGAACTGTTGTAGCCACGGTATTGTAGTTTACTTGTGAACTGTTGTAGCCACAGTATTGTAGTTTACTTGTGAACTGTTGTAGCCACGGTATTGTAGTTTACTTGTGAACGTTGTACCACGGTATTGTAGTTTAGTGTGAACTGTTTGTAAGCCACAGTATTGTAGTTTTTACTTGTGAACTGTTGTAGCCACGGTATGTAGTTACTTGTGAACGTTGTAGCCACGGTAATTTGAGTTTTACTTGTGAACGTTGTAGCCACAGTAATGTAGTTTACTTGTGAACTGTTGTAGCCACGGTATTGTAGTTTACTTGTGAACTGTTGTAGCCACGGTATTGTAGTTTACTTGTGAACTGTTGTAGCCACGGTATTGTAGTTTACTTGTGAACTGTTGTAGCCACGGTATTGTAGTTTACTTGTGAACTGTTGTAGCCACGGTATTGTAGTTTACTTGTGAACTGTGTTGTCTCCACGGTATAGTAGTTTACTTGTGAAACTGTTTGTAGTCACGGTATTGTAGGTTATTGTGAACTGTTTGTAGTCACACGTATTTGTAGTTATTTGTGACTGTTGTAGTCACGGTATTGTAGGTTATTGTGAACTTTGTAAGCCACGGTATTGCAGTTATTTGTGACTGTTGTAGTCAACACGGTAATTGTAGGTTATTTGTGAACTGTTGTCGCCACGGTATTGTAGTTCTCTTTTCCTTGTGAACTGTTGTATCACAGTATATGTAGGTTATTTGTGAACTGTTGTAGCCAGCGGTAATTGTAGGTTACTTTTGGAACTGTAGGTAGCCACGGTATTGTAGTTTTCTTGTGAACTGTTGTAGTCACAGTATTGTAGGTTATTTGTGAACTGTTGTAGCCACGGTATTGTAGGTTATTTGTGAACTGTTGAGTCAACGGATTGTAGGTTATTTTGAACTGTTGTAGCCACGGTATTGTAGTTTACTTGTGAACTGTTGTAGTCACAGTATTGTAGGTTATTTGTGAACTGTTGTAGCCACGGTATTGTAGGTTACTTTTGTGAACTGTTGTAGCCACGGTATTGTAGTTTACTTGTGAACTGTTGTAGTCACAGTATTGTAGGTTATTTGTGAACTGTTGTAGCCACGGTATTGTAGTTTACTTGTGAACTGTTGTCGCACGGTATGTAGATTTTTAACTTTTGAAACTGATGAAGTCACAGCATTGTAGGTTTATTTGGTGAACTGTTGTAGCCACGGTATTTGTAGTTTACTTGTGAGGCTTGTGTAAGCCACGGTATTGTAGGTTATTTAGTTAACTGTTTGTAGCCACGGTATTGTAAGTTTACTGTGAATTGTTGTAGTCTCAGTAATTGTAGGTTATTTGTGAACTTTTTGTAGCCATGGTATTGTAGTTTACTTGTGAACTGTTGTAGCCACGGTTAATTTGTAGTTTACCATGTGAACTTTTAGCCACGGTATTGTAGTTTACTTGTGAACTTTTTATGAAGCCACGGTATTGTAGTTATTTGTGAACTGTTTTAGCCCACGGTATTGTAGTTTACTTTGTTGAGCTGTTGTAAGCCACGGATTGTATGTTTACTTTGAACTGTTGTACCACGGTATTGTAGTTTACTTGTGAACTGTTGTAGCCACAGTAATTGTATGGGGTTATTTGTGACTGTTGTAGCCACGGTATTGGTAGGTTATTTGTGAACTGTTTGAGCCACGGGATTGTAGGTTAATTGTTTAGAATGTTGTAGCCACGGTATGTAGTTTAACTTGTGAACTGTTGAAGCCACGGTATTGTAGTTTACTATGTGAACTGTTGTAGCCACGGTATTGTAAGTTTACCTTTGAGCTGTTGTAGCCACGGTATTTTGTATGTTTACTTGTGAACTGTTGTAGCCACAGAATTGAGTTTACTTGTGAACTGTTTTAGCCACGGTATTGATTAGGTTATTGTGAACTGTGTAGCACGGTAATTGTAGTTATACTTGTGAGCTGTTGTAGCCACATGTATTGTAGGTTATATTTAACTGTTGTAGCCACGGTATTGTAGGTTGTTTGTGAACTGTTTGTAGCCACGGTATTGGAGATTTACCTTGTGAACTGTTGTAGCCCACAGTATTGTAGTTTACTTGTGAACTGTTTGTAGCCACGGATTGTAGTTTTACTTGTGAACGTGTGTAGCCCCGGTATTTTAGTTTACTTGTTGAACTGTTGAAGCCACAGTATTGTATTTACCCCTTTGAACTGTTGTTAGCCCACGTATTGTAGTTTTACTTGTGACTGTTGTAGCCACGGTATTGTAAGATTACCTGTGAACTGTTGTAGCCACAGTATTGGTAGGTTTACTTGTGAAATGTTGTAGCCACGTATTGAGTTTACCTTGTGAACTGTTTGTATCCACGGTATTGTAGTTTACTTGTAACTTTGTAGCCAAGATTTGTAGTTTTACTTATGTACTGTTGTTAGCCACGGTATTGAGTTACCCTTGTGAACTGATGTAGCCACAGTAATTGTAGTTTACTTGTGAACTGTTGTAGCCACAGTAATGTAGTTTACTTGTGAACTGTTTGTAGCCAACGGTATTTAGTTTACTTGTGAACTGTTGTAGCCACGTATTGTAGTTTACTGTGAACTGTTGTATCCACGGTATATGTATTTACTTGTGAACTGTTGTAGCCACTGTATTGTGTTTACCTTGTGGAACTGTTGGTAGCCACGTATTGTAGTTTACTTGTGAACGTTGTAGGCCACGGTGATTGTAGTTTACCTTTGAACTGTTGTAGCAACGGTATTGTAGTTTACCTTGTGAACTGTTGTAGCCAACGGTATTGTAGTTTACTTGTGAACTGTTTGTAGCCACGGTATTGGTGTAGTTACTTGTGAACTGGGGTTTGTAGCCACGGTAATTGTAGTTACTTGTGAACTGTTGAAACCACGGTATTGTAGTTTACTTGTGAACTGTTGTAGCCACGTATTGAGTTTACCTTGTGAACTGATGTAGCCACAGTATTAGTAGTTTACTGTGAACTGTTGTGACCACGGTATGTAGTTTACTTGTGAACGTTGTAAGCCACGGAATTGGTAGTTTACCTTGTGAACTGTTGTAGCCACGGTAATTGTAGTTTACCTGTGAACTGTTGTAGCCACGTATTGTAGTTAATTGTGAACTTGTAGCCACGGTATTGAAGTTTCTTGTGAACTGTTTGTAGCCACAGTATTGTAGTTTACTTGTGAACTGTTGTAGCCACGTATGTATTTACTTTGAACTGATGTATCCACGGTATTGTAGTTTACTTGTGAACTGTTGTAGCCACGGTATTGTAGTTTACTTGTGAACTGTTGTAGCCACGGTATTGTAGTTTACTTGTGAACTGTTGTACCACGGTATTGTAGTTTACCTTGTGAAACTGTTGTAGCCCAGAAATTGGTGTTACGACTTGTAACTGTTGTAGCCACGGTATTGTAGTTTACTTGTGAACTGTTGTAGCCACGGTTTTGTAGATTACTTTGAACTGTTGTGAGCCACGGTATTGTAGTTTTAACTTGTGAACTGTTGTAGCCACGGTATTGTAGTATACCCTTGTGAACTGTGTTACCACGGTATTGTTAAGTTTTACTTGTGAACTTTTTTGAAGCCACGGTATTGAGTTTACATTGGTGAACTGTTTGAAAGCCACAGTATTGTATTACTTTGAACTGTTGTAGCCACTGTATTGTATTTACCTTGTGAACAGTTGTAGCACGGAATTGTAGTTTACATTGTGAACTGTTGTAGCCACGGTATTTGTAGTTTACCATGTGAACTGTTGTAGCCACGGTATTGTAGTTTACATTTGTAACTGTTGTAGCCCACGGTATTGTAGTTTACTATGTGAACTGTTGTAAGACACGGAATTGTAGTTTACTTTATGTGAACTTTTTGTAGCCAGGGCGGTATTGTAGTTACTTGTGAACTGTTGTAGAGCCACGGTATTGTAGTTTAACTTGTGAACTGTTGTAGCCCCGGTATTGTAGTTTACCCCTTGTGAACTGTTGTACCACAGTATTGTAGTTTTACTAACTTGTGAACTGGTTTAAGGCCACGGTATTGGTAGTTTCTTGTGAACTGTTTTGTAATCCACGGTATTGTATTTACTTGTGAACTGTTGTAGCCACGGTAATTGTATTTACTCTTGTGAACTGTTGTAGCCACTGTATTGTAGTTTACTTGTAACTGTTGTAGCCAACGGTATTGTGTAAGTTTACTGTAACTGGTTGTAGCCACGTATTGTAAGTTTCCCTTTGTGAACTGATGTAGCCACGGAGTGTAAGTTTACTTGTGAACTGTTGTAGCCACGGTAATTGAAGTTTAACTTGTGAACTGTTTGTAGCCACGGTATTGTAGTTTACTGTGAACCTGTTGTAGCCACGGTATTGTATTTACCCTTTGTGAACTGTTTGTAGCCACGGTATTGTCAGTTTACCTTTGAACTGTTGTAGCCACGGTATTGTAGTTTAACTTGTGAACTGTTGTAGCCACGGGTTAAAATGTAGTTTAACTTGTGAACTGTTGTAGCCACGGTATTGTAGTTTTTTACCGCCTTGTAACTGTTGTAGGCCAGGGGGGGGGGGGGGCGTATTGTAGTTTTCCTTTGTGAAACTTTGTAGCCACAGTATTGTAGTTATACTTGTGAACTGTGTAGCCACAGTATTGTAGTTTCTTGGTTGAACTGTTTAGCCACATATTGTAGTTTACTTGTGAACTGTTGTAGCCAACGGTATTGTAGTTTACTTGTGAACTTGATGTAGCCACGGTATTAAGTTTACCTGTGTGAACTGTTTTGTAGCCAACGTGTATTGGAAGTTTTTACTTGAGAACTGTAGTAGCCACAGTATTGTATGTTTACGTTTGAACTGTTGAGGTTCCCACAGTATTGTATTATACTTGTGAACTGTTGAAGCCCACGGTATTGGTAGTTTACTTGTGAACTGATGTAGCCACGGTATTGTAAAGTTAACCTTGTGTACTGTTGAAGCCACGGAATTGTAGTTTAGCCTTAGTGAACTGTTTGTAGCCACAGTATTGTAGTTTTACTTGTGAACTGTTGTAGCCCACATATGTAGTTTACCTCATGTGAACTGTTGTAGCCACAGTATTGTAGTTTACTTGTGACCATTTGTAGCCACGGTATTGTAGTTTACTTTGTGAAACTGTTGTTAGCCACAGTATTGTAGTTTACCTTGTGACTGATTTGTAAGCTCCCAGTATTGTAGTTTACTTTTTGTGAACGGTTGTAGCCACAGTAAATTGTAGTTTACTTGTGAACTGTTGTAGCCCACGTTGTAGTATACTTGTGAACCTGTTTGTAGGCCACGGTATTGTAGTTTTATCTTTGTGAACTGTTGTTTGCCACGGTATTGTAGTTTAAACCTTTTGAACTGTTGTAGCCCACTGTAATTGTAGTTTACCTTGTGAATGTTGTAGCCACGGTATTGTATTTACTTGTGAACTGTTGTAGCCACGGTATTGTAGTATTTACTTTTTACTTGTGAACTGTTGTAGCCTACGGTATTGTAGTTTACCTTGTTAACTGTTGTAGCCACGGAATTGGTTTTAGTTTTACCTTGTGAACTGTTGTAGCCACGGTATTGTAGTTTAAACCCATTTGACTGTTGTAGCCACGGTATTGTATTTACTTGTGAACTGTTGGTAGCCAGCGGTAATGTAAGTTTTACTTGTGAACAGTTGTAGCCACGGTATTGTATTTAACTTGTAACTGTTTGTAAGCCACGGTATTGTAGTTTACGTTGTGAACAGTGTAGCCACAGTATTGTAGCTTACTGTGAACTGTTGTAGCCACGGTATTGTAGTTTACACTTGTGAACTGTTTAGCCACTGTATTGTAGTTTACATGTGAACTGATTGTAACCAGCGGTATTGTAGTTTACTTGTGACTGTATGTAGCCAAACGGGTTTTTTTTCTTGTAGTTTACCTTGTTGAACTGTTGTAGCCACAGTATTGTAGTTTACCTTGTGAACCTGGTTGTGCCACAGTATGTAGTTTACCTTGTGAACTGTTGTAGCCCCCGGTATTGTAGTTTACTTGTGAAACTGTTGTAAGCCCACCACGGTATTGTAGCTTACTTTTGTGAACCTGTTGTAGACACGGTATTGTAGTTTACTTTGAACTGTTGGTAGCCACAGTAATGTAGTTTACTTGGAACGTTGTAGCCACAGTATTGTAAGTTTTTTTACCCATGTAACTGTTGTAGCCACAGTATTTTAGTTTACTTGTGAACTGTTGTAGCCACGGTATTGTAGTTTACTTGTGAACTGTTGTAGCCACAGTATTGTAGTTTACTTGTGAACTGTTGTATAGCCACAGTATTGTAGTTTACTTGTGAACTGTTGTAGCCACAGTATTGTAGTTTTACGATTGAACTGTTGTAGCCACAGTATTGTAGTTTACTTGTGAACGTTGAGCCACGGTATTGTATGTTTAACTTGTGAACTGATTGTGCCAACGTATTGTAGTTTTACCTTGTGAACTGTTTGTAGCCACGGTATTGTAGTTATTACTTGGTGAACTGTAGTAGCCACAGTCTTGGTAGTTTTACACTTGTGAACTGTTGTAGCCACAGTATTGTAGTTTACTTGTGAACTGTTGTAGCCACAGTATTGTAGTTTACTTGTGAACTGTTGTAGCCACAGTATTGTAGTTTACTTGTGAACTGTGTAGCCACTGTATGTATTAGACTTGTGAACTGTTTAGCCACTGTATTGTATTTACTTGTGAACTGTTTGTAGCACGGTAATGTCGTTTACTTGTGAACTGTTGTAGCCACGGTATTGAGTTTACTTGTGAACTTTGCAGCCACGGTAATTGTAGTATACTTGTGAACTGTTTAGCCACGGAAATGTAGTTTACTATAGTTAACTGTTTAGCCACGGTATTGAAGTTTACAGTGAATCTGTTGTAGGCCACTTATATGTATTTACTTGTGAACTGTTATAGCCACGGTATTGTAGTTTTACTTAGGGTGAACTGTTTGTGCCACGGTATTGTAGTTTAACGCACCTTGTGAACGTTGTAGCCAACGGTATTGAATTTACCTTGTGAACGTTGTAGCCACGGTATTGTATTTACTTAGTGAACTGTTTGTAGCCAAAGTAATGTAGTTACTTGTGAACTGATTGTAGCCACGAATTGTAGTTTAACCTTGTGAACTGTTGTAGCCACGGTATTGTAGTTTACCCTTGTGAACCTGTTGTAGCCCACGGTAATGTAGTTTACTTGTGAACTGGTTGTAGCCACGGTATGTAGTTTACTTGTGAACTGTTGTGCCACGGTATTGTAGTTTAACCCTTGTGAACTGTAAGCCACGGTATAGTAGTTTACCCTTGTGAACTGTTGTAGCCACGGTATTGTAAGTTTACCTTGTAACGTTTGTAGCCACGGTATTGTAGTTTACTTGTGAACTGTTGTAGCCACGGTATTGTAGTTTACTTGTGAACTGTTGTAGCCACGGTATTGTAGTTTACTTGTGAACTTTGTAGCCAACGGTATTGTAGTTTTAACTTGTGAACTGTTTAGCCACGGTACTGTAGTTTACTTGTGAACTGTTGTAGCCACGTAATTGTAGTTTTACTTGTGAACTGTTGTAGCCACGGTAATGTAGTTTCTACTTGTGAACTTGTAGCCAACGTATTGTAGTTTACTTACTTGTGAACTGTTGTAGCCACGGTATTGTAGTTTACTTGTGAACTGTTGTAGCCACAGTATTGTAGTTTACTTGTGAACTGTTGTAGCCACGGTATGTAGTTTTACTTGTGAACAGTTGTTAGCACGGTATTGTATTTACCTGTGAACTGTATAGTAAGCCACGTATTGTAGTTTACTTGTGAACTGTTGTAACCACGGTATTGTAGTTTTTACCCCTTTGTGGAACTGTTGTAGCCACGGTATTGTAGTTTACTTGTGAACTGTTGTACCACGGTATTGTGTTTACTTGTTTTTTGAACTGTTGTAGCCACAGTAATTGTAGTTTACCCTTGTGAACTGTTTAGCCACGGTATTGTAGTTTACCCTTGTGAACTGTTGTAGCCACGGTATTGATTTACCTTGGAACTTTGTAGTCCCACGGTAATGCAGTTTACTGTGAACTGTTGTAGCCAACGGTATTGTAGTTTACTTTGTGAAATGTTTAGCCACGGTACTGTAGTTTACTTGTGAATGTTTTAGCCACGGTATTGGTAGTTTAACTTGTGAACTGTTGTAGCCACGGGATTGTAGTTACCTTGTGAACTGTTGTAGCCACGTAGGTAGTTTACCCTTGTGATACATGTAGCCACGTATTGTAGTTTACTTGTGAACTGTGTACCACGGTATTGTAGTTTACTTGTGATCTGTTGTAGCCACGGATTGTAGTTTACACTTGTGAACTGTTGTATAGCACGGTATTGTAGTTTACTGTAACTGTTGTACCACGGTATTGTATTTACTTGTGAACTTTGTAGCCACATATTGTAGTTTACTTGGTGAACTGTTTGTAGCCACGGTATGGTATTACTTGTGAACTGTTGTAGCCACGGTATTGTATTTAATCATTGTGAACTGTTGTGTAGCCACGAATTGTAGTTTAAACTTGTGAACTGTTAGCCACGGTATTGGGTAGTTTACCCTGTGAACTGATGTAGCCACGGTATTGTAGTTACTTGTGACTGTTTAGCCACGGTATTGTAGTTTACTTGTGAAACTGTTGTAGCACGAATTGTAGTTTACTTGTGAAACTGTTGTAGCCACGGTATTGTAGTTTTTTACTTGTGAACTGTGTAAGCCACAGTATTGTAGTTTACTTGTGAACTGTTGTAGCCACGGTATTGTAGTTTACTTGTGAACTGTTGTAGCCACAGTATTGTAGTTTACTTGTGAACTGTTGTAGCCACGGTATTGTAGTTTACTTTTTTTTACTTGGGGTGAACTGTTCAGCCACGGTATTGTGTTTACTTGTGTACTGTTGTAGCCACAGTATTGTAGTTACCTTGTGAACTGGTTTGTAGCCACGGTAATTGTAGTTTTACCCTTGTGAACTGTTTGTAGCCACAGTATGTAGTTTACTTGTTGAACTGTTGTAGACAACGGTATTGTAGTTTAACTTGTGAACTGTTGTAGCCCACGTATTGTAGTTTTTACTTTGGTGAACTGTGTAGCCACGGTATTGTAATTACTTGTGAACTTGTAGCCATGTATTGTAGTTTACTTGTGAACCTGTTTTTTGTAGCCACAGTATTGTAGTTTAACCTTGTAACTGTTGTAGCCACGCATTGTAGTTACTTGTGAACTGTTGTAGCCACAGTATGTAAGTTTACTTGTGAACTGTTGAAGCCACGTATTGCAGTTTACACTTGTGAACTGTTGTACCAGAAAAGACAGGGGGGGCAGTATTGTAGTTTACCTTGGAACGTTTGTAGCCACGGTATTGTAGTTTTACTGTGAACTGTCGTTGTAGTGCCCACGGTAATGTAGTTTACCTTGTGAACTGTTGTAGCCACAGTATTGTAGTTACCTTGTGAACGTTTGTAGCCACGGGTAATAGTAGTTTACTTGTGAACTGTTGTAGCCACGGTAATGTAAGTTTACTTGTGAACTGTTGTAGCCACGTGATTGTAAAGTTTACTTAGTGAACTGTTGTAAGCCACGGTATTGTATTTAACTTTGTGAACTGTGTAGCACAAGTATTGTAGTTTACTTTGAACTGTTGTAGCCACGTATTGTAGTTTACCCTTGTGATCTGTTGTAGCCACGGTATTGTAGTTTACTGTGACATGTTTGTCGCTACAAGTATTGTAGTTTACTTGGAACTGGTGTAATGCCACAGTATTTGTAGTTTACACTGTGAACTGTTGTAGCCACAGTATGGTTAGTATACTTGTGAACTGTTGTAGCCACGTATTGTAAGTTTACTTGTGAATGATGTAGCCACGGTATTGTATTTACACATTGTGAACTGTTGTAGCCACGGTATTGTAGTTTACTTGTGAACTGTTGTAGCCACGGTATTGTAGTTTACTTGTGAACTGTTGTAGCCACGGTATTGTAGTTTACTTGTGAACTGTTGTAGCCACGGTATTGTAGTTTACTTGTGAACGTTGTAGCCACGGTATGTAGTTACTTGAACTGTTGAGCCACTCGGTAGTAGTTTACTTGTGAACTGTTGTAGCCACGGTATTGTAGTTTACTTGTGAACTGTTGTAGCCACGGTATTGTAGTTTACTTGTGAACTGTTGTAGCCACGGTATTGTAGTTTACTTGTGAACTGTTGTAGCCACGGTATTGTAGTTTACTTGTGAACTGTTGTAGCCACGGTAATTGTAGTTTAACTTGGAACTGTTGTAAGCCGCCACGGTAATTGTAGTTTACTTGTGAACTGTTGTAGCCGATCGGTATGTGTAGTTTTACTTGTGAAACTGTTGTAGCCACGGTATTGTAGTTTACTTGTGAACTGTTGTAGCCACGGTATTGTAGTTTACTTGTGAACTGTTGTAGCCACGGTATTGTAGTTTACTTGTGAACTGTTGTAGCCACAGTATTGTAGTTTACTTGTGAACTGTTGTAGCCACGGTATTGTAGTTTACTTGTGAACTGTTGTAGCCACAGTATTGTAGTTTACTTGTGAACTGTTGTAGCCACGGTATTGTAGTTTACTTGTGACTGTTGTAGCCAACGTATTGTAGTTTACTTGTGTATTTCTGTTTGTAGCCCCCGGTAATTGTAGTTTACTTGTGAACTGTTGTAGCCACGGTATTGTAAGTTTACTTGTGAACTGTTTAAGCCACGGTTATTGTATTTACTTGTGAACTGATTGTAGCCACGGTATTGTAGTTTACTTTGTGAAGTCTGTTGTATCCACGGTATTGGTAGTTTACTTGTGAACTGTTTTGTAGCCACGGTATATGGTAGTTGTACTTGTGAATTGTTGGTTAGCCACGGTATTGTAGTTTACTTGTGAAACTGTTGTACCACGTATTGTTGTTTACCAGTTTGAACTGTTGTAAGCCACGGTATAGTAGTTTACTTGTGAACTGTTGTAGCCACGGATAGTAGTTTTTTACTTAGGTGAACTGTTGTAGCCACGGTATTGTAGTTTAACTTGTGAACTGTTGTAGCCACGGTATAGTAGTTAACCTTGTGAACTGTTGTAGCACGGTATTGGTAGTTTAACACTTGTGAACTGTTTGTAGCCACGGTATTGTAGTTTACTTGTGAACTGTTGTAGCCACGGTATTGTAGTTTACTTGTGAACTGTTGTAGCCACGGTATTGTAGTTTACTTGTGAACTGTTGTAGCCACGGTATTGTAAGTTTTACTTGTGGAACTGTTGTAGCCACGTATTGTAGTTTACTAGAGAACTGTTGTAGCCACGGTATTTGTAGTTTACTCGTGAACTTGTAGCTCACGGTATTGTAGTTTACTTGTGAACTGTTTGGTACCACAGTATTGGGTAGTTTACCTTGTGAACTGTTGTAGGCCACTGTAAAAAAATGTAGTTTACCTTGTGAACGTTTTAGCCACGGTATTGTAGTTTACCATGTGAACGTTGTAGCCCCACGGTATTGTAGTTTTTTACCTTGTTGAACTGTTGTAGCCACGTATTGTAGTTTTACTTGTGAATCGGTTGTAGCCACTGAATTGTAGTTTACCTTGTGAAACTGTTGTAGCCGACGGTATTGTAGTTTAACTTGTGAACTGTTGTAGCCACGTATTGTTAGTTTCTTGTGAACTGTGTACCACGTATTTGTTGTTTACACTTGTGACTGTTGATAGCCACGGTATTGTATTTTACTGGTGAACTGTTTGTATGCCACGGTATTAAGTTTACTTGTGAACTGGTGGTAGCCACGGTATTGTAGTTTTACTTGTGAACTGTTTAGCCACGGTTATTGTAGTTTTACATGTGAACTGTTGTAGCCACGGTAATTGTAGTTTACTTGTGAACTGTTGTAGCCACGGTTATTGTAGTTTTAACCCTGTGAACTGTTGTAGCCACGTATTGTAGTTTACTTGTTGAACTTTGTTAGGCCACGGATTGTAGTTACTTGTAACTGGTTGTAGCCACGGTATTGTAGTTACTTGTGAACTGATGTAGCCACGGTAATGCTAGTTTACTTGTGAACTGTTTAGCCAACGTATGTTAGTTTACTTGTGAACTGTTGTAGTAGCCACGGTAATGTAGTTTACTTGTGAACAGTTTTATGCCACGGTATTTAGTTTGACTTGTGAATGTTTGTAGCCACGGTATTTGGGGTAGTTTTACTTGTGAAACTGTTGTAGCCACGGTATTGTAGTTTTACCTTGTGAAACTGTTTTGAGCCCACAGTATTGTATTTACTTGTGAACTGTTGTAAGCCACGGTACTGTTACAGGTACTAGTCTTGAATGAGACAACGTGTGTGGATCTGGGTTATAGAGTGCTAATTCCCGCGGAAGGATGAGAGTACAATGAGAGTGACATGAGGAAGTACATGAAGTACATGAGAGTAACATGAGAGAAACGTGGAAGTATAAACCATAATCGCATCATATATAACATGATCTTGAACAAATATAAACTCATCTACATAATATATAATATATATTATATATATATATATATATAATATATATATATATATAGTATTATATATATATATAAATATATATATATATCATATATATATATATATATATCTATATAAAATTATATATATATATATATTGTGTGTGTTGCGTTTGAGTGTGCCTGTACTAGAGGCAAGTAATGAAATCCTAAACCATGTACATAAAGTCTGTCTGTCTGTGTGTGTTTACACATCCTCAGCTTGCTCCTACATGTGCACATATCTGTATACACACACACACGCACACATACAGCAACTCTTTGCATACCACAACAGCATAATTGATCTATCACTAGAGGGTGGTGTAAATCTTCACGTGGAAAGAGAGAAGGGGGCAGCAAGGGGGGGGGGAGGGCTGCAGTGGCCCCCTGGCGGTAAATTTCGGCTTTTTCTGTTTACCTATCAGATGGTATCTGGGCCGGAGGCTGGCAGAGCCCCGAGAGGCCAGAATGAGAGTTTCTAGCACCAGAGGATCGCCCTTGCGGCTGTGAGGTTCATGACGCCCTCTTACTCGCGACTCCCGGGTAATGGCTTGATCAAGACTCGACTTGTTTACCTTCGTCTTACCTTATATCACCTTCTTTCTTTCTTTCAACACACCGGCCGTATCCCACCGAGGCGGGGTGGCCCAAAAGGAAAAACGAAAGTTTCTCCTTTTACATTTAGTAATATATACAGGAGAAGAGGTTACCAGCCCCTTGCTCCCGGCATTTTAGTCGCCTCTTACAACACGCATGGCTTACGGAGGAAGAATTCTGTTCCACTTCCCCATGGAGATAAGAGGAAATAAACAAGAATAAGAACTAGAAAGAAAATAGAAGAAAACCCAGAGGGGTGTGTATATATGTGCTTGTACATGTATGTGTAGTGTGACCTAAGTGTAAGTAGAAGTAGCAAGACGTACCTGAAATCTTGCATGTTCATGAGACAGAAAAAAGGACACCAGCAATCCTACCATCATGTAAAACAATTACAGGCTTTCGTTTTACACTCACTTGGCAGGACGGTAGTACCTCCCTGGGCGGTTGCTGTCTACCAACCTACTACCTTATAACTTAATATAAAATGCTAATGACACGTTTTATTATAATTTATTAGTAATAATAATAATAGTAATAATAATAATAATAATAATAATAATAATAATAATAATAATAATAATATTAGTAGTATAAGTATTATTAGTATTTTCGTAAAATTAAATATTTTGCAATATTTTTTCTGCTGTTCCTCCTCCTCCTCCTTCTCCTCCTGCATCTTCTTCTTCATGTAGTTGTTCGTCCACTAGAGTAAGAGTGTATTTGTAAGGTTGGACTCAGCTTGGAGACACTTGTGAAGGTATAACTACACAAGAATGAGGCAGTATTGAGCACAAGTGTAGTTGTTAGTGCAGTAATTACCACCAATACTCTGTACTTGTCGCAGTTACCTCTAGTTTCTCTCATTACTCTCCGCCCTCGCCTGCTCTCCTTCACTCTCTCTCTCTCTCTTTCTTTACTCCCCACACCATCCTCCCTCCTTTCCTCCCCCTCTTGGTATATACACTGTGACGCATCTCTCTGGGTATATACTTTTTCCTCTCCCTCCGCCTTCCATGCCTTAGTCTCTACTTTCTCTCCTTTTCCCTTTTCTCCTACCCTTTCTCTTTTCTTCTCTTTTTGCTTCCCTTTTCTCTTTCTCCCTCTATCGTCTTTATTACTTTTTTCCTTTGCTTTTCTCCTGTTCTTTTTGTCTTCTCTCTGCCTCTCTCTCCCTTCTACCTTTTCCCTCTCTCTAACTTGTCATTTATCCTCCCTCTCCTGTTTTCCCTCCTTTCCTTCTCACTCCCTTCCTCCCCCCTTCCTTGGTCCCTCCCTCCCTCCTTCCCTTGGTCCCTCCCTCCTTCCACTTTCCATGACGGTAAATATCGAGAAACTGTTCACCCCAACACAACCTGGAATTAATTTTTTTCGTGAAGAAGTTAACAACGTTTCTGCCGAAGAATATAAAATATATATAATATATATATTATATATATATATATATATATATATATATATATATATATATATATATATATATATAAATTATATATATATATATATATATATATTATATATATATATATATATATATATATATATATATATATATATATATATATATATATATACATATACATACACAACAATACAAAACATTGAAGATGACATACACAACAATACACAACATTCAGGACGACATACACAACAATACACAACATTCAGGATGACATATACAACAATACACAACATTCAGGATGACATACACAACAATACACAACATTCAGGACGACATACACAACAATACACAACATTCAGGATGACATACACAACAATACACAACATTCAGGATGACATACACAACAATACACAACATTCAGGACGACATACACAACAATACACAACATTCAGGACGACATACACAACAATACACAACATTCAGGACGACATACACAACAATACACAACATTCAGGACGACATACACAACAATACACAACATTCAGGATGACATATACAACAATACACAACATTCAGGACGACATACACAACAATACACAACATTCAGGATGACATACACAACAATACACAACATTCAGGACGACATACACAACAATACACAACATTCAGGATGACATACACAACAATACACAACATTCAGGATTTACATATACAACAATACACAACATTCAGGGCGACATACACAACAATACACAACATTCAGGGCGACATACACAACAATACACAACATTCAGGATGACATACACAACAATACACAACATTCAGGATGACATATACAACAATACACAACATTCAGGGCGACATACACAACAATACACAACATTCAGGATGACATACACAACAATACACAACATTCAGGATGACATACACAACAATACACAACATTCAGGGCGACATACACAACAATACACAACATTCAGGATGACATACACAACAATACACAACATTCAGGATGACATACACAACAATACACAACATTCAGGATGACATATACAACAATACACAACATTCAGGGCGACATACACAACAATACACAACATTCAGGGCGACATACACAACAATACACAACATTCAGGATGACATACACAACAATACACAACATTCAGGATGACATACACAACAATACACAACATTCAGGATGACATACACAACAATACACAACATTCAGGATGACATACACAACAATACACAACATTCAGGACGACATACACAACAATACACAACATTCAGGATGACATACACAACAATACACAACATTCAGGATGACATACACAACAATACACAACATTCAGGATGACATACACAACAATACACAACATTCAGGACGACATACACAACAATACACAACATTCAGGATGACATACACAACAATACACAACATTCAGGATGACATACACAACAATACACAACATTCAGGACGACATACACAACAATACACAACATTCAGGACGACATACACAACAATACACAACATTCAGGATGACATACACAACAATACACAACATTCAGGATGACATACACAACAATACACAACATTCAGGATGACATACACAACAATACACAACATTCAGGATGACATACACAACAATACACAACATTCAGGATGACATACACAACAATACACAACATTCAGGATGACATACACAACAATACACAACATTCAGGATGACATACACAACAATACACAACATTCAGGATGAATACACAACAATACACAACATTCAGGATGACATACACAACAATACACAACATTCAGGACGACATACACAACAATACACAACATTCAGGATGACATACACAACAATACACAACATTCAGGATGACATACACAACAATACACAACATTCAGGACGACATACACAACAATACACAACATTCAGGATGACATACACAACATACACAACATTCAGGATGACATACACAACAATACACAACATTCAGGATGACATACACAACAATACACAACATTCAGGACGACATACACAACAATACACAACATTCAGGATGACATACACAACAATACACAACATTCAGGATGACATACACAACAATACACAACATTCAGGATGACATACACAACAATACACAACATTCAGGACGACATACACAACAATACACAACATTCAGGATGACATACACAACAATACACAACATTCAGGATGACATACACAACAATACACAACATTCAGGACGACATACACAACAATACACAACATTCAGGACGACATACACAACAATACACAACATTCAGGATGACATACACAACAATACACAACATTCAGGATGACATACACAACAATACACAACATTCAGGATGACATACACAACAATACACAACATTCAGGATGACATACACAACAATACACAACATTCAGGATGACATACACAACAATACACAACATTCAGGATGACATACACAACAAAACACAACATTCAGGATGACATACACAACAATACACAACATTCAGGATGACATACACAACAATACACAACATTCAGGATGACATACACAACAATACACAACATTCAGGACGACATACACAACAATACACAACATTCAGGATGACATACACAACAATACACAACATTCAGGATGACATACACAACAATACACAACATTCAGGACGACATACACAACAATACACAACATTCAGGATGACATACACAACAATACACAACATTCAGGACGACATACACAACAATACACAACATTCAGGACGACATACACAACAATATACAACATTCAGGATGACATACACAACAATACACAACATTCAGGACGACATACACAACAATACACAACATTCAGGATGACATACACAACAATACACAACATTCAGGATGACATACACAACAATACACAACATTCAGGACGACATACACAACAATACACAACATTCAGGACGACATACACAACAATACACAACATTCAGGACGACATACACAACAATACACAACATTCAGGATGACATACACAACAATACACAACATTCAGGACGACATACACAACAATACACAACATTCAGGATGACATACACAACAATACACAACATTCAGGACGACATACACAACAATACACAACATTCAGGATGACATACACAACAATATACAACATTCAGGACGACATACACAAAACTTCTCTCAAT
>NC_069443.1:5136410-5183910 GCF_026875155.1 Cherax quadricarinatus | reverse complement strand
GTTGGTCTTCTCTCTCTCTCTCTCTCTCTCTCTCTCTCTCTCTCTCAGTCTCTCTCTGTGTGTCTCACGGTCTATGAGGATAATTTGAATGAGATGAGCCCATGGTTGGATGTTTATTATAATATATATATAATAAAATATATAAAATATATATATATATATATATTTTATATTTTATATATATATATATATACATATATATATATATATATATAATATATTATAAAATATATATATATATATAATATATAATATATATAAAATAATATATATTTTTATATATATATAATATATATATATATATAATATCTACAAATATAAATATATTTTATAATATATAATATATATATATATATTTTATATTTTATATATTATATATATATATATATATACAAATATAAATATATTTTAAAATATATATATAATAATATATATAAATTATAAATATATATATAAAATATATATATATTACATGTGGTAGTCATACCAGCATGTGCTGGTACCCCCATTATATGTGGTAGTTATACCAGCAGTGTGCTAGTACCCCCATTATATGTGGTAGTTAAAACCAGCAGTGTGCTAGTCCCCCCCATTATATGAGGTTTTATACCCAGCAGTGGCTAGTACCCCATTAAATTGTGGTAGTTAACCAGCAGTGTGCTAGTACCCCTTTATATGTGGTAGTTATACCAGCAGTGTCCCTGGTACCCCACTATATGTTGGTAGTTATCCCAGCAGTGTGCGGGTACCCCACTATATGTGGTAGTTATACCAGCAGTGTGCTAGTACCCCCCATTATATGTGGTAGTTATAACCAGCAGTGTTGCTGGACCCCCTCCCCATTTATGTGGAAGTTAAAACCACAGTTTTGGCTGGTAACCACCATTATATGTGGTAGTTTACCAGCAGTGTGCTAGTACCCCCATTATATGTGGTAGTTATACCAGCAGTGTGCTAGTCCCCCCCATTATATGTGGTAGTTTATCCCACCCGTGTGCTAGTACCCCCATTATAATGTGGTAGTTATACCAGCAGTGTGCTAGTACCCCATTATATGTGGTAGTTATACCAGCAGTGTGCTAGTACCCCATTATATGTGGTAGTTAAACCAGCAGTGTGCTAGTACCCCAAAATATGGGTAGTTATACCAGCATGTGCTAGTCCCCCCATTAAATGGGGGTAGTTATACCAGCAGTGTGCTAGTACCCCTTATAATGTGGTAGTTATACCAGCAGTGTCCTGGTACCCCACTATATGGGGTAGTTAACCAGCAGTGTGCTGGTACCCCCCACTATATGTGGTAGTTATACCACAGTGTGCTAGTACCCCATTATATGTGGTATTTTATACCAGCAGTGTGCTGGTACCCCCACTATATTGGGTAGTTATACCACATGTGCTGGTACCCCATTATATGTGGTAGTTATACCAGCAGTGTGCTAGTACCCCATTATATGTGGTAGTTATACCAGCAGTGTGCTAGTACCCCATTATATGTGGTAGTTATACCACAGTGTGCTAGTACCCCTTTAATATGGGGTAGTTATACCAGCAGTGTGCTAGTACCCCATTATATGGTAGTTTATACCACAGTGTGCTAGTACCCCATTAATGGGTAGTTAAACCAGCAGTGTGCTAGTACCCCAATTATTGAGGTAGTTATACCAGCAGTGTGCTAGTAACCCCACTTTTAATGTGGTAGTTATACCAGCAGTGTGCTAGTACCCCATTATATGGGGGTAAGTTATACCAGCAGTGTCCTGGTACCCCACTATATGGGGTAGTTATCCCAAAGCAGTGTGCTGGTACCCCACTATATGTTGGTAGTTAACCAGCAGTGTGCTAGTACCCCCATTATATTGGTATTATACCAGCAGTGTGCGGGAACCCCACTATATGTGGTAGTTATACCACCAGTGTGCGGGTACCCCATTATATGTGGTAGTTTAACCAGCAGTGTGCTAGTACCCCCCCACTATATGTGGTAGTTATACCACAGTGGTGCTGGTCCCCCCATTATATGTGGTAGTTATACCAGCAGTGTGCTAGTCCCCCCCATTATAGTGGTAGTTATACCAGCAGTGTCTGGTACCCCCTATATGTGGTAGTTATACCAGCAGTGTGCTGGTACCCCAATTAAAATGTGGTATTTTATACCAGCAGTGTGTGACCCATTATATTGGAGTTATACAGCAGTGTGCTGGTACCCACTATATGTGGTAGTTATACCAGCAGTGTGCTGGTACCCCATTATATGTTGGGGAGTTATACCAGCAGTGTCTAGTACCCCATTATATGTGGTAGTTATCCCAGCAGTGTGCTAGTACCCACATTTATGTGGTAGTTACACCAGCATGTGCTAGTACCCCATTATAGTGGTAGTTTTTAACCAGCAGTGTGTTCGTACCCCACTATATGGGGTAGTTATACCAGCAGTGTGCGGGTACCACATTATATGTTGGTAGTTATACCAGCAGTGTGCTGGTCCCCCCCATTATATGGGGTAGTTATACCAGCAGTGTGCTATACCCCCATTATATGTGGTAGATATACCACCCATGTGCTAGTACCCCATTAATGTGGTAGTTATACCAGCAGTGTGCTAGTACCCCATTATATGTGGTAGTTTAACCAGCGGTGTGCTAGTACCCCATTATATGTGTTGTTATACCACAGTGTGCTGGTACCCCACAAATATGTGGTAGTTATACCAGCAGGGGTGCTGGTACCCCTTTATATGTTGTAGTTATACCAGCAGTGTGCAAGTACCCCATTATATGTGTATTATACCAGCAGTGTGCTAGAAACCCCCATTATATGTGGTAGTTATACCAGCAGTGTGCTATACCCCACTATATGTGGTAGTTAAAACCAGCAGTGTGCTAGTACCCCATTATTTTGTGGTAGTTAAACCAGCAGTGTCTAGACCCCATTATATGTGGTAGTTATACCAGCAGTGTGCTAGTACCCCATTATATGTGGTAGTTATACCAGCAGTGTGCTAGTACCCCATTATATGTGGTTGTTATACCAGCAGTGTGCTGGTACCCCACTATATGTGGTAGTTTACCACAGTGTGCTGGTCCAACCCCCATTATATGGGGTAGTTATACCAGCAGTGTGCTAGTACCCCCTTTAAAATATGTGGTATTATACCAGCAGTGTGCTAGTACCCCATTATATGTGGTAGTTATACCAGCAGTGTGCTAGTACCCCATTATATGTGGTAGTTATACCAGCAGTGTGCTAGTACCCCATTATATGTGGTAGTTATACCAGCAGTGTGCTAGTACCCCACTATATGTGGTAGTTATACCAGCAGTGTGCTGGTACCCCACTATATGTGGTAGTTATACCAGCAGTGTGCTGGTACCCCACTATATGTGGTAGTTTATAACCAGCCGTGTGCTAGTACCCCCACTATATGTGGTATTTTAAAACCAGCAGTGTGCTAGTACCCCACTATATGTGGTAGTTATACAAGCAGTGTGCTGGTACCCCACTATATGTGGTAGTTATACCAGCAGTGTGCTAGTACCCCATTATATGTGGTAGTTATACCAGCAGTGTGCTAGTACCCCACTATATGTGGTAGTTATACCAGCAGTGTGCTAGTACCCCATTATATGTGGTAGTTATACCAGCAGTGTGCTAGTACCCCATTATATGTGGTAGTTATACCAGCAGTGTGCTAGTACCCCATTATATGTGGTAGTTATACCAGCAGTGTGCTAGTACCCCACTATATGTGGTAGTTATACCAGCAGTGTGCTAGTACCCCACTATATGTGGTAGTTATACCAGCAGTGTGCAGTACCCGATTATATGTGGTTTTTATACCAGCAGTGTGCTAGTACCCCACTATATGTGGTAGTTATACCAGCAGTGTGCTGGTACCCCACTATATGTGGTAGTTATACCAGCAGTGTGCTAGTACCCCACTATATGTGGTAGTTATACCAGCAGTGTGCTAGTACCCCACTATATGTGGTAGTTATACCAGCAGTGTGCTGGTACCCGTTTTTAAAGTGGTAGTAATACCAGCAGTGTGCTAGTACCCCATTATATGTGGTAGTTATCCCAGCAGGGGTGCTAGTCCCCATTATATGTGGTAGTTATACAGCAGTGTGCTAGTACCCCATTATATGTGGTAGTTAAAACCAGCAGTGTGCTAGTACCCCATTAATGTGGTAGTTATACCACGTGTGCTATTTACCCCACTATTGGGGTTTAGTTATACAAGCAGTTTTGCTGGACCCCCACTATATGTGGTAGTTATACCACAGTGTGCTGGTACCCCCCCACTATATGTGGTATTTTATACCAGCCGTGTGCTAGTCCCCCACTATATGGGGTAGTTATACCAGCAGTGTGCTAGTACCCCATTTATATGTGGTAGTTTATACAAGCAGTGTGCTGGTAACCCCACTATATGTGGTAGTTATACCACAGTGTGCTAGTAACCCCATTATATGTGGTAGTTATACCAGCAGTGTGCTAGTAACCCCACTAAAATGTGGTAATTATACCAGCAGTGTGCTAGTACCCCCATTATATGTGGTAGTTATCCCAAAGCAGTGTGCTAGTACCCCTTATATGTAGTAGTTATACCAGCAGTGTGCTAGTACCCATTATATGTGGTAGTTATACCAGCATGTGCTTTAAGTACCCCCTATATTTTGGTAGTTATACCAGCAGTGTGCTAGTACCCCACTATATGTGGTATTTTATACCAGCAGTGTGTTTAGTACCCCATTATATTGGTAGTTATACCTGCAGTGTGCTAGTACCCCCCTATATGTGGTAGTTATACCACAGTGTGCTGGTACCCCCACTATATGTGGTATTTAAATACCACAGTGTGCTAGTACCCTACTAATGTGGTAGTTATACCAGCAGTGTGCTAGTACCCCCACTATATGTGGTAGTTATACCAGCAGTGTGCTGGTACCCCCATTTATGTGGTAGTTATACCAGCAGTGTGCTAGTACCCCCATTATATTGGTAGTTAAAACCAGCAGTGTGCTAGTACCCCACTATTGGTAGTTATACCAGCATGTGCGGGTACCCCCACTTATGTGGTAGTTATACCAGCAGTGTGCTAGTACCCCAATTATAGTGGTAGTTATACCAGCAGTGTGCTGGTACCCCATTTTATGTGGTAGTTATACCAGCAGTGTGCTAGTACCCCATTATATGTGGTAGTTATACCAGCAGTGTGCTAGTACCCCACTATATGTGGTAGTTATACCAGCAGTGTGCTGGTACCCCACTATATGTGGTAGTTATACCAGCAGTGTGCGGGTTTAACCCCACTATATGTGGAGTTTTTACCAGCAGGGGTTGCTAGTACCACCATTTATATGTGGTAGTTATACCAGCAGTGTGCTGGTACCCCACTATATGTGGTAGTTATACCAGCAGTGTGCTGGTACCCCACTATATGTGGTAGTTATATAGTGAGAACAAAAGCTAGCTGTATTTCCTTGTCATAAACCATCACACAGGATGACTTACATAAACCATCACACAGGATGACTTACATAAACCATCACACAGGATGGCTTACATAAACCATCACACAGGATGACTTACATAAACCATCACACAGGATGACTTACATAAACCATCACACAGGATGACTTACATAAACCATCACACAGGATGACTTACATAAACCATCACACAGGATGACTTACAAAAAACCATCACACAGGATGACTTACATAAACCATCACACAGGATAGCTTACATAAACCATCACACAGGATGACTTACATAAACCATCACACAGGATGACTTACATAAACCATCACACAGGATAGCTTACATAAACCATCACACGGGATGGCTTACATAAACCATCACACAGGATGGCTTACATAAACCATCACACAGGATGACTTACAAAAAACCCCATCACACAGGATGGCTTACATAAACCATCACACAGGATGACTTACATAAACCATCACACAGGATGACTTACATAAACCTTTCACACAGGATAGCTTACATAAACCATCACACGGGATGGCTTAACATAAACCATCACACAGGATGACTTACAAAAAACCATCACACAGATGGGTTACAAAAACCCCATCACACCGGGATGGCTTACATAAACCATCACACAGGATGACTTACATAAACCATCACACAGGATGGCTTACATAAACCATCACACAGGATGACTTACATAAACCATCACACAGGTTTAGCTTACATAAACCATCACACGGATGGCTTACTAAACCATCACACAGGTTGCCCTTACATAAACCATCACACAGTGATGACTTACTTTAAACCATCACACAGGATTGCTTACATAAACCCAAATCACACAGGATGGCTTACATAAACCATCACACAGGATGGCTTACATAAACCATCAAAACAGGATGACTTACATAAACCATCACACAGGTTGACTTACATAAACCATCACACAGGAGGGGCTTACATAAACCATCACACAGGATGACTTACATAAACCATCACACAGGTTGACTTACATAAACCATCACACAGGATGGCTTACATAAACCATCACACAGGATGACTTACATAAACCATCACACAGGTTGACTTACATAAACCATCACACGGGAAATGGCTTACATAAACCATCACCAGGATGGCTTAAAATAAACCAAATCACACAGATGGCTTACATAAACCATCACACGGGATGGCTTACATAAACCATCACACAGATGGCTTACATAAACCATCACACAGGATGGCTTACATAAACCATCACACAGGATGGCTTACATAAACCATCACACAGGATAGCTTACATAAACCATCACACAGGATGGCTTACATAAACCATCACACAGGATAGCTTACATAAACCATCACACAGGATGGCTTACATAAACCATCACACAGGATAGCTTACATAAACCATCATACAGGATGGCTTACATAAACCATCACACGGGATGGCTTACATAAACCATCACACAGGATGGCTTACATAAACCATCACACAGGATGGCTTACATAAACCATCACACAGGATGGTTTTATAAAACCATCACACAGGATGACTTACATAAACCATCACACGGGATGGCTTACATAAACCATCACACAGGATGACTTACATAAACCATCACACAGGATGACTTACATAAACCATCACACAGGATGACTTACATAAACCATCACACAGGATGGTTTATATAAACCATCACACAGGATGACTTACATAAACCATCACACAGGATAGCTTACATAAACCATCACACAGGATGACTTACATAAACCATCACACAGGATGGCTTACATAAACCATCACACAGGATGGTTTACATAAACCATCACACAGGATGGCTTACATAAACCATCACACAGGATGGTTTATATAAACCATCACACGGGATGGCTTACATAAACCATCACACAGGATGACTTACATAAACCATCACACTGGATGGCTTACATAAACCATCACACAGGATGGCTTACATAAACCATCACACAGGATGGCTTACATAAACCATCACACAGGATGGTTTATATAAACCATCACACGGGATGGCCTACATAAACCATCACACAGGATGGCTTACATAAACCATCACACAGGATGGTTTATATAAACCATCACACGGGATGGCTTACATAAACCATCACACAGGATGGCTTACATAAACCATCACACAGGATGGCTTACATAAACCATCACACAGGATGGTTTATATAAACCATCACACGGGATGGCTTACATAAACCATCACACAGGATGGCTTACATAAACCATCACACAGGATGGCTTACATAAACCATCACACAGGATGGCTTACATAAACCATCACACAGGATGACTTACATAAACCATCACACAGGATGACTTACATAAACCATCACACAGGATGACTTACATAAACCATCACACAGGATGGCTTACATAAACCATCACACAGGATGGTTTATATAAACCATCACACAGGATGGCTTACATCAAGTTATGAAATATTTCAGCCTGAGCTGACAGGTTTATAAAGACGATAAGGAACTCTCCAAACATTTCATTAAGGGGTCAGGAGATACAGCAGCTTGAAGAGTTTCAGTTACAGCAGACAGAGCTGGAGTCCCTATCACTTAGGAATTACCATCTCTCAGGACACTCTGTTACACACACTCAACAAATAAAATGTATGGAGATATCTCCCCTCGTTACAGAGCAAGACAGTAATGCTACAAATACACTACAAACACTACAAATAATACAAATGTACAACCATTACAAATCTACATCCACTACAAATCTACGTACACTACAAATCTACATCCACTACAAATCTACGTACACTACAAATCTACGTACACTACAAATCTACATACACTACAAATCTACATCCACTACAAATCTACATCCACTACAATTCTACGTACACTACAAATCTACGTACACTACAAATCTACGTACACTACAAATCTACATCCACTACAATTCTACGTACACTACAAATCTACATACACTACTAATCTACATACACTACAAATCTACGTACACTACAAACACTCCACATTTACAGACACAACAAATAACGTACAACCATTAATAACCTACAATTACTACAAATAAGAAGATAAAGACTCGCGTCAGGTGATTTTTACTGAAAATAAATTAACAAGAATAATGGGTAGGGATGGGGGATGGGTAAGGAAGGAGGAATGGGAAGAGTTTTACTGACAAATTAACAAGAATAATGGGTGGGGATGGGTAAGGAAGGAAGGATGGGAAGAAAGGATGGGTAGGGAATCTTTAAGAGTCAGTGGGAGAGGAATGGTAGATGGTAGAAGATGGTGAGGGGAGAGGGATTAACAGATGAGGGGAAGGGAGAGATGGAGAAGGGGAGAGGGGAGAGTAGTGTGATGGGGAGGAGTGTGGATGAGGGGAGGAGACTGGATGAGGGGTGGGAGTGAGAAAGGTTTCTTAATACAATACCAAGTATTTATATAAACTTTATCATATTTGTATGATGTTAGACATTCCTGGCAGCCCGTTTCTCTTATCTGTCCATGTTTCTGTTCCTCTATGTCTGTCTGTGTTTCTGTTCCTCTATGTCTGTCTGTGTTTCTGTTCCACTCTGTCTGTCGTGTTCGTCTGTCTCTCTCCCTCCCTCCACTTATCCTCCATCAGAGCATTAAACACGTCTCCTGAGGCTTGTGTAAACAAGATCACACACACACACACACACACACACACACACACACACACACACACACACACACACACACACACACACACACACACAGGTACGATAAAGCTCTTGGAGCAGGGAGAGAGTGGACTTAGTCATAGTCAGTGAAGAGGTGGGGACAAGAGCCATGACTCGACCCGTGCAACCACCAATAGGTGAACACACAACACACACACACACACACACACACACACACACACACACACACACACACTAATACTACTCAATTTCCCCAACTGTAAAATTCGCAATATTCCATTTGAGAATGATCCTCACCAATAGGGCCGTGCGTCCATTTCTAAAGCGTGGAGCTGACTAAGCTCAACTCCCAGCTCTAGTTAACTCTGAAGGCTTCCCTCGGAAACGAGGAAAGAATTCGGAATAAAAATAGGACTCCGAGCTAGAAAAGTCTGTGGGATGCCACATACAATAACAAAAAAAAATGGATGAAAACGAAAACCCAGGATCAGCTCCCAGGTTTTTGAAGAGTGGCAGACAAGCAAGAAACGGAACGATAACCTTACGAAGGGATGGAGGGTTACGTTATTAAAGGTACGTTAGTAGAGAGGGGAAGAGTAAACATAAGAACATAAGAACATAAGAAAGGAGGAACACTGCAGCAGGCCTGTTGGCCCATACTAGGCAGGTCCTATAAGTCACTAAGAAGAGAGAATATTTTTCACGCATTTCTGCAACGTAAAACTGGCACTGAGGTATGGCAATTATACAGACTAAGAGAGGCACTGCTCAGAGTACCATATGTCCTTCAGGATGGTGCCACTTAAAACAAATATCCACAACCACGCACACGCATGCACCCATGAGTACAACACGGCGAGTACACACAGACTAATATCATTAACCCAGATCCAACTATATTCTATTAGTGTGTGTGTGTGTGTGTGTGTGTGTGTGTGTGTGTGTGTGTGTGTGTGTGTGTGTGTGTGTGTGTGTGTGTGTGTGTGTGTGTGTGTGTGTGTGTGTGTGTGTGTGTGTGTGTGCGTGTGTGTGTATTATACATCTGATATACCTCTGATAAGTATCGAAAGTTTTCCTACTCCCGGAGCCCGGCCTTGGTCCAGGCTCGCCTGGTGCATACATCATTCTCCATCCCACCGCCTCGTTTAAACGTTCTGCTCCCTCTGTGCACACCTTCCCCCTGGCATTGATTATTCACCTGACATTATTCAGTCATAAACACTAGAGGAATCATCTGAGTCATGGGACTAACAGAGTTTTCTCTCAGTGATATGGCACATTTTTAATATCTCGCCTCATAATGTTCTGAGAGAACTCATAAAACCATCAGCTGGACTCTCATCCATCCTTACTCACAACTAACTCACACCCTCTTTTTTATCACTCTAAACTGATAATGTGATATGTCAGAGAGGGAGAGAGAGAGAGAGAGAGAGAGAGAGAGAGAGAGAGAGAGAGAGAGAGAGCAATATAGAGACTTTATTCTGTCCAACAGTTCACTCGCTCTCTCTCTCACCTCATGTATATATATATATATATATATATATATATATATATATATATATATATATATATATATATATATATATATATATATGGGCTAGTAACCCCTTCTCCTGTAGACATTTACTAAAAAAGAGAAGAAGAAAAACTTTATAAAACTGGGATGCTTGAATGTGCGTGGATGTAGTGCGGATGACAAGAAACAGATGATTGCTGATGTTATGAATGAAAAGAAGTTGGATGTCCTGGCCCTAAGTGAAACAAAGCTGAAGGGGGTAGGAGAGTTTCGGTGGGGGAAATAAATGGGATTAAATCTGGAGTATCTGAGAGAGTTAGAGCAAAGGAAGGGGTAGCAGTAATGTTAAATGATCAGTTATGGAAGGAGAAAAGAGAATATGAATGTGTAAATTCAAGAATTATGTGGATTAAAGTAAAGGTTGGATGCGAGAAGTGGGTCATAATAAGCGTGTATGCACCTGGAGAAGAGAGGAATGCAGAGGAGAGAGAGAGATTTTGGGAGATGTTAAGTGAATGTATAGGAGCCTTTGAACCAAGTGAGAGAGTAATTGTGGTAGGGGACCTGAATGCTAAAGTAGGAGAAACTTTTAGAGAGGGTGTGGTAGTAAGTTTGGGGTGCCAGGTGTAAATGATAATGGGAGCCCTTTGATTGAACTTTGTATAGAAAGGGGTTTAGTTATAGGTAATACATATTTTAAGAAAAAGAGGATAAATAAGTATACAAGATATGATGTAGGGCGAAATGACAGTAGTTTGTTGGATTATGTATTGGTAGATAAAAGACTGTTGAGTAGACTTCAGGATGTACATGTTTATAGAGGGGCCACAGATATATCAGATCACTTTCTAGTTGTAGCTACGCTGAGAGTAAAAGGTAGATGGGATACAAGGAGAATAGAAGCATCAGGGAAGAGAGAGGTGAAGGTTTATAAACTAAAAGAGGAGGCAGTTAGGGTAAGATATAAACAGCTAATGGAGGATAGATGGGCTAATGAGAGCATAGGCAATGGGGTCGAAGAGGTATGGGGTAGGTTTAAAAATGTAGTGTTAGAGTGTTCAGCAGAAGTTTGTGGTTGCAGGAGGGTGGGTGCGGGAGGGAAGAGGAGCGATTGGTGGAATGATGATGTAAAGAGAGTAGTAAGGGAGAAAAAGTTAGCATATGAGAAGTTTTTACAAAGTAGAAGTGATGCAAGGAGGAAGAGTATATGGAGAAAAAGAGAGAGGTTAAGAGAGTGGTGAAGCAATGTAAAAAGAGAGCAAATGAGAGAGTGGGTGAGATGTTATCAACAAATTTTGTTGAAAATAAGAAAAGTTTTGGAGTGAGATTAACAAGTTAAGAAAGCCTAGAGAACAAATGGATTTGTCAGTTAAAAAATAGGAGAGGAGAGTTATTAAATGGAGAGTTAGAGGATTGGGAAGATGGAGGGAATATTTTGAGGAATTGTTAAATGTTGAATGAAGATAGGGAAGCTGTGATTTCGTGTATAGGACAAGGAGGAATAACATCTTGTAGGAGTGAGGAAGAGCCAGTTGTGAGTGTGGGGGAAGTTCGTGAGGCAGTAGGTAAAATAAAAGGGGGGTAAGGCAGCCGGGATTGATGGGATAAAGATAGAAATGTTAAAAGCAGGTGGGGATATAGTTTTGGAGTGGTTGGTGCAATTATTTAATAAATGTATGGAAGAGGGTAAGGTACCTAGGGATTGGCAGAGAGCATGCATAGTTCCTTTGTATAAAGGCAAAGGGGATATAAAGAGAGTGCAAAAATTATAGGGGGATAAGTCTGCTGAGTATACCTGGTAAAGTGTATGGTAGAGTTATTATTGAAAGAATTAAGAGTAAGACGGAGAATATGATAGCAGATGAACAAGGAGGCTTTAGGAAAGGTTTAGGGGGAGTGTGGACCAGGTGTTTACAGTGAAACATATAAGTGAACAGTATTTAGATAAGGCTAAAGAGGTCTTTGTGGCATTTATGGATTTGGAAAAAGGCGTATGACAGGGTGGATAGGGGGGTAATGCGGCAGATGTTGCAAGTGTATGGGGGTAGGAGGTAGGTTACTGAAAGCAGTGAAGAGTTTTTTACGAGGATAGTGAGGCTCAAGTTAGAGTTTGTAGGAAAGAGGGAAATTATTTCCCAGTAAAAGTAGGCCTTAGACAAGGATGTGTGATGTCACCGTGGTTTTTAATATTTTATAGATGGGGTTGTAAGAGAAGTAAATGCGAGGGTGTTGGCAAGAGGCGTAGAGTTAAAAGATAAAGAATCACACACAAAGTGGGAGTTGTCACAGCTGCTCTTTGCTGATGACACTGTGGCTCTTGGGAGATTCTGAAGAGAAGTTGCAGAGATTGGTGGATGAATTTGGTAGGGTGTGCAAAAAGGAAAATTAAAGGTGAATACAGGAAAGAGTAAGGTTATGAGGATAACAAAAAGATTAGGTGATGAAAGATTGAATATCAGATTGGGGGGAGAGAGTATGGAGGAGGTGAATGTATTCAGATATTTGGGGTGGACGTGTCAGCGGATGGGTCTATGAAAGATGAGGTGAATCATACAATTGATGAGGGGAAAAGAGTGAGTGGGTGCACTTAGGAGTCTGTGGAGACAAAGAACTTTGTCCTTGGAGGCAAAGAGTGGGAATTTTAAGAGAGTATAGTTTTACCAACGCTCTTATATGGGTGTGAAGCAGGGGTGATGAATGTTGCAGCGAGGAGAAGGCTGGAGGGAGTGAGATGTCATGTCTGAGAGCAATGTGTGGTGTGAATATAATGCAGAGAATTCGTAGTTTGGAAGTTAGGAGGAGGTGCGGGATTACCAAAACTGTTGTCAAGAGGGCTGAGGAAGGGTTGTTGAGGTGGTTCGGACATGTAGAGAGAATGGAGCGAAACAGAATGACTTCAAGAGTGATCAGTCTGTAGTGGAAGGAAGGCGGGGTAGGGGTCGGCCTAGGAAGGGTTGGAGGGAGGGGGTAAAGGAGGTTTTGTGTGCGAGGGGCTTGGACTTCCAGCAGGCATACGTGAGCGTGTTTGATAGGAGTGAATGGAGACAAATGATTTTTAATACTTGACGTGCTGTTGGAGTGTGAGCAAAGTAACATTTATGAAGGGGTTCAGGGAAAACCGGCAGGCCGGACTTGAGTCCTGGAGATGGGAAGTACAGTGCCTGCACTCTGAAGGAGGGGTGTTAATGTTGCAGTTTAAAAACTGTAGTGTAAAGCAACCTTCTGGCAAGACAGTGATGGAGTGAATGATGGTGAAAGTTTTTCTTTTTCGGGCCCCCCTGCCTTGGTGGGAATCGGCCAGTGTGATAAAAAAAAAAATAAAATAATATATTATATATATATATATATATATATATATATATTTTATATATATATATATATATATTATATATATATATATATATATATATATATATATATATATATATATATATATATATATATATACATGAGGTGATGAAGCACTTGAGAGAAACTCATTAGTGAGCTTCAGTGTTACCTGTAGTCAGGTTAATTAAACGTTTCTAAGGTGTTAATAAAGTGTCATTATCCTGACCTTGATGAAGAGAAGTGACGAGGTTGGCAGACACCCTGTGTGTATTGTGGGTGAGTGAGTGAGTGGGTGAGTGAGTGAGTGGGTGAGTGAGTGGGTGAGTGAGTGGGTGAGTGAGTGAGTGAGTGAGTGGGTGAGTGAGTGGGTGAGTGAGTGGGTGAGTGAGTGGGTGAGTGAGTGAGTGAGTCAGTGAGTGAGTGAGTGGGTGAGTGGGTGAGTGGGTGAGTGGGTGAGTGAGTGAGTGAGTGAGTGAGTGGGTGAGTGAGTGAGTGAGTGAGTGAGTGGGTGAGTGAGTGAGTGGGTGAGTGAGTGAGTGAGTGGGTGAGTGGGTGAGTGAGTGAGTGAGAGAGTGGGTTTAGTGATGTGAGTGAGTGAGTGAGTGAGTGGGTGGTGATTGGGGTGAGTGAGTGAGTGAGTGGAGTGGGTGAGTAAGTGAGTGAGAGAGTGAGTGAGTGGGTGAGTAAGTAAGTGGGTGAGTGAGTTGGTGAGTGAGTGAGTGGGTGAGGAGTGAGAGTGAAGTGGTGTGAGTGAGTGAGTGGGTGAGTGAGTGGGGTGAGTGAGTGGGTGAGTGAGTGGGTGAGTGAGTGAGTTGGTGATGGAGTGAGTGGTGAGTGAGTGAGAGTGAGTGGGTGATGTGAGTGAGTGGGGTGAGTGAGTGGGTGAGTGAGTGAGTGAGTGAGAGAGTGGGTGAGTGAGTGAGTGAGAGTGGGTGAGTGGGTGAGTGGGTGAGTGGGTGGGTGAGTGGGTGAGTGAGTGAGGTGAGTGGGTGAGTGGGTGAGTGAGTGAGTGAGTGGAGAGAGTGGGTGAGTGAGTGAGTGAGAGTGGGTTAGTGGGTGAGTGGGTGAGTGAGTGAGAGTGGGTGAGTGGGTGAGTGAGAGTGGGTGAGTGGGTGAGTGGGTGAGTGGGGTGGGCGAGTGAGAGTGGGTTATTGGGTGAGTGGGTGAGTGGGTGAGTGGGTGGGTTAGTGGGTGAGTGAGAGTGGGTGAGTGAGTGAGTGGATGAGTGGGTGGGTGAGTGGGTGAGTGAGAGTGGGTGAGTAGGTGAGTGGGTGGGTGAGTGGGTGGGTGAGTGGGTGAGTGAGAGTGGGTGAGTGGGTGAGTGGGTGAGTGAGTGGGTGAGTGGGTGAGTGAGAGTGGGTGAGTGGGTGTAGTGAGTGAGAGTGGGTGAGTGGGTGAGTGAGAGTGGGTGAGTGAGTGTAGGTGAGTGGGTGAGTGAGAGTGGGTGAGTGGGTGAGTGAGAGTGGGTGAGTGGGTGAGTGAGAGTGAGTGGGTGAGTGGGTGAGTGAGTGGGCGAGTGAGTGGGTGAGTGGGGTGAGTGGATGAGTGGGCGGGTCAGTGGGTGAGTGAGAGTGGGTGAGTAGGTGAGTGGGTGGGTGAGTGGGTAAGTGGGGTGGGTGAGTGGGTGAGTGGATGAGGGGGGTGAGTGGGTGAGTGAGAGGTGGTGGAGTGAGAGTGGTTGAGTGAGTGGGTGAGTGAGAGTGGGTGAGTGGGAGAGTGAGAGTGGGTTGAGTGGGGGAGTGGGGAGTGGGTGAGTGGAGAGTGGTGAGTGGGGTGAGTGGGTGAGTGAGTGGGTGAGTGGGTGAGTGAGAGTGGGGGGAGTGGGTGAGTGAGAGTGAGTGGGTGAGTGGGTGAGTGAGTGGGCGAGTGAGTGGGTGAGTGGATTTAGTGGGCGGGTGAGTGGGTGAGTGAGAGTGGGGGAGAAAGGTGAGTGGTGGTGGGTGAGTGGCTGAGTGAGTGGGTGGAGTGAGTGGGTGAGTGAATGGGTTTAGTGAGAGTGGGTGAGTGAGTGAGAGAGTGGGTGAGTGAGTGGTGGGTGAGTGGGTTGAGTGAGAGTGGGTGGGGGGGTGGGTGAGTGGGTGAGTGAGAGTGGGTGGAGTGGGTGAGTGAATGAGTGGGATGGGCGATGTGGGTGAGTGGGTGAGTGAGAGTGGGTGAGTGGGTGAGTGGCTGAGTGAGTGGGTGAGTGAGTGGGTGAGTGAGTGAGAGTGGGTGAGTGAGTGCAGAGAGTGGGTGAGTGAGTGGTGGGTGAGTGGGTGAGTGAGAGTGGGTGAGTGGGTGGGTGAGTGGGTGAGTGAGAGTGGGTGAGTGGGTGAGTGAATGAGTGGGTGGGCGAGTGGGTGAGTGGGTGAGTGAGAGTGGGTGAGTGGGTGAGTGGCTGAGTGAGTGGGTGAGTGGGTGAGTGAGAGTGGGTGAGTGAGTGGGTGAGTGAGTGAGTGGGTGGGTGAGTGACTCACACAAACACTATCTACTATACATACACTCCACTTAAACAGTTATAAACACTGATGTATATTCCATCATACACGTCCATGTATATCATTCCCACCCATACATATATACAAACATAAAGTTGGTAATTTAGGCAGGCAGCAGCTTCCATTAACCTTGTAACACTACCAACTGTTTACCCAGCAGCTTCCATTAACCTTGTAACACTACCAACTGTTTACCCAGCAGCTTCCATTAACCTTGTAATACTACCACCTGTTTACCCAGCAGCTTCCATTAACCTTGTAACACTACCACCTGTTTACCCAGCAGCTTCCATTAACCTTGTAACACTACCACCTGTTTACCCAGCAGCTTCCATTAACCTTGTAACACTACCACCTGTTTACCCAGCAGCTTCCATTAACCTTGTAACACTACCACCTGTTTACCCAGCAGCTTCCATTAACCTTGTAACACTACCAACTGTTTACCCAGCAGCTTCCATTAACCTTGTAACACTACCACCTGTTTACCCAGCAGCTTCCATTAACCTGTAACACTACCACCTGTTTACCCAGCAGCTTCCATTAACCTTGTAACACTACCAACTGTTTACCCAGCAGCTTCCATTAACCTTGTAACACTACCACCTGTTTACCCAGCAGCTTCCATTAACCTTGTAACACTACCACCTGTTTACCCAGCAGCTTCCATTAACCTTGTAACACTACCAACTGTTTACCCAGCAGCTTCCATTAACCTTGTAACACTACCACCTGTTTACCCAGCAGCTTCCATTAACCTTGTAACACTACCACCTGTTTACCCAGCAGCTTCCATTAACCTTGTAACACTACCAACTGTTTACCCAGCAGCTTCCATTAACCTTGTAACACTAACCTTGTAACACTACCAACACTTGTAGTTTTTCCGGCCATTTCAATTTCAATTATATTTCATCACTCAACATTTAATGCTCGACTCAATTAACTGTTTCTTCAAAAATGGAAAAAAAATAATTATTTTCTCACACATTTGTAGAGAACTTTAAATATAATTTAAATATGAAAGTAAATCTGAAAAATGACGAAAATTCATTTGATTATAGAGTATTTTTATATTTGAAAATTTAAAATGACATTGCCAAAAATAAGAAATTTAAATTACGTTTTGTGCGGACTTCCTTCCTTGGATAATAATAATAATAATAATAATAATAATAATAATAATAATAATAATAATAATAATAATAATAATATTAACCAGCAGGTCAACAATGTTCCAGCTAGTACATATAAACGAGGTTTACTATATTAACCAGCAGGTCTACAATATTCCAGCTAGTACATATAAACGAGGTTTACTATATTAATCAGCACGTCAACAATGTTCCAGCTAGTACATATAAACGAGGTTTACTATATTAACCAGCATGGTCAACAATATTCCAGCTAGTACATATAAACGAGGTTTACTATATTAACCAGCATGGTCAACAATATTCCAGCTAGTACATATAAACGAGGTTTACTATATTAACCAGCATGGTCAACAATATTCCAGCTAGTACATATAAACGAGGTTTACTATATTAACCAGCAGGTCTACAATATTCCAGCTAGTACATATAAACGAGGTTTACTATATTAACCAGCAGGTCAACAATATTCCAGCTAGTACATATAAACGAGGTTTACTATATTAACCAGCAGGTCAACAATATTCCAGCTAGTACATATAAACGAGGTTTACTATATTAACCAGCAGGTCAACAATATTCCAGCTAGTACATATAAACGAGGTTTACTATATTAACCAGCAGGTCAACAATATTCCAGCTAGTACATATAAACGAGGTTTACTATATTAACCAGCAGGTCAACAATATTCCAGCTAGTACATATAAACGAGGTTTACAATTTTAAACAGGGAAAAATTCCAGTTTCGGGTTTTATATTTAACCGCACCCCAAAAATTTCCAGGACATTGATTTACTATATTCCGGGTCCTTTCAGGGGTAAAAACGGGGGTCTCCCCTATTTTGGGGCATTTTGACCATTTACCAAATGCCCTGTGATGTAAGGTAGGGTAGGGGGATACTCAATTTTTTCCTTGACCCCTTCCCCTTTCACCAGCAAAAAGGACCGGGTTTTGAAGGGGGGATTTGGGGGCAAAAATCAACCAAAATGAGTAAGGGCTCAGTGTGATGGTCCATGGGGGGTAACCCGACTTGACAGAAAATTGTTTTTAAAAAAAATTTTTAATTTTTTATTTTTTAAAGGGTTGAAAAAAAAAAGAACCAAGGGGAAGTTTGTTTCTTGGCTCGATAGTGATGAAACTCACTATTTCAAGGTACTGATCCAGATGAGCTAACGTATGGTCTCTAATATTAACTGCAGCCTCACTTACTTCTTGTGTACATAAAAGGGTACAATACCAGCTTGTTATGACTGAGGAAGGTTTTAACAGGGAGTACTGCCTAAGTTCTTGATAAGCTTCAATGTTGAGTCCTCTTGACATGATTCGTTAGTCCCATGATGTAGAGTCTCAGTGTGTAGGTGGTACATAGCGTGTGTATTCTTAGTAGCTGTCATGCAATTCAAAAAGTATGGTGTTGTGATGGTGTTGGCTCTGGAGGCAGACCTAATGTTGGGGCTAGATAAATGCTTTTTGTAAAGTAGTCATGAGGTGTAGATGTTGTTGATGTACTGACTAATGAGGTTGAAAGATTAGATTTTAGATTATATGAATATGTTTTGTTGTTATATGTAAGTGTAGACTTGTTACCTTACAGTTGGTTGGTTGTTATTGTTGTTGTTGTTAATGTTGTGTTGTTAATGTTGGTGTTGTTAATGTTGTTGTTGTTGTTAATGTTGTTGTTTGTTAATGTTGGTGTTGTTAATGTTGTTAGTTGTTGTAATGGTTGGTGTTGTTAATGTTGTTGTTGATTAAGTTGTAGGGTTGTTAATGTTGTTGTTGTTAATGGGTGGTGTTGTTAATGTTGTGTGTTGTTGTTAATGTTGTTGTTGTGAATGTTGTGTTTGTTGTTATGTTGTTGTTGTTAATGTTGCTGTATGATTTGTTAATGTTGTTGTTGTTGTTAAGTTGTTGTTGTTAAGTGTGGTTGTTAGTTAATGTTGTTGTTGTTGTTAATGTTGTCCGTTGTTGTTAATGTTGTGTTGTAATGTTGTGTTGTTAATGTTGTTGTTGTTAATGTTGTTGTTGTTAATGTTGTTGTTGTTAATGTGTTGTGTTGTTAATGTTGTTGTTGTGTTAATGTTGTGTGTTGTTAATGTGTGTTGTTGTTGTTAATGTTGTTGTTGTTTAATGTTGTGTTGTTGTTAATGTTGTTGTTGTTGTTAATGTTGTTGTTGTTAATGTTGGTTGTTATGTTGTTGTTGTTGTTGTTAATGTTGTGTTGTTGTTAATGTTGTTGTTGTTGTTAATGTTGCTGTTGTTGTTAATGTTGTTGTTGTTTGTTAATGTTGTTGTTGTTAATGTTGTTGTTGTTATGTGTTGTTGTTGTTAATGTGTGTTGTGTTGTTAATGTTGTTGTTGTTGTTATGTTGTGTTGTTGTTGTAATGTTGTTGTTGTTGTTGTTAATGTTGTTGTTGTTAATGTTGTGTTGTTGTTAATGTTGTTGTTGTTGTTAATGTGTGTTGTTGTTAATGTTGTTGTTTGTTAATGTTGTTGTGGTTGTTGTTAATGTTGTTGTTGTTTAATGTTTGTTGTTGTTAATGTTGCTTTGTTGTTGTTAATGTTGCTGTTGTTGTTAATGTTGTTGTTGTTGTTAATGTTGTTGTTGTTAATGTTGTTGTTGTTGTTAATGTTGTGTATGTTGTTATGTTGTTGTTGTTGTTAATGTTGTTGTTTTAATGTTGGTGTTGTTAATGTTGTTGTTGTTAATGTTGTTGTTTGTTAATGTTGTTGTTGTGTTAATGTTGTTGTTGTTAATGTTGTTGTTGTTGTTAATGTTGTGTTGTTGTTAATGTTGTTGTTGTTAATGTTGTTGTTGTTGTTATGTTGTGTTGTTGGTTAATGTTGTTGTTGTTAATGTTGTTGTTGTTAATGTTGGTGTTTGTTAATGTTGCTGTTGTTGTTAATGTTGTTGTGTGTTAATGTTGTGTTGTTGTTAATGTTGTTGTTGTTGTTAATGTTGTTGTTGTTATGTTGTTGTTGTTAATGTTGTTGTTGTTGTTAATGTTGTTGTTGTTAATGTTGTTGTTGTTAATGTTGTTGTTGTTAATGTTTGGTTGTTGTTAATGTTGTTGTTGTTGTTATGTTGTTGTTGTTGTTAATGTTGTTGTTGTTAATGTTGTTGTTGTTGTTAATGTGTTGTTGTTGTTGTTATGTTGTTTGTTGTTAATGTTGTTGTTGTTGTTAATGTTGTTGTTGTTAATGTTGGGTGTTGGGTTAATGTTGTTGTTGTTGTTAATGTTGTTGTTAATGTTGTTGTTGTTAATGTTGTGTTGTTGTTAATGTTGTTGTTGTTGTTAATGTTGTTGTTGTTGTTAATGGTTGTTGTTGTTAATGTTGGTTGTTGTTGTTGAATGTTGTTGTTGTTAATGTTGGTGTTGTTAATGTTGTTGTTGTTGTTAATGTTGTTGTGTTAATGTTGTGTTGTTGAATGTTGTTTTGTTGTTAATGTTGGTGTTGTTAATGTTGTTGTTGTTGGTTAATGTTGTTGTTGTTGTTGTTGGTGAAGGTTGTTAATGTTGTGTTGTTGTTAATGTTGTTGTTGTTGTTAATGTTGTGTTGTTAATGTTGTGTTGTTGTTAATGTTGTTGTTGTTAATGTTGGTGTTGTTAATGTTGTTGGTTGTTGTGTAATGTTGTTGTTGTTAATGTTGTGTTGTTGTTAATGTTGTTGTTGTTAATGTTGTGTTGTTGTTAATGTTGTTGTTGTTGTTAATGTTGTTGTTGTTAATGTTGTTGTTGTTGTTAATGTTGTTGTTGTTAATGTTGGTGTTGTTAATGTTGTTGTTGTTGTTAATGTTGTTGTTGTTGTTAATGTTGTTGTTGTTTAATGTTGTGTTGTTGTTAATGTTGTTGTTGTTGTTAATGTTGTTGTTGTTAATGTTGTGTGTTGTTAATGTGTTGTTGTTGTTAAATGTTGTTGTTGTTGTTAATGTTGTTGTTGTTGTTAATGTTGGTGTTGTTAATGTTGTGTTGTTGTTAATGTTGTTGTTGTTGTTAATGTTGTTGTTGTTAATGTTGTGTTGTTGTAATGTTGTGGTTGTGTGTTAATGTTGTTGTTGTTTATTTGTTGTTGTTGTAATGTTGTTGTTGTTGTTAATGTGTTGTTGTTGTTAATGTTGTTGTTTGTTAATGTTGTTGTGTTGTTGTTAATGTTGTTGTTATGTTGTTAATGTTGTTGTTGTGTAATGTTGGTGTTGTTAATGTTGTTGTTGTTGTTAATGTTGTTGTTGTTTAATGTTGTTGTGTTGTTAATGTTGCTGTTGTTGTTAATGTTGTTGTGTTGTTAATTGTTGTTGTTGTTAATGTTGTGTTGTTGTAATGTTGTTGTTGTTGTTAATGTTGTTGTTGTTAATTGTGGTGTTGTTAATGTGTGTTGTTGTTAATGTTGTTGTTGTTAATGTTTGGTGTTGTTAATGTTGTTGTTGTTGTTAATGTTGTTGTTTGTTGTTAATGTTGTTGTTGTTAATGTTGGTGTTGTTAATGTTGTTGTTGTTGTTAAGTTGTTGTTGTTGTTAATGTTGGTGTTGTTAATGTTGTGTTGTTTATGTTGTTGTTGTTGTTAATGTTGTTGTTGTTGTTAATGTTGGTTTGTTAAGTTTGTGTTGTTTGTTGTTGTTGTTGTTATGTTGTTGTGTTAATGTTGTTGTTGTTGTTAATGTTGTTGTTGTTTGTGTTAATGTTGTTGTTGTTGTTAATGTTGTTGTTGTTAATGTTGTGTTTGTTAATGTTGTTGTGTGTTAAGTTGTTGTTGTTTTAATGTTGTGTTGTTGTTAATGTTGTTGTTGTTGTTAATGTTGTTGTTGTTAATGTTGGTGTTGTTAATGTTGTTGTTGTTGTTAATGTTGTTGTTGTTGTTAATGTTGTTGTTGTTGAATGTTGCTGTTGTTGAATGTTGTTGTTGTTAATGTTTGTTGTTAGTTGTTTAATGTTGTTGTTGTTGTTAATGTTGCTGTTGTATGTTTATGTTGTTGTTTGTTTGTTAATGTTGTGTTGTTAATGTTGTGTTGTTGTTAATGTTGTGTTGTTGTTAATGTTGCTGTTGTTGTTAATGTTGTTGTTGTTGTTAATGTTGTTGTTGTTAATGTTGGTTGTTGTTGTTAATGTTGCTGTTGTTGTTAATGTTGTTGTTGTTAATGTTGTTGTTGTTAATGTTGGTGTTGTTGTTAATGTTGTTGTTGTTAATGTTGTTGTTGTTAATGTTGTTGTTGTTAATGTTGTTGTTGTTAATGTTGTTGTTGTTAATGTTGTGTTGTTGTTAAGTTGTTGTTGTTAATGTTGTTGTTGTTAATGTTGTTGTTGTTAATGTTGTTGTTGTTAATGTTGTTGTTGTTAATGTTGGTGTTGTTAATGTTGTGTTGTTAATGTTGTTGTGTTAATGTTGGTTTGTTGTTTAATGTTGTGTGTTATAGTTGTTGTTGTTATGTTTTGCTGTTAATGTTGTTGTTGTTGTTAATGTTGTTGTTGTTAATGTTGTTGTTGTTAATGTTGCTGTTGTTGTTAATGTTGTTGTTGTGTTAATGTTGCTGTTGTTGTTAATGTTGTTGTTGTTAATGTTGCTGTTGTTGTTAAATGTTGTTGTTGTTAATGTTGTTGTTGTTGTAATGTTGTTGTTGTTAATGTTGTTGTTGTTGTTGTTGTTAATGTTGTTGTTGTTGTTGTTAATGTGTTGTTGTTAATGTTGTTGTTGTTAATGTTGTTGTTGTTGTTAATGTTGTTGTTGTTGTTAATGTTGTTGTTGTTGTTAATGTTGTTGTTGTTGTTAATGTTGTTGTGTTGTTAATGTTGTTGTTGTTGTTGTTGTTAATGTTGTTGTTGTTGTTAATGTTGTTGTTGTTGTTGTTATGTTGTTGTTGTTGTTAATGTTGTTGTTAATGTTGCTGTGTTGTTAATGTTGCTGTTGTTGTTAATGTTGCTGTTGTTGTTAATGGTGCTGTTGCTGTTAATGTTGCTGTTGTTGTTAATGTTGCTGTTGTTGTTAATGGTGCTGTTGTTGTTAATGTTGCTGTTGTTGTTAATGTTGCTGTTGTTGTTAATGTTGCTGTTGTTGTTAATGTTGCTGTTGTTGTTAATGTTGCTGTTGTTGTTAATGGTGCTGTTGTTGTTAATGTTGCTGTTGTTGTTAATGTTGCTGTTGTTGTTAATGTTGTTGTGTTGTTAATGTTGCTGTTGTTGTTAATGGTGCTGTGTTGTTAATGTTGCTGTTGTTGTTAATGTTGCTGTTGTTGTTAATGTTGTTGTTGTTGTTAATGTTGCTGTTGTTGTTAATGGTGCTGTTGTTGTTAATGTTGCTGTTGTTGTTAATGTTGCTGTTGTTGTTAATGGTGCTACTGTTGATGTTCTTAATGGCAATGTTGTTAATGTTGTTTTTGTTGATGTTAATGGTGTTGCTGTTGGTGTTGTTTATAACGTTATTCCTGCTTTTATTATTAATGTAATTGTTGTTGATTTTATTATTGTTAATACTATTGTTGTTGTCTGCAGTTGTATAGATAATTAATCCGTCATCACGCATCAGAACACAGCTCTTGTCCCTTCTTGCTGACAACGAACCAAAGAGTAACTGTAATGACCAAGTATAACCAGTGCCCATGAGGGGCCAAGAACTATAGTCTGATTCATATTCGGGAGGGAAGAGGTGACCAGTGGAGGTCACCGTAAAGACTCATAGGTGTCTAAGGTCGCGCTAAACCCTTAAAGTGGTGGTTGAGGCTCGATTCTCCGTCTGGTAATAGCGACGCAGTACACTACTCTCAGAGAGTAACCCATCCTTACAGCCCCCCTCCATCCCCGGCCCCTACCTCCCCCACCCATTAAATCCCCTCCCCCACTACCCCAGGCACACCGACCCCCTCCTCTCCCCCCGCTGGACAAAGGTTCGACCCAAAACTCTTCACAAATTAGTTTCTTCCACCTTTATTGTGCAAATGTGAAAACTGGCGTCGTCAGTTAATATATAGCGAGGAGAGAGAGAGAGATGAGAGAGAGAGAGAGAGAGAGAGAGAGAGAGAGAGAGAGAGGAGAGAGAGAGAGAGAGAGAGAGAGAGAGAGAGAGAGAGAGAGAGAGGAGAGAGAGAGAAGAGAGAGAGAGAGAGAGAGAGAGAGAGAGAGAAGGGGGAGGCAGTGTTAGGTGACAGATGCAGCATTCTTCACCTGCTGAGACTATGGAAAAAAAATTCTTACCTCTCTAGTCTCTACATGAGTTTAGTGTACAGAAAGAGAGAGAAGGAAGGGGTGGAAGATGTATATACAGCCACACTATGTATATATATATATATATATATATATATATATATATATATATTATATATATTATATATAATATATATATATATATATATATATAAATATATTATATATATATATATATATATGTGTGTGTGTGTGTGTGTGTGTGTGTGTGTGTGTGCAGGATTGATGCGATGAAGACAAATGATAGAGCAGATGAGGATACAGTTTTGGAGAGGTTGGTGCTGTAATAAATGTTTGAAAGAGGGGAAGGTACCTAGGTACTGGCAGAGAGTGTGCATAGTTTCCTTGTGTGAAGGTAAAGGGGATAAAAGAGAGTGTAAGAATTATAGGGAAATAAGTCTGCTGAGTATATCTGGTAAGGTGTATTACAGAGTTATTATTGAAAGATACACAAATAACCCACACATTGGAGAAAGAAACTTATGACGACGTTTCGGTTCAACTTGGACTATCTCTGTGTTGTTTCGGTCACGTTATTTTGGTTTCTGTTCTTCATTACTAAAACAGTTAAGAGTAAAACGGAGAGGAGGATCGTAGATGAACAAGGAGGCTTTAGGAAGGGTGTGTAGACCAAGTGTTTACAGTGAAACATATAGGTCAACAGTATTTAGATAAGGTTAAAGAGGTTTTTGTTCCATTCATTGATTTAGAAAAAAACATATGATAGGGTGGACAGGGAAGCAGTGTGGTATATGTTGCAAGTGTCTGGAATAAGAGGTAGGTCACTGACAACACAGTTAAGAGTTCGAGGATAGTGAGGCTCAGGTTAGAGTATATAGGAGAGAGAGAGAGAGAGATTATTTCCCAGTAAAAGTAGGCCTTAGACAAGCATGTGTGATGTCACTATGGTTGTTTAATATATTTATAGATGGAGTTGTAAGAGAAGTGAATGCTATACTCTCTTAACTTCAACTATATAGGGAGAATTAGAAACAGCTAGAATAAATGTAATAATGTTGGTAGAACTACCGACAATATGTTAGGTAAAAGGACACAAGTGAAACTAATGCCACATTTTTATTGTGGCAACGTATCGCTCTCCAGGAGCTTTGTCAAGCCGTTACGGCGTGACAAAGCCGTAACGGCTTGACATGTGTCCTTCTCCTTAACAGCTAGAATGTAGTTGGTTGAAACTGAAAAATGGGGTCTCCTGTTATCTATATTTTTTCCATCAGCTTTAACTCCTATTCTCGCATTTTTCCCAACTACCTTCGTCTTCTTCTCTCGTATTTTCTCTCCCACTCCAGTCCACTTTTCTTAATTTTTAACCGAATTCTTAAACCCATTCAACCTCATTATGCCAGGAAAAATAGCATTATGTGAGAGTCACGAATGTAAACAGTTCCAACGATGTTCCTTTGTCTCCCATATTTCCTCTTGCCTCAAGAGTCCATCCAAAGACTGTTGAAAAGCTAGTTTTTCAAAAAAATTTTCGTAATTTTTGAATATATATATATATATATATATATATATATATATATATATATATATATATATATATATATAATATATATATGTATATATATATATATATATCATAAATACATTTATTCCATAGATCGACTCAATTTTGTTAAAACAATTTTAACTATATACTTTTAAATATATTGTATTTCGAAATCATTAGATATCTTTAATTATATTTTAAATGTACATTTGATAAGTTAGTAGATGAGAGACTAAGTTAACCTCTCCATAACTCTCTTCATCGCTACATACATTCTGCTCTCTACGAACCTGTCTTATCTCCCTTCCTTGATAAAGATACAAACAGAAAGAAGAGGGAGAGAAAGAGAAAAGAGGAGGAAGAGAAGAAAGGAGTAGGAAGACGAGGCAGGAGAAAATGGAGATGAGGAAAGGAAGGATAAAGGAATAAAAAAGAGGATGAGAACAGGAACAGGATGAAAAGAAAGAGGACGTCACGGCAGCAAGGAGAAAAATAAAGGGATTGAGGGAGAACGGAGAAGCTAGGTGGAACGGGTAGACAAAACACACACACACACACACACACACACACACACACACACACACACACACACACACACACACACACACACACACAGTAAAAACACCAGTGGTGCTTTTGTAGTGTTGTTATTGACTTAGGAAGCCAGACTAGAGGCAGTAGTGACCGTCGCGTCCCGGCGATTTTGAACGAAAAGCGACAAAGATTTCCGCTTCGGTGAGGTGGGGCACGGAGCTTGATCTTCGCGAAGCGCTCTTGATCCGATAAATTTAGAGCTACTATCCTGGGCGTCGGTGATTATAAAAAGTGACAGACACCCATGCGATGAGAGGGCGCTGGGTCACAACCGCGAGGACCCAGGTTTGATCCCCGGGCGAAACGAGAGGTATTAATGTCTCCTTACACCTTTCATACCAAAAAAAAAAAAAAAACTTTGCTACCCAAATTATTAATTTGGTTTGACAGGACACCTCCAACCATGTTGTCTTAGTAAGACAACATCCTCCAACCATGTTGTCTTAGTAAGACAACATCCTCCAACCATGTTGTCTTAGTAAGACAACATCCTCCAACCATGTTGTCTTAGTAAGACAACATCCTCCAACCATGTTGTCTTAGTAAGACAACATCCTCCAACCATGTTGTCTTAGTAAGACAACATCCTCCAACCATGTTGTCTTGGCGAGATAACATCCTACAACATCCTTTACCGATCTTGGCTTGCCAAGATACCTCCAGCATCCTCCAGTGATCTTGCCTTACTAAGACAACATCCTCCAGTGATCTTGTCTTACTAAGACAACATCCTCCAGTGATCTTGTCTTACTAAGACAACATCCTCCAGTGATCTTGTCTTACTAAGACAACATCCTCCAGTGATCTTGTCTTACTAAGACAACATCCTCCAGTGATCTCTTCCACCAAGTAATCTATTTACTTTCCATTCTCCTTCCCCTTCCTGTCTCTCCCTCGCCCTCTCTTCATTCTTTTCATCCAAGTTTCTGTCGCTATTCCATTTATCGTGCCTTCGTCGTTGTCATTATAATCATTGTTCCTCTTTCTCTTTCGCTTCCCGCTTCTCTGTCTTCCTTCCTACTTTCTTCCAACTCTAACTCCCTTCCTCCCTCCCTCCCTCCCTCTTTTCCTAACGCCTGTCAACTGCAGGTACGTCTTAGGGTCTCCCCTCCCCCTCAATCTCTCCCTCGGGTAGTCCCTGGGACTGACCACCTCAAAACTACGTCTTCAAGAGTAATGGACTGATTACATCATCTTTATATCTACACTGTTCCTGCTGCCTCTTCTGTACTGAACTGAAGAAGCCTACTGTGTAGGCGAAACGTTTCGGAATAAAGATATCTAACTGTTACACAAATGTCTTACTTATCAATACGTGCCAGTGGCCCAAGACTGTTCAGCTACTTCCCAGCATACATAAGGGGGATTACCAATAGACCTCTGGCTATCTTCAAGAAGGCACTGGACAGGCACCTAAAGTCAGTACCTGACCAGTCGGGCTCTGGTTCGTACGTCGGTTTAGGTGCGGCCAACAGTAAAAGCCTGGCTGATCAGGCCCTGATCAAGCAGGAGGCCTGGTCTCAGACCGGGCAGCGGGGGCGTTGACCCCCGAAGCCCTCTCCAGGTATCAACTTGTCGGTATTGTACACCATCATTATATTCACATCAGAGTGCAACACAAAGTATTCGTTGAATTCTCAACATAAACACACAACAAACACCCGCCACACATATTTATAAGTCACACAAGATCAAGTAACATAACTCAGATGCTCTTTTTTTTTAATTTAGACTAAAAGGTTCACGCAAGAAGAACTGGATCATAAGGTAAGGAACGTCGATCGTGTTTTGTTTCGCTTATAGTCCGCCATTGTCCCTGAGATTCATCTGTTTATACTGGGGTTATTTAGTAAACATCAGGGAATTGGATCCAACCTCAATTCCCTCGGATCAAATCTGATTGCCTTCCCAATTCCCCAGACGATGCATGAATCATTCGGGTTTAGCGACTGACCATAAATATAATAATGATCTTCCCACATTGCTAACAATGTGTGTAGATAAATAGTTCAGAGAACCGACAAGTTGATAAATTAGACACATGTGCAACACTTGGGTATCTTTATTGTGGAAACGTTTCGCCAGACAGTGACTTCATCAGTCCTATACAAAGAAGAATGGTGAAGATCGGAGGAGTTTGAGGTAATCAGTCCCTCAGCCTAGAGTCGATGTAATCAGTCCATCAATCTTGATAAGAATACAGCATATCAAACTTGGATTATTTACAAGTCACACTTGTGACTAGTGAATGGTCCAAGTCGTACCGAAACGTCGTCGTAAGTTTCTCTCTCATATGTACGGGTTTCTGTGAATCAAGAGATATATTCCATGAAGCTGAGAAGAGTTCAGCTCCACAGAGCTGAGCTCTTCTCCAGGCTCATTACATCATCTATTATATCTACCACTGCTCCTTCTGGATTTGACTGAAAAAGTCTACTGTACAGGCGAAACATTTCATCAATAAAGATATCCGACTGTTGCACATGTGTCCATCTTCAAACAGGAGTAATCAAGAAGTAGTGAAGACAAGCAATGTATCATCACTGGGAGAGTGACAGCAAGAGAGGTGATGTAACTACCTAAAAGCCTGCGAGAGTCTACGAGTAAAACAACAAACTCTTGAAATTAACAGCCGGGGACAAGAGGATTAAGTTTCTGAAAAAAAAAAATCTTGTTAAAAGTCTATCGTAGGAAGAATTTCTTCAATAAAATTGACTTGTGGACTGAACTACAAGTATTGTGAATGTAGAAATATGACAAAATTAAGAGTATATATATTGCAACAGGAGACTAGACACCATGAGAATATTTCAATGCCTTCAAGTATAAATATATACAATTATAAATAGGTATTGAAAGAAGTTAAAAGCGACAAGCTAAGATAAGCAAACTTAGATGATTACATCAACTTTGTCTTCTTACCGGGTCCGCTGGCATGATCACTTTCTACTCCTGTTACTGGACAAGAGGGAAACTTGGCTACAATTCTGCCTTTCTCACTTCCCTGGCAGCCTCTCTACCTTGCTCCCTGCTTGCCTCTCTCTGCCTCCCTGCCAGCCAGCATGCTTGCCCTGCCACGCTACGACAGCAAGCAGAGCGTTCAACTGTGCCTGTAAACTTAACGCTGTTTGTTCCTCAAACTTCCTGCTGCTGTTGTTTTGAATAATTATTGTGTAGATCAGTGGGTGTGAAGGCAAGTTTTGCAGCATTCCTACCTTAGTCAGAGACTCACTATCACCGATACAAGTATTTTTCTAAGTACCTGTAGTACCAGGTGGTGGTATGAACCAGCTTAATGCACTTATACATCACTCAACACAAGATAATCTAGTATACAACGCGTAACTTTGTAGTTTAACTCATATTCCCAAAGCTAAAAAAAATAAACAAATGTATTTGCCAAGAAAATATATTTTATGAGAGAGTGAATGATAAACGATGTTGTCATACAGAATAAGGCTCATAATTATGCAAATCATTTCGGACAGAGTTAATATTAAACAAATTAAAAATAACTGATAACATAGTTAACATTAAATTATATAACTACACGATGTAGGCAACTGAATAAAAAAGTTTAACATGGAAGCTAATAGTAAATTAGAGAGAAGTGAATATCAGAAAACTCTCACAGTGATCGTACTGAGATCTTCGGTAGGATGTGTACCAACTGGAGGCACGAGAAGGTCTGCCTCCTATGTTCCAAAAAGTATGGTAACATCTCCAGGCCACCTACAACTAGTACCAGACCCCAGCAACTAGTTAACCACAGTAATTCTAGAATGGTTAGCCTATCGCTAGAGGATTCCGTATAACCGTGAATCTAGCCGGATGAGATGACCCTGAGTTAAATACGCGAAAAATAAAGGAATGTCCCAAAACAGAGCTGCAACGAGCTGCTAAAGCTGAGAGGTGTCATACAGCACCTGGGGGGAACAACAGAAAATCAGGTTCGATCCAAGGAAGGGGATGATAGCTCCAATTCCCTTGAACAAGAGCTCATCACTGGCATCAGAGCTCTTTAAACCACCCTCATCTTGTCCAGACTCAACAATAATAATAATAAAAACAACAACAATAACAACGATAATAACAATAATAATAATAATAATAATAATAATAATAATAATAATAATAATAATAATAATAATAATAATAATAATAATAATAATAATAACAATAATAATAATAAAAATAATAACAATAATAATAATAACAATAATAATAATAACAATAATAATAATAATAATAATAATAATAATAATAATAATAATAATAATAATAATAACAATAATAATAATAATAATAATAATAATAATAATAATAATAATAATAATAACAATAATAATAATAAAATAATAACAATAATAATAATAATAATAATAATAATAATAATAATAATAATAATAATAATAATAATAATAAAAATAATAACAATAATAATAATAATAATAATAATAATAATAATAATAATAATAATAATAACAATAATAATAATAATAATAATAATAATAATAATAATAATAATAATAATAATAATAATAATAATATCAATGAGTGAACAATTAAAGGCATGAGGTATATTTAAGATAAAGAACAGGTATATACAAAAATGATTCGCAAAGCTAAAAATAAAAGTCAAAAGAGGCTTTTTTTCAAAGGTTCAGAAAATTGGTCCTGAAGAATAAGACGAAAATCGAGGTGCAAAGAAAGTATATTTGCCGAGTCTGAGTTAATTAATTGGTCCAGAGGGGTTGGGGGAAAATTGGTGAAGGGGGGAGGGAAGGAGGTGGGGGTAGTTGAGGAAGTGGGTGAGAGAGGGGGTGGGGGGGAGGTAGGGGATCCTATTCAACTGATTAAATACTTTTTATGATGTCCAGGCTTGTGTGTGTGTGTGTACTCACCTATTTGTGGTTGTAGGGGTTGAGTCATAGCTCCTGGCCCCGCCTCTTCACCGCTTGCTAGTACGTCCTCTCTTTCTCCCAGCTCCATGAGCTTTATTAAACCTCGTCTTAAAACTATGTATGGTTCCTACCTCCACTAAGTCACTTTCTAGGCTATTCCACTTCCTGACTACTCTATGACTAAAGAAATACTTCCTAACATCCCTTTGACTCATCTGGGTCTTCAACTTCCAATTGTGACCCCTTGTTTCTGTGTCCCATCTCTGGAACATCCTGTCTTTGTCCACCTTGTCAATTCCTCGCAGTATTTTATATGTCGTTATCATGTCTCCCCTGACCCTCCTGTCTTCCAACGTCGTCAGGCCGATTTCCCTTAACGTTTCTTCGTAGGACAATCCCCGTAGCTCTGGGACTAAACTTGTTGCAAACCTTGGCACTTTCTCTAATTTCTTGACGTGTTTGACCAGGTGTGGATTCCAAACTGGTGCTGCATACTCCACAATGGGCCTGACTTATATGGTGTACAGAGTCTTGAACGAGTCATTACTGAGGTATTGGAATGCTATTCTTAGGTTTGCCAGACGCCCGTATGCTGCAGCAGTTAACTCATTGATGTGCACCTCAGGAGATGTACTCGGTATTATACTCACTCCAAGATCTTTTTTCCTTGAGTGAGGCTTGCAGTCTCTGGTCACCTAGACTATACTCTGTCTGCGGTCTTCTTTGCCCTTCCCTAATCTTCATGACTTTGCATTTGGCGGGGCTAAATTCAAGGAGCCAGTTGCTCCATCAGGCTTGTAGCCTGTCCAGGTCTCTTTGTAATCCTGCCTGATCCTCGATCGATTTAGTTCTCCTAATTAACTTCACATCATCTGCAAACAGGGACACTTCTGAGTCTATCCCTTCCGTTATGTCATTCACATATACCACAAACAGCACAGGTCCTAGGACTGACCCCTGTGGAACCCCGCTCGTCACAGGCGCCCAATCTGACACCTCGTCACGTACAATGACTCGTTGTTGCCTCCCTGTCAGGTATTCTCTGATCCATTGCAGTGCCTTTCCTGTTATGTGTGCCTGATCCTCTAGCTTTTGCATTAACATCTTGTGAGGAACTGTGTCGAAGGCTTTCTTGCAGTCCAAGAAAATGCAGTCTATCCACCCCTCTCTCTCTCGTGTCTTCTGTTACCTTGTCATCAAACTCCAGAAGGTTTGTGACACATGATTTTCCTTCCCTGAAACCGTGCTGGTTGTCGTTTATAAGCTTGTGTCCTTGTAGGTGCTCCACCACTCTCCTGATGATCTTTTCCATGACTTTGCACACTATATACGTCAGTGACACAGGTCTGTAGTTTAATGCCTCGTGTCTGTCTCATTTCTTAAAAATTGGGACTACATTTACCATCTTCCATACCTCAGGTAGTTGCCAGTTTCAATGGATGTGTTAAAGATTTTTGTTAGTAGCACACACAGCATCTCTGCTCCCTCTCTAAGGACCCATGGAGAGATGTTGTCTGGTCCCACCGCCTTTGAGGTATCAAGTTCACATAGCAGCTTCTTCACCTCCTCCTCGGTTGTGTGTATTTCATCCAGCACTTGTTGGTGTACCTCCCAATTCTGAATTCCTGGAGTCCTTCCTGTATCCACTGTAAATTCTTCTTTAAAGCTCATGCTGAGCTCCTCACATACCTTCTGGTCGTTTCTTGTGAACTCTCCACCTTCCTTCCTCAAGCTTATTACCTGGTCCTTGACTATTGTTTTCCTCCTCATGTGGCTATACAGCAGCTTCGGGTCAGACTTGACTTTTGGTGCTATGTCATTTTCGTATTGTCGCTGTGCCTGCCTTCTTATTTGTGCATATTCGTTTCTGGCTTTTCGGCTAATCTCTTCATTTTCCTGGGTCCTTTGTCTTCTGTACTTTTTCCATTATCTAGTGCCCTTAGTTTCTGCCTCCCTACACCTTTGGGAGAACCAAGGACTCGTTCTGGTCTTCCAATTATTTCTGTTTCCCTTGGGAAAAAAAACTCTCCTCTGCCTTTTTGCATTTTGTTGTCACATAGTCCATCATTTCTTTTACTGGTTTTCCTGCCAATTCTCTCTCCCACTGAACATCTTGCAGGAAGTTTATCATGCCTGTGCAGTCTTTCCTTTTGTAGTTTGCTTTTTTCCGTCCTATTCCTTGTAGCTCAGCTATGTAATCAAAGTCCACCACCACATGATCACTAGCTCCAAGGGGCCTTTCATACGTGGTATCATCGATGTCCGAACTACTCAAGGTGAATACAAGGTCCAGTCTTGCTGGATTATCCTCACCTTTCTCTCTGGTAGTGTCTCTTAACATGTTGATGCATGAGGTTTTCCAGTACCACATCCATCATCTTGGCTCTCCATGTTTCGGGACCCCCCTTGGGCTCCAGATTTCCCAGTCAATCTCTTTGTGATTGAAATCACCCATAACTAGTAACTTTGCTCCCCCCATGTGTGCTCTCCTGGCCACCTCGGCTAGTGTGTCTACCATTATTCTGTTGCTCTTGTATTCTTCTCTTGGCCTCCTGCAGTTCTGTGGCGGGTTGTACATTACTGAAATTACCACCGTATGTATGTATGTGTGTGTGTTGGGGGGAGGGGAAGAAATTTTTTCTGCTCATACGGGTACAGCTATTGTTTTTAATATACTACTAGTATTACTGCTATTACTACTATTAATAATAGTAATAATAATAATAATAATAATAATAATAACTACAATAAATATAAAAATAATTATAAAAATAATAATAATAAGTAAAGAAAATAATAATAATAATAATGATAATAATAATAAAAATAATAATAATAATAATAAAAATAATAATAATAATAATAATATAATAATAATAAAAAATAATAATAAAATAATAATAATAATAATAATAAACTTCGTGATTCTCACATCTATCTCCAAGTCTCTCTCTCTCTCTCTCTCTCTTTGTTACAATACACTGTTGTCTCTATCTCCCTCTTCCCCTCCTCGTCCACTTTCCTCTTATCTCACCTACACACCTCTCACTCTCTCTCACTCTCTCTCTCTTCTCTTAGTCTCATTCGTTACTCCTTCCTTCCTTCCTCTCCCTCTGTGTACATCTCTTTTCTTCCTTATTTTAGTAGCATTTACTGAATATTTTCCTATTTTCCTTCTCTATGTCATTCCTACCTGGTCTTCATTTTCTAGTTATACCTAGTGTTTATTTTCTAGTTTATACCTAGTGTTTATTTTCTAGTTTATACCTAGTGTTTATTTTCTAGTTTAAACCTAGTGCTTATTTTCTAGTTTATACCTAGTGTTTATTTTCTAGTTTATACCTAGTGTTTATTTTCTAGTTTAAACCTAGTGCTTATTTTCTAGTTTATACCTAGTGTTTATTTTCTAGTTATACCCAGTGTTTATTTTCTAGTTATACCTAGTGTTTATTTTCTAGTTTATACCTAGTGTTTATTTTCTAGTTATACCTAGTGTTTATTTTCTAGTTACACCTAGTGTTTATTTTCTAGTTTATACCTAGTGTTTATTTTCTAGTTTATACCTAGTGTTCATTTTCTAGTTATACCTAGTGTTTATTTTCTAGTTTATACCTAGTGCTTATTTTCTAGTTTATACCTAGTGTTTATTTTCTAGTTTATACCTAGTGCTTATTTTCTAGTTTATACCTAGTGTTTATTTTCTAGTTTATACCTAGTGTTTATTTTCTAGTTATACCTAGTGTTTATTTTCTAGTTTATACCTAGTGTTTATTTTCTAGTTATACCTAGTGTTTATTTTCTAGTTTATACCTAGTGCTTATTTTCTAGTTTATACCTAGTGCTTATTTTCTAGTTTATACCTAGTGTTTATTTTCTAGTTATACCTAGTGTTTATTTTCTAGTTATACCTAGTGTTTATTTTCTAGTTTATACCTAGTGTTTATTTTCTACTTATACCTAGTGTTTATTTTCTAGTTTATACCTAGTGTTTATTTTCTAGTTATACCTAGTGTTTATTTTCTAGTTTATACCTATTGCTTATTTTCTAGTTTATACCTATGTTTATTTTCTAGTTTATACCTAGTGCTTATTTTCTAGTTATACCTAGTGTTTATTTTCTAGTTATACCTAGTGTTTATTTTCTAGTTTATACCTAGTGCTTATTTTCTAGTTTATACCTAGTGCTTATTTTCTAGTTTATACCTAGTGTTTATTTTCTAGTTATACCTAGTGTTTATTTTCTAGTTATACCTAGTGTTTATTTTCTAGTTTATACCTAGTGTTTATTTTCTAGTTATACCTAGTGTTTATTTTCTAGTTTATACCTTGTGTTTATTTTCTAGTTATACCTAGTGTTTATTTTCAAGTTATACCTAGTGTTTATTTTCTAGTTTATACCTAGTGTTTATTTTCTAGTTTATACCTAGTGTTTATTTTCTAGTTTATACCTAGTGCTTATTTTATAGTTTATACCTAGTGCTTATTTTCTAGTTTATACCTAGTGTTTATTTTCTAGTTTATACCTAGTGTTTATTTTCTAGTTTATACCTAGTGCTTATTTTCTAGTTTATACTTAGTGTATATTTTCTAGTTTATACCCAGTGTTTATTTTCTAGTTTATACCTAGTGTTTATTTTCTAGTTTATACCTAGTGTTTATTTTCTAGTTTATACCTAGTGTTTATTTTCTAGTTATACCTAGTGTTTATTTTCTAGTTTATACCTAGCATTTATTTTCTAGTTTATACCTAGTGTTTATTTTCTAGTTTATACCTAGTGCTTATTTTCTAGTTTATACCTAGTGCTTATTTTCTAGTTTATACCTAGTGTTTATTTTCTAGTTTATACCTAGTGTTTATTTTCTAGTTATACCTAGTGTTTATTTTCTAGTTTATACCTAGTGTTTATTTTCTAGTTTATACCTAGTGTTTATTTTCTAGTTTATACCTAGTGCTTATTTTCTAGTTTATACTTAGTGTATATTTTCTAGTTTATACCCAGTGTTTATTTCCTAGTTTATACCTAGTGTTTATTTTCTAGTTTATACCTAGTGTTTATTTTCTAGTTTATACCTAGTGTTTATTTTCTAGTTATACCTAGTGTTTATTTTCTAGTTTATACCTAGCATTTATTTTCTAGTTTATACCTAGTGTTTATTTTCTAGTTTATACCTAGTGCTTATTTTCTAGTTTATACCTAGTGCTTATTTTCTAGTTTATACCTAGTGTTTATTTTCTAGTTTATACCTAGTGTTTATTTTCTAGTTTATAACTTGCGTTTATTTTCTAGTTTATACCTAGTGCTTATTTCTAGTTACTACCTAGTGTTTTCTGGTTACTACCTAGTGTTTTCTTGTTACTACCTAGTGTTTTCTAGTTACTACCTAGTGTTTTCTTGTTACTACCTAGTGTTTTCTAGTTAATACCTAGTGTTTTCTAGTTACTACCTAGTGTTTTTCTTGTTACTACCTGTGTTATCTAGTTACTACTATGTGTTTCTTGTTACTACCTAGTGTTTTCTTGTTACTACCTAGTGTTTTCTTGTTACTACCTAGTGTTTTCTAGTTACTACCTAGTGTTTTCTTGTTACTACCTAGTGTTTTCTAGTTACTACCTTGTGTTTTCTAGTTACTACCTAGTGTTTTCTAGTTACTACCTAGTGTTTTCTAGTTACTACCTGGTGTTTTCCAGTTACTACCTAGTGTATTCTAGTTACTACCTAGTGTTTTCTAGTTACTACCTAGTGTTTCCTAGTTACTACCTGGTGTTTTCCAGTTACTACCTAGTGTATTCTAGTTACTACCTAGTATTTTCTAGTTACTACCTAGTGTTTTCTAGTTACTACCTGGTGTTTTCCAGTTACTACCTAGTGTATTCTAGTTACTACCTAGTTTTTCTTGTTACTACCTAGTGTTTTCTTGTTACTACCTAGTGTTTTCTAGTTACTACCTAGTGTTTTCCAGTTACTACCTAGTGTTTTCTTGTTACTACCTAGTGTTTTCTAGTTACTACCTAGTGTTTTCTTGTTACAACCTAATGTTTTCCTTGTTACTACCTAGTGTTTTCTAGTTACTACCTAGTGTTTTCTAGTTACTACCTAGTGTTTTCTAGTTACTACCTAGTGTTTTCTTGTTACTACCTAGTGTTTTCTTGTTACTACCTAGTGTTTTCTAGTTACTACCTAGTGTTTTATTGTTACTACCTAGTGTTTTCTAGTTACTACCTAGTGTTTTCTAGTTACTACCTAGTGTTTTCTTGTTACTTTCTAGTGTTTTCTAGTTACTACCTAGTGTTTTCTAGTTACTACCTAGTGTTTTCTTGTTATTACCTAGTGTTTTCTTGTTGCTACCTAGTGTTTTCTAGTTACTACCTAGTGTTTTCTAGTTACTACCTTGTGTTTTCAAGTTACTACCTAGTGTTTTCTTGTTACTACCTAGTGTTTTCTAGTCACTACCTAGTGTTTTCTTGTTAGTACCTAGCGTTTTCTAGTTACTACCTAGTGTTTTCTAGTTATTACCTTGTGTTTTCTAGTTACTACCTAGTGTTTCTTGTTACTACCTAGTGTTTTCTTGTTACTACCTAGTGTTTTCTAGTTACTACCTAGTGTTTTCTTGTTACTACCTAGTGTTTTCTTGTTACTACCTAGTTTTTTCTAGTTACTACATAATTTTTTCTAGTTACTACCTAGTGTTTTCTTGTTACTACCTAGTGTTTTCTTGTTACTACCTAGTTTTTTCTAGTTACTACATAGTGTTTTCTTGTTACTACCTAGTTTTTTCTAGTTACTACCTAGTGTTTTCTAGTTACTACCTTGTGTTTTCTAGTTACTACCTAGTGTTTCTTGTTACTACCTAGTGTTTTCTTGTTACTACCTAGTGTTTTCTAGTTACTACCTAGTGTTTTCTGTTACTACCTAGTGTTTCTTGTTACTACCTAATGTTTTCTTGTTACTACCTAGTGTTTTCTAGTTACTACCTAGTGTTTTCTAGTTACTACCTAGTGTTTTCTTGTTACTACCTAGTGTTTTCTTGTTACTACCTAGTGTTTTCTAGTTACTACCTAGTGTTTTCTAGTTACTACCTAGTGTTTTCTTGTTACTTTCTAGTGTTTTCTAGTTACTACCTAGTGTTTTCTAGTTACTACCTAGTGTTTTCTTGTTACTTCCTAGTGTTTTCTAGTTACTACCTAGTGTTTTCTAGTTTACTACCTATGTTTTCTTGTTACTACCTAGTGTTTTCTTTTGCTACCTAGTGTTTTCTAGTTATACTACCTTGTGTTTTCAAGTTTACTACCTAGTGTTTTCTTGTACTACCTAGTGTTTTCTAGTTACTACCTAGTGTTTTCTTGTTACTACCTAGTTTTTTTTTCTAGTTACTACCTAGTGTTTTCTAGTTACTACCTATGTTTTTCTAGTTACTATCCTAGTGTTTTTCTAGTTACTACCTAGTATTTTCTTGTTATACCTAGTGTTTTCTAGTTACTACCTATGTTTTTATTTTTCTTGTTACTACCTAGTTTTCTAGTTACTACCTATGTTTCCAGTTACTACTTAGTGTTTTCTTGTTACTACCTAGTTTTCTAGTTACTACCTATGTTGTTTCTAGTTACTACCTATGTTTTCTTGTTACTACCTAGTGTTTTCCAGTTACTACCCTAGTGTTTTCTAGTTACTTACCTAGTGTTTTCTAGTTTACTACCTAGTGTTTTATTTACTACTTAGTGTTTTCTAGTTACACCTAGTGTTTTCTTGTTACTTCCTATGTTTCTAGTTACTAACTACTACCTGTGTTTTCTAGTTACTACCTATGTTTTCTTGTTACTACCTAGTGTTTTCTAGTTACTACCTAGTGTTTTTTTATTTTCTTGTTAGTACCTAGTGTTTTCTAGTTACTACCTAGTGTTTTCCTTGTTACTACCTATGTTTTTCTAGTCACTACCTAGTGTTTTCCAGTTACTACTTAGTTTTTCTAGTTACTACCTAGTGTTTTCTGTTACTACCTATGTTTTCTGTTACTACCTAGTGTTTTCTAGTTACTACTAGTGTTTTCTTGTTACTTCTACAACCTAGTGTTTTCTATTACTACCTAGTGTTTTTCTAGTTACTACCTAGTGTTTTCTAGTTACTACCTAGTGTTTTCTTGTTAGTACCTAGTGTTTTCTAGTTACTACCTTGTGTTTTCTAGTTACTACCTAGTGTTTTATTCGAGTTCTTACTACCTAGTGTTTTCTATTTACTAACCTAGTGTTTTCTAGTTACTCTACCTATGTTTTCTAGTTACTACCTATTGTTTTCTAGTTACTACCTAGTTTTTCTGTTACTACCTAGTTTTTCTTGTTATACTCTTGGTTTTCTAGTTACTACCTAGTGTTTTCTAGTTACTACGTAGTGTTTTCTAGTTACTACTAGTGTTTTCTTGTTACTACCTAGTGTTTTCTAGTTACTACCTAGTGTTTTCTTGTTACTACCTAGTGTTTTCTAGTTACTACCTAGTGTTTTCTAGTTACTACCTAGTGTTTTCTTGTTACTACCTAGTGTTTTCTAGTTACTACCTAGTGTTTTCTTGTTACTACCTAGTGTTTTCTAGTTACTACCTAGTGTTTTCTTGTTACTACCTAGTGTTTTCTAGTTAACTACCTAGTGTTTTTCCTTGTTACTACACTAGTGTTTTCTAGTTACTACCTTGTGTTTTCTAGTTACTACCTAGTGTTTTCTAGTTACTACCTAGTGTTTTCTAGTTACTACCTAGTGTTTTCTAGTTACTACCTAGTGTTTTCTAGTTACTACCTATTGTTTTCTAGTTACTACCTAGTGTTTTCTTGTTACTACCTAGTGTTTTCTAGTTATTACCTTGTGTTTTCTAGTTACTACCTAGTGTTTTCTAGTTACTACGTAGTGTTTTCTAGTTACTACCTAGTGTTTTCTTGTTACTACCTAGTGTTTTCTAGTTACTACCTAGTGTTTTCTTGTTACTACCTAGTGTTTTCTAGTTACTACCTATTGTTTTCTTGTTACTACCTAGTGTTTTCTAGTTACTACCTAGTGTTTTCTAGTTGCTACCTAGTGTTTTCTAGTTACTACCTAGTGTTTTCTAGTTACTACCTAGTGTTTTCTTGTTACTACCTAGTGTTTCTAGTTACTCTACCTAGTGTTTTCTTGTTACTACCTAGTGTTTTCTTGGTACTACCTAGTGTTTTCTAGTTACTATCTTGTGTTTTCTAGTTACTACCTAGTGTTTTCTTGTTACTACCTAGTGTTTTCTTGGTACTACCTAGTGTTTTCTAGTTACTATCTTGTGTTTTCTAGTTACTACCTAGTGTTTTCTTGTTACTACCTAGTGTTTTCTTGGTACTACCTAGTGTTTTCTAGTTACTATCTTGTGTTTTCTAGTTACTACCTAGTGTTTTCTTGTTACTACCTAGTGTTTTCTTGGTACTACCTAGTGTTTTCTTGTTACTACCTAGTGTTTTCTAGTTACTACCTAGTGTTTTCTTGGTACTACCTAGTGTTTTCTTGGTACTACCTAGTGTTTTTCTAGTTACTACCTAGTGTTTCTAGTTACTACCTAGTGTTTTTCTGTACTACCTAGTGTTTCCTTGGTACTACCTAGTGTTTTCTAGTTACTATCTTGTGTTTTCTAGTTACTACCTAGTGTTTTCTTGTTACTACCTAGTGTTTTCTTGGTACTACCTAGTGTTTTCTTGGTACTACCTAGTGTTTTCTAGTTACTATCTTGTGTTTTCTAGTTACTACCTAGTGTTTTCTAGTTACTACCTAGTGTTTTCTTGGTACTACCTAGTGTTTTCTTGGTACTACCTAGTGTTTTCTAGTTACTATCTTGTGTTTTCTAGTTACTACCTAGTGTTTTCTTGTTACTTACCTAGTGTTTTCTTGGTACTACCTATGTTTTCTAGTTACTATCTTGTGTTTTCTAGTTACTACCTAGTGTTTTCTTGTTACTACCTAGTGTTTTCTAGTTATTACCTTGTGTTTTCTAGTTACTACCTAGTGTTTTCTAGTTACTACCTAGTGTTTTCTTGGTACTACCTAGTGTTTTCTTGGTACTACCTAGTGTTTTTCTATTTTACTATCTTGTGTTTTTCTAGTTACTAACCTAGTGTTTTCTGTACCTACCTAGTGTTTTCTTGGACTACCTAGTGTTTTCTTGGTACTACCTAGTGTTTTCTAGTTACTATCTTGTGTTTTCTAGTTACTACCTAGTGTTTTCTAGTTACTACCTAGTGTTTTCTTGGTACTACCTAGTGTTTTCTTGGTACTACCTAGTGTTTTCTAGTTACTATCTTGTGTTTTCTAGTTACTACCTAGTGTTTTCTTGGTACTACCTAGTGTTTTCTAGTTATTACCTTGTGTTTTCTAGTTACTACCTATGTGTTTTCTAGTTACTACCTAGTGTTTTCTTGTACTACCTAGTGTTTTCTTGGTACTACCTAGTGTTTTCTAGTTACTATCTTGTGTTTTCTAGTTACTACCTAGTGTTTTCTTGGTACTACCTAGTGTTTTCTTGGTACTACCTAGTGTTTTCTTGGTACTACCTAGTGTTTTCTAGTTACTATCTTGTGTTTTCTAGTTACTACCTAGTGTTTTTCTAGTTACTACCTAGTGTTTTCTGGTACTACCTAGTTTTTCCTTGGTACTACCTAGTGTTTTCTAGTTACTATCTTGTGTTTTCTAGTTACTACCTAGTGTTTTCTTGTTACTACCTAGTGTTTTCTTGGTACTACCTAGTGTTTTCTAGTTACTATCTTGTGTTTTCTAGTTACTACCTAGTGTTTTCTAGTTACTACCTAGTGTTTTCTTGGTACTACCTAGTGTTTTCTTGGTACTACCTAGTGTTTTCTAGTTACTATCTAGTGTTTTCTAGTTACTACCTAGTGTTTTCTAGTTACTACCTAGTGTTTTCTTGGTACTACCTAGTGTTTTCTTGGTACTACCTAGTGTTTTCTAGTTACTATCTTGTGTTTTCTAGTTACTACCTATGTTTTTCTAGTTACTACCTAGTGTTTTCTAATTTCTCTTTTAGTGTCTTTTTTCCTGTCTTTCTTTCCTTGTAGTTGCTTTCTCAACTTTATTTTTATTCCCACATCATCTCCTCTCCCTCTATGTATCATCTTTTTCCTTACTCCACCTCCGTGTTTATCTCCAGTCCTTCTCGTATCCTCTCTTTCTCTTTTACATACATCTCCTTTTCATCTTGTAACCTCCCTCTGTATCATCCTCTTATTCTTTGTATCTTTTCTTATCCAACAGCTCCCCTCTTCCTGTACTCTCCTCTATCCATCTCTAATTTTTGAAAACCTCTCTCTTGTTGTCAACCTTTCTCTTCCTACGTTCTTAGCATCTATACTATCTCTCTGCCTTGTGCTTTTTCCCCCTTCTTTATCTTCTCACTTCCTCTCTCCGAACCTTTCCCTTCTTCCAAATTCTCCCTCCTCCTCCTCCTCCTCCCTTTTCCCTCCCTCCCCTCCTCCTTCCTTCCCCCCCTCCTCTTCCCTTCCCTCCTCCTCCTTCTTCCCTCACCTCCTCTTCCGTTCCCACCCTCCTCCTTCCTTCCCTCCCACCTCCTTCCTGTCCCTCCCTCCTCCTCCTTCCTCCCTCATCTACCTTCCCTCCCCTCCTCCTTCCTTCCCTCCCTCCTCTTGTCTCTTCCTTCCCATGCGATGCCTCCTCCTTCCTTCCCTCCCCACCTCTTCCTTCCCTCCCTCGCTCCTTCCTCTCCCTCCCTCCTCTTCCTTCCCTCCCTCCTCCTTCCTTCCTCCTCCTCCTCCTCCGTCCTCCACTCCTCATCCCTCCCTTCCCCCCCCCCCACCTTCCTTCCCTCCTCCTCTCCCTTCCTCCCTCCTCTTCCTACCCTCCCTCTCCTTCCTTCCCTCCCTCCTCCTCCTTCCCTCCCTCCTCCTTCCTTCCCTCCCTCCCTTCCTTCCCCACCCTCCTCCTTCCTTCCCCTCCCTTCCCCTTCCTTCCCCTCCCTCCTCTTGTCCTTCCCTCCTCCACGTCTTCCCTCCCTCCTCCTTCCTTCCCTCCTCTTCTCTCTTCCTTTTCCTTCCCTTCCCTCCTCCTCCTTCCCTCCCTCCTCCTCCATCCCTCCCTCCTCCTTCCTTCCTCCCACCTCTCCTTCCCTCCCTCCTCCTTTCCCTTCCCTCCACTCCTCCTTCCTTCCCTCCCTCCTCCTTCCTTCCCTCCCTCCTCCTTCCTTCCCTCCCACCCTCTTCCTCCCTCCATCCTCCTTCCTTCCCCTCCCTCCTCCTTCCTTCCCTCCCTCCTCCTTCATTCCCTCCCTCCTCCTTCCTTCCTCCTCCTCCTTCCTTCCCCCCCTCCTCTTTCCTTCCCCCTCCCCTCCTCCTTCCTTCACCCTCCCCTCCCGCTTCCTTTCCCTTCCCTCCTCCTTCCTTCCCTCACACCTCCTATCCTTTCCCTCCCTCCTCCTTCCTTCTCTCCCTCCTCCTTCCTTCCCTCTCCCTCCTCTTCCTTCCCTCCCTCTCCTTCCTTCCTCCTCCTCCCTTCCTTCCTCCCTCCTCCTTCCTTCCCCTCCCTCCTCCTTCCTTCCCTCCCTCCTCCATTCCTTCCCTCCCTCCTCCTTCCTTCCCCTCCCTCCCCTTCCTTCCCACCCTCCTCTTCCTTCCCTCCCTCCTCCTTCCTTCCCTCCCTCCTCCTTCCTTCCCTCCCTCCTCCTCCTTCCCTCCCTCCTCCTTCCTTCCCTCCCTCCTCTTCCTTCCCTCCCTCCCCTTCCTTCCCTCCCTCCTCTCCTTCCCTCCCTCCTCCTTTCCTTCCCTCCTCCCTCCTCTTCCTTCCCTCCCTCCTTCCTTCCTTCCCACCGCCTCCTCTTCCTTCCCTCCCTCCTCCTTCCTTCCTCCCTCCTCCTTCCTTCCCTACCCTCCTCTTCTCCACCCCTCCTCCTTCCTTCCCTCCCTCCTCTTCCTTCCCTCCCTCCTCCTTCCTTCCCTCCCTCCTCTTCCTTCCCTCCCTCCTCCTTCCTTCCCTCCCTCCTCCTTCCTTCCCTCCCTCCTCCTTCCTTCCCTCCCTCCTCTTCTTCCTGTCCCTCCCTCCCCCTTCCTTCCCTCCCTCCCCCTTCCTTCCCTCCCTCCTCTTCCTTCCTCCCTCCTCCTTCCTTCCCCCTCCTCCTTCCTTCCTCCCTCCTCTTCCTTCCCTCCCCTCTTCCTTCCTCCTCCTTTTCCCTTTCCCTCCTCCTCTTCTTCCCCCCTCCTCCTTCTTCCCTCCTCCTTTCCTTCCTCCCTCCTTCCTTCCCTCCCCCTCCTTCCTTCCCTCCCTCCTCTTCCTTCCCTCCCTCCTCTTCCTTCCCTCCCTCCTCTTCCTCCCTCCTCCTTTTCCTTCCCTCCTCCCTTCTTCCCTCCTCCTCTTCCTTTCCCCCCTCCCCCCTCTTCCCCTTCCCCCCTCCTCTTCCTTCCCTCCCCCCCTTCCTTTCCCCCCTCCTCTTCCTTTCCCCTCCCTCCCTCCTTCCTTTCCCCCCCCCCCCTTTCCCTTTCCCCTCCCTCCTCTTCCCTTCCCCCCTCCTTTTCCCCCCTCCCCCCTCTTCCCCTCCCTCCAAGGTTACGTTATGAGTGTTAACGTGTAGAATGTATAACTGTATAAGGTTGACGTGTAGAAGTGTTTTACGTGTATGAAGTGTATTACGGATGAAGTGTATGACGTAATGAAGTGTATTACGGTAGAAGTGTATCGTGTATGAAGTGTTTTTAGGTATAAGGTATCGTGTTGAAGTTATTACTGTATAAAGTGTATTACGTGCATAAAAGTGTATGACGGTTGAATTTTTTACGTGTATGAAGTGTATGACGTGAAAGGTATGACGGATAAAGGATAACGTGTTGAATGTAGATGTATAAAGTTTTTTACGTGAGGAAGTGTTGGGGGTGTATGACGTGTAGAAGTGAAGACGTGTATAAAAGTGATAACTGTAGAAGTGTAGACTGTATAAGTGATGACGTGTAGACGTGTATACTGTATGACGTGTATGAAGTGTTGACGTGTATGAAGGTATGATTTTTGAGTGTATGACGTGTTAATTTTGGGGGTGTATGAATGTATACGTGATGAAGTGTATAACTGTATGAAGTGTATGACGTGTAAAGTTATGACGGTATAAAGTGTATGATTTTATGAAGTGTTTAGGTGTATAAAGGGTGTATAACGTGTAGAAGGTAGCGTGTTGAGTGTATAACTGTATGAATGTAGCGTGTATAAGTGTATGGGGTTTGAAGTGTAGCGTGTATGAATTTTATAACTTATGAAGTGATTACGTGTATACGTGTTGAAGTGTTAACGGTAAAATGTAGATGTTGAAGTGTATACGGTAGCTGATGAGTGTAGACGTGTAGAGGTTTTGAAGTGTATGACTTATGACGTGTATGACGTGTATGACGTGTATGCGTGTGATGTGTATGACGTGTATAAGTGTTGACTTTATGAAGTGTTACTGATGAATGTATGAGTGTATGAATTTTTACGTGTATAAAGGTATGACGTGTATGAAGATATCGTGATGAAGTGTTTTACGTGTATGAAGTGTAGACGTGTATGAATCATAACGGTATGAAGTGTATGAATTTTAAAACGTGATAAGTGAAAACGGAGAAGTGTATGACGTGTATAAAAGTGATAACGGTATAAAGTGTATGACGTGTATAAAGTTAAAACGTTATGAAGTGATAACGTGTATGAATGATCGTGTATGAAGTGTTAACGGTATGAAGTGTAGACGTGTATGAAGTTATGATGTATGAAGTGTATAACGGTTAAAAGTGTATGACTGTATAAAAGTGTATACTGTATGAAGGTATAACGTGTAAAAGTGTTAAGTGTATAAGTGTATGACGTGTTGAATGTTAACGTGTATGAAGTGTATGCGTGTATGAAGTGTATACGGGGGGGGGTATGAAGGTAGACGTGTATAAGTGTAGGGTATGAATGTTACGGAGGAAGTGAAAAGACGGTATGAAGTGTATACGGAGAAGGGGCAAAACGGTTAAAGTGTATTACTTTAGAAGTTAGACGTGTTTGAATGTATTACGTTAAATGTTACGTGTATAATCAAAACGTGTATGAAGGTTTTTACGTGTATAAGTGAAAAAACGTGTATAAAGTGTAGCTGTGTGAAGTGTATGACTGATGAAGGTATGAGGTAGAAGTGTAGACGTTATGAATGTTGACGTTATGAAGTGATGACTGATGAATGTATAACGTGTATAAGGAAAACCGTGTTGAAGTTATGAGTGTAGAAGTGTATTCGTGTTAAAATGATAACTTTGTATGAAGTGTATTACGGTATGAAGTGTTCGTGAAGTGTATAACGTGTATAAGTGTATTTTGTTGAAGTGTATACCGTTATGAAGTGTATGACGTATTGAAGTGTAAAAACGGTATGAATTTAAAGTGTATGAATTATAAGGTATAAGTGATGACTGAGAAGTGTATTACGTGATGAAGTGTATGCGTGAAAAAGGTATAAGGTAAAGTGATAAGGGGCATAATTATAACGTTATAAGGTAAAGTGTAGAAGTGTAGACGTGTAGAAGTGATTACGTGTATGAATGTATGACGGGTATAAAGTTATAAACGTTTAGAAGTGTATAACGGTATGAAGTGTA
>NC_069443.1:5116410-5128910 GCF_026875155.1 Cherax quadricarinatus | reverse complement strand
TATATATATATATATATATATATATATATATATATATATAATATATATATATATAATATAATATATATATATATATATATATATATATATATATATATATATAATAATAAAATATATATATATATATATATATAATATATATATATATATATATATATATATATATATATATATATATATATATATATAATATATATATATATATATATATATATGTAACATATTACGTGAATGTAGGAAGCCATGTGTGTGTGTGTACTCACCTAGTTGTGGTTGCAGGGGTCGATTCACAGCTCCTGGCCCCGCCTCTTCACTGGTCACTACTAGGCCACTCTTCCTGCTCCATGAGCTTTATCATACCTCTTTTTAAAGCTATGTATGGATCCTGCCTTCACTACATCACTTCCCAGACCATTCCACTTCCTGACAACTCTGTGACTGAAGAAATACTTCCTAACATCCCTGTGATTCATGTGAGTCTTCAACTTCCAACTGTGTCCCCTTATTGCTGTGTCCCATCTCTGGAACAGTCTGTGTGTGTGTGTGTGTGTGTGTGTGTGTGTGAAAGTGTGGAAAATAATACCAGATGTGGGAGTAAGATAACTAGGTGTGGGAGTAAAAATACCAGGTGTGGGAGTAAAAATACCAGGTGTGGGAGTAAAAATACCAGGTGTGGGAGTAAAAATACCAGGTGTGGGAGTAAGCCACATGTTGGATGAAGAATGAAGGGGCTGTAAGACCACCATCAAGATCCATTACAGTGCTTACGAAGTCTTACAACTACACACTAAATTACTGAGCAGGAGAGCAGGACAGGGGATACCGCCCCCCTTCACTAGTGCCCCAACTTTCCTACCTTCAATACCCTCACCTTCACTAGTGCCCCAACTTTCCTACCTTCAATACCCCCAACTTCACTAGTGCCCCAACTTTCCTACCTTCAATACCCTCACCTTCACTAGTGCCCCAACTTTCCTACCTTCAATACCCCCACCTTCACTAGTGTCCCAACTTTCCCACCTTCAATACCCCCCTTCACTATGCCCCAACTTTCCTACCTTCAATACCCCCACCTTCACTAGTGTCCCAACTTTCCCACCTTCAATACCCTCACCTTCACTAGTGCCCCAACTTTCCCACCTTCAATACCCCCACCTTCACTAGTGCCCCAACTTTCCCACCTTCAATACCCCCACCTTCACTAGTGCCCCAACTTTCCCACTTTCAATACCCCCACTTTCACTAGTGCCCCAACTTTCCTACCTTCAATACCCCACCTTCATTAGTGCCCCAACTTTCCTACCTTCAATATCCCCAACTTCACTAGTGCCCTAACTTTCCTACCTTCAATATCCCCAACTTCACTAGTGCCCCAACTTTCCTACCTTCAATATCCCCAACTTCACTAGTGCCCCAACTTTCCCACCTTCAATACCCCCACCTTCACTAGTGCCCCAACTTTCCCACTTTCAATACCCCCACTTTCACTAGTGCCCCAACTTTCCTACCTTCAATACCCCCACCTTCACTAGTGCCACAACTTTCCTACCTTCAATACCCCCACCTTCACTAGTGCCCCAACTTTCCCACTTTCAATACCCCCACTTTCACTAGTGCCCCAACTTTCCTCCCTTCAATACCCTCACCTTCACTAGTGCCACCCAAGTTTCCTACCTTCAATACCCCCGTCTGGTATACCAAATTGGTATACATCTTGGGTATACCAACAACTACACAGAACCAACAAATAAACTGGTTGCAGATACACTGATGGTTACAAAAATAAGAAAAATAGTGATTATTACAATAACAAGAGGTAGAGAGACCAATGAAAAGCAACAACAACAACATAAGAGAAACAACAACAACAACAACACACAAGAGAACAACAACTACAACAACAACACAAGAGAACAACAATAACAACAACACACAAGAGAACAACAACTACAACAACAACACAAGAGAACAACAACAACTACAACAATAACAACAACACACAAGAGAACAACAACAACTACAACAACAACTACAATAACAACAACTACAACAACAACACAACAACAATAACAACAACTACAACAACAACAACACACAAGAGAACAACAACAACTACAACAATAACAACAACACACAAGAGAACAACAACAACAACAACAATAACAACTACAACAATAACAACAACTACAACAATAACAACAACACACAAGAAATAACAACTACAACAACAACAACTACAACAACAACTACAACAATAACAACAACTACAAACAACAACTACAACAATAACAACAACACTACAACAACAACTACAACAATAACAACAACTACAACAACAACAACAACTACAACAATAACAACAAACTACAACAACAACAACAATAACAACAACTACAAGAACAACAACTACAACAACAACAACACACAAGAAAACAACAACTACAACAACAACAACAACAACACACAAGAGAACAACAACAACAACAACTACAACAACAACAACACACAAGAGAACAACAACAACTACAACAATAACAACAACACACAAGAGAACAACAACAACTACAACAATAACAACAACACACAAGAGAACAACAACTACAACAATAACAACAACACACAAGAGAACAACAACAACAACTACAACAATAACAACAACACACAAGAGAACAACAACAACTACAACAATAACAACAACACACAAGAGAACAACAACTACAACAAAAACAACAACAACTACAACAACAACAACTACAACAATAACAACTACAACAATAACAACAACACACAAGAGAACAACAACTACAACAATAACAACAACAACTACAACAACAACAACTACAACAATAACAACAACACACAAAGAACAACAACAACAACTACAACAACAACAACTACAACAATAACAACAACACACAAGAGAACAACAACAACAACAACAACAACAATAACAACAACAACACACAAGAGAACAACAACAACTACAACAACAACAACAACTACAACAATAACAACAACACACAAGAAACAACAACAACAACTACAACAACAACAACACACAAGAGAACAACAACTACAACAACAACAACAACAACACACAAGAGAACAACAACTACAACAACAACAACAACAACAACAACACACAAAGAACAACTACAACAATAACAACAACAACAACAACACACAAGAGAACAACTACAACAATAACAACAACAACAACAACAACAACTACAAAAACAACAACACACAAGAGAACAACAACAACAACTACAACAATAACAACAACAACAACAACAACACACAAGAGAACAACAACAACAACTACAACAATAACAACAACACACAAGACAACAACAACAACAACTACAACAATAACAACACACAAGAGAACAACAACAACAACTACAACAATAACAACTACACACAAGAGAACAACAACAACTACAACAACAACAACAACACACAAGAAAACAACAACAACAACTACAACAATAACAACAACACACAAGAGAACAACAACAACAACTACAACAATAACAACTACACACAAGAGAACAACAACAACAACTACAACAATAACAACAACACACAAGAGAACAACAACAACAACTACAACAACAACAACAACACACAAGAGAACAACAACAACAACTACAACAATAACAACAACACACAAGAGAACAACAACAACAACAACAACAACAACACACAAGAAAACAACAACAACAACTACAACAACACACAAGAGAACAACAACAACAACTACAACAACACACAACAACACACAAGAAAACAACAACAACAACTACAACAATAACAACACACAAGAGAACAACAACAACTACAACAATAACAACTACACACAGAGAACAACAACAACAACTACAACAATAACAACAACACACAAGAGAACAACAACAACAACTACAACAATAACAACTACACACAAGAGAACAACTACAACAATAACAACTACACACAAGAGAACAACTACAACAATAACAACAACACACAAGAGAACAACAACAACAACTACAACAATAACAACTACACACAAGAGAACAACTACAACAATAACAACTACACACAAGAGAACAACTACAACAATAACAACTACACACAAGAGAACAACAACAACAACTACAACAACAACACACAAGAGAACAACAACAACAACAACAACTACAACAACACACAAGAGAACAACAACAACAACAACTACAACAATAACAACTACACACAAGAGAACTACAAAAATAACAACAACACACAAGAGAACAACAACAACAACAACAACTACAACAATAACAACTACACACAAGAGAACAACAACAACTACAACAATAACAACAACACACAAGAGAACAACAACAACTACAACAATAACAACAACACACAAGAGAACAACAACAACTACAACAATAACAACAACACACAAGAGAACAACAACAACAACTACAACAATAACAACAACACACAAGAGAACAACAACAACAACTACAACAATAACAACAACACACAAGAGAACAACAACAACTACAACAATAACAACAACACACAAGAGAACAACAACAACTACAACAATAACAACAACACACAAGAGAACAACAACAACTACAACAACAACAACAACACACAAGAGAACAACAACAACAACAACAACAACAACAACTACAACAATAACAACAACACACAAGAGAACAACAACAACAACTACAACAATAACAACAACACACAAGAGAACAACAACTACAACAATAACAACAACACACAAGAGAACAACAACAACTACAACAACAACAACAACACACAAGAGAACAACAACAACAACAACAACAACAACAACTACAACAATAACAACAACACACAAGAGAACAACAACAACTACAACAATAACAACAACACACAAGAGAACAACAACAACTACAACAATAACAACAACACACAAGAGAACAACAACAACAACTACAACAATAACAACAACACACAAGAGAACAACAACAACAACTACAACAATAACAACAACACACAAGAGAACAACAACAACTACAACAATAACAACAACACACAAGAGAACAACAACAACTACAACAATAACAACAACACACAAGAGAACAACAACAACTACAACAACAACAACAACACACAAGAGAACAACAACAACAACAACAACAACTACAACAATAACAACACACAAGAGAACAACAACAACAACAACAACAACTACAACAATAACAACAACACACAAGAGAACAACAACAACTACAACAACAACAACAACACACAAGAGAACAACAACAACAACAACAACAACTACAACAATAACAACAACACACAAGAGAACAACAACAACTACAACAATAACAACACACAAGAGAACCACTACAACAATAACAACAACAACAACAACAACAACAACTACAACAATAACAACTACACACAAGAGAACAACTACAACAATAACAACAACAACAACAACAACAACTACAACAATAACAACAACACACAAGAGAACAACAACAACAACTACAACAATAACAACAACACACAAGAGAACAACAACTACAACAATAACAACTACACACAAGAGAACAACTATAACAATAACAACAACAACAACAACTACAACAATAACAACAAAACACAAGAGAACAACTACAACAATAACAACTACACACAAGAGAACAACTACAACAACAACTACAACAATAACAACAAAACACAAGAGAACAACTACAACAATAACAACTACACACAAGAGAACAACTACAACAACAACAACAACTACAACAATAACAACCACACAAGAGAACAACTACAACAATAACAACTACACACAAGAGAACAACTACAACAATAACAACTACACACAAGAGAACAACTACAACAATAACAACTACACACAAGAGAACAACTACAACAATAACAACTACACACAAGAGAACAACTACAACAACAACAACAACAACTACAACAATAACAACAACACACAAGAGAACAACTACAACAATAACAACAATAACAACAACAACAACAACTACACAAGAGGGGTAACTCACTTCCTGAGGGAAAGTGCTTTCAACAGTTTGTTTTTGTTGTGTTTCCCTCATTTGGACTCCCCTCTCACTCTCTCTATTCCCCTCTTCCTCTATCCCTTTCTCGCTCTCTTTCCTCCTCCCTTCTAAACACCATCTTTTTCTTCCATTTCTCCTCCATTCTTTTTTGTTGTTTGACTGAAGTAGTCTCTCTCTCTCTCTCTCTCTCCTCTCTCTCTCTCTCTCTCTCTCTCTCTCTCCTCTCTCTCTCTCTCTCTCTCTCTCTCTCTCTCTCTCTCTCTCTCCTCTCTCTCCTCTCTCTCTCTCTCTCTCTCTCTCTCCCCTCTCTCTCTCTCTCAACTGCATTCTAAGAGCTGTTAATAACTAACCTCAGCTCATTTCAAAACTCTCCTTTAGTAAGATATATATATAATATATATATATATATATATATATATATAAAATATATATATATATATATATATATATATAATATATATATATATATATATATATACACACACACACAGATAGAGAGATAGAATATAATCACCGAGTTAAAGCTTTCGAACAGTAACACTGCCACACCTTCAGAGTGGAGACACTGGTCTCACCACCTCCAGGACTCAAGTCCAGCTGACTGCTTCTCCTTGACTCCCTTCATTAATGTTACCTCGGTCACACTCCAACAGCACGTCAGGTCATGAAAGCCACTGGTCTCCACTCCCATGTAACACTCTCACTCAGGCCTGCTGGATGCTCCGGCCTCTACTACATCGAAGCTTCTTCACTCCCTCACTCCTTTACTCCCTTTCATCCTCTCTTCCTCCCTCCCTCCCTTCCTTCATCTCTTCCGGAACGGTTTCCCCAACTCCTCCTTCCCTCTACATTTATACATCTGTCATCCTCTCTTGCTTCATCCTGGCAAAATAGTCAACCCACCGTGAGGTCTGGTCTCAGACCGGGCCGCGGGGGCGTTCACCCCCTAAACCCTCTTCAGGTAAACTCCAGGTAAACCTCTACAACCCTTCCTCAGCTCCTCCCCAACCCCTCCTCACATTATCTTCCCCTCCTTCCTCACCTCTTCTCTTCCCCCCCCTTCACCTTTCCCTGCGTTCTCCACCCCTCCCTCTCACCCCTCCCTCTCACCCCTCCCTCCCACCCCTCCCTCTCACCCCTCCCTCTCACCCCTCCCTCTCCCCCTCCCTCTCACCCTTCCCTCTCACCCCTCCCTCTCACCCCTCCCTCCCACCCCTCCCTCTCACCCCTCCCTCTCACCCCTCCCTCTCACCCCTCCCTCTCACCCCTCCCTCTCACCCCTCCCTCTCACCCCTCCCTCTCACCCCTCCCTCTCACCCCCTCCCTCCCACCCCTCCCTCTCACCCCTCCCTCTCACCCCCTCCCTCTCACCCCTCCCTCCTCACCCCTCCCTCTCACCCCTCCCTCTCACCCCTCCCTCTCACCCCTCCCTCTCACCCCCTCCCTCTCACCCCTCCCTCTCACCCCTCCCCCCTCACCCCTCCCCTCTCACCCCTCCCCTCACCCTCCCTCTCACCCCTCCCTCTCACCCCTCCCTCTCACCCCTCCCTCTCACCCCTCCCCTCTCACCCCTCCCTCTCACCTTCCCCCCCTCCCTCCCACCCCTCCTCCACCCCTCCCCTCCCACCCCTCCCTCTCACCCCTCCCTCTCACCCCTCCCTCTCACCCCTCCCTCCACCCCTCCCTCTCACCCCTCCCTCCCACCCCTCCCTCCACCCCTCCCTCCACCCCTCCCTCTCACCCCTCCCTCCCACCCCTCCCTCTCACCCCCTCCCTCCCCACCCCTCCCCCCCCCACCCCTCCCTCTCACCCCTCCCTCTCACACCCCTCCCCCCACCCCTCCCTCTCACCCCTCCCTCTCACCCCTCCTCTCACCCCTCCCTCTCACCCCTCCCTCTCACCCCTCCCTCCCACCCCTCCCTCTCACCCCTCCCTCACCCCTCCCCACCCTCCCTCTCACCCCTCCTCCCACCCCTTTCCCTCTCACCCCTCCCTCTCACCCCTCCCTCTCCACCCCCCCCTCTCACCCCTCCCTCTCAACCCCTCCCTCTCACCCCTCCCTCCACCCCTCCCTCTCACCCCTCCTCTCACCCCTCCCTCCCACCCCTCCCTCTCACCCCTCCCTCTCCACCCCTCCCTCTCACCCTCCCCTCACCCCTCCCTCTCACCCCTCCTCTCACCCCTCCCTCTCACCCCTCCCTCTCACCCCCCCTCCTCACCCCTCCCTCTCACCCCTACCCCTCCTCACCCCTCCCTCTCACCCCTCCCTCTCACCCCTCCCTCTCACCCCTCCCTCTCACCCCTCCCCTCACCCCTCCCTCCCCCCTCCCTCTCACCCCTCCCTCCCACTCCTCCCTCTCCTCCCTCCCTCTCACCCCTCCCCTCTCCACCCCTCCCTCTCACCCTCCCCTCCCTCTCACCCCTCCCTCCCACTCCTCCCCTCTCACCCCCCCCTCTCACCCCCTACCCTCCCACCCCTCCCTCTCACCCCTCCCTCTCACCCCTCCCTCCCACCCTCCCTCTCAACCCCCTCCCTCCCACCCCTCCCTCTCACCCCTCCCTCTCACCCCTCCCCCACCCCTCCCCCCTTCCCCTCTCAACCCCTCCCTCTCACCCCTCCCTCCCACCCCTCCCCCCTCTCACCCCCTCCCTCTCACCCCTCCCTCCCACCCCTCCCTCTCACCCCTCCCTCCCACCCCCCCCTCTCACCCCTCCCTCTCACCCCACCCTCCCCTCCCTCTCACCCCTCCCACTCACCCCTCCCTCCACCCCTCCCCCCACCCCCTCCCTCTCCACCCCTCCCTCTCACCCTCCCTCTCACCCCTCCCTCCCCACCCCCCTCCCTCTCACCCCTCCCTCTCACCCCTCCCTTTTCTCACCCCTCCCCCCACCCCTCCCTCTCACCCCTCCCTCCTCACCCCTCCCTCTCACCCCTCCCACTCACGCCCTCCCCTCCTCACCCCCCTCCCTCTCTAAACCCCTCCCTCTCACCCCTTCCCACTCACCCCTCCCTCTCACCCCTCTCTATCACAACTATGTAACTTTCTCTACCATTAACAGTCAATTTTTCTATATTTTTCCTGTTCTTCAAGAGTTTTATCTTGTAGATATAAGACCTTCGTATGTTGTAAGTTCTGGAGAACCCCTTTCCCCCCACCTCCATCCCTTCTCTACCCTCCTCCCCACCTTCTCTACCCTCCTCCCCACCTTCTCTCACCTCCTCCCCACCTCTCTCCCCTCCTCCCCACCTTCTCTACCCTCCTCCCCACCTTCTCACCCCTCCTTCCCACCTTCTCCTTCGCCCTCCCTCCCCACCCTTCTCTCGCCCTCCTTCCCCACCTTCTCACCCCTCCTTTCCCACGCTTCTCATACACTCCTCCCCACCTTCTCTCCCCCTCCTCGCCCACCTTCTCATCCACCTCCTTCCCACCTTCTCACCCCTCCCTTCCCACCATTCTCTAAAACCCCCTCCCCACCTTCTCGGTTCACCTCCTCCCCCCACCTTCTTCTCCCCTCCTTCCCCCCTTCTCACCCCCCTTCCCCCTTCCCTTCTTAAAAAAAAATCTCTACAACCTCCACCCTCCACCTTCTCTCCCTCTCCCCTCCTCCCCACCTTTCCTCACCCCCATCCCCTCCCCACCATTCTCTACCCTCCTTCCCACCTTCTCTACCCTCCTTCCCACCTTCTCTAACCCTCCTTCCCACCTTCTCTACCTCCTTCCCACCTTCCAACCCTCCTTCCCTCCTGTCTCTACGCCGCCTCCCGCCCCACCTTCTCTACCCTCCTTCCCCACCTTCTCTAACCCTCCTCCTTCCCACCTTCTCTCTCTTCTCTCTTACCTCCTTCCCACCTTCCTACCCCTCTTCACCACCTCTCTACCCTCCTTCCCCACCGGTCTCCTATTACCCTCCTTTTTCCCCACCTTCTCTCCACCCCTCCTCCCCCACCTTCTCCTCTTCTCCTCTCTTCCTCTTCCCCTCCCTCCCCCCCTTCTCACTCACCCCTCCTCTTCCCACCTTCTCTCCCTCCTCCTCCACCTTCTCCCCCTCTTCTCCCCCACCTTCTCACCCCTCCTCCCCACCTTCTCTAATACCCTCGCATCCCACCTTCTTCTAAAATACCCTCCTTCCCACCTTCTCTACCCTCCTCCCCACCTTCTCACCCCTCCTCGCCCACCTTCTCACCCCTCCTCCCACCTTCTCTACCCTCCTCCCTACCTTCCTCTAAAACCCTCCTCGCACCTTCTCACACCCCTCCTTCCCACCTTCTCACCCCTCCTCCCCACCTTCTCTACCCTCCTCCCTCTTTCTCACTTCATCAAAACACCTCTCCTCACCCACAACACACACCACTCACCCCTCCTTGGGCTCTGGTCTTGAGTGGTCCCCACCTTCTCTCCCTCCTCCCACTTTCTTTCCCTCCTCCTCCTCCGTCCCCACCCCTCTCCCCTCCTCCCCACCTTCTCTTTCCCCCTCCTCCTCCCCACCTTCTCTACCCTCCTCCCCACCTTCTCTTCCCCTCCTCACCCACCTTTCTTCATCATCTCTCCCTCCTCCCCACCTTCTCGTCTCCTCCTCCCCACCTTCTCCTCCCCTCCCTCGCCCACCTTCTCTCCCCTTCCTCCCCACCTTCTCTACCCTCCTCCCCACCTTCTCTCCCCTCCCCACCTTCTCACTCTCTCTCTCGTCCCTCCTCCCCCCGCACCTCTCAACACATCCCTCCTCCCCACCTTCTCACCCCCCTCCCCACCTTCTCGACGCCCTCCTCCCGCCCACCTTCTCTTAACCCTCCTTCCCGAACCTTCTCTAATCCTTCCTTCCCACCTTCTGCTACCCTCCTTTCCCACCTTCTCTACCCTCCTCCCCACCTTCTCGTCTCACCCTCCTCGCCCACCTTCTCACACTCCCCCCTCCTCCCACACCACTCCCCCCTCCTCCCCACCTTCTCACGCCCCCCCTCTCCCCACCTTCTCTGCCTCCGCCTCCTCCCCACCTTTCTCACCCCTCCTCCCCACCTTCTCTCCCCCTCCTCCCTCCCACTTTCTATCCCCTCCTCCCCAACCGTCTCCTTCCCTCCCCACCTCCCCACCTCTCTACCCTCCACCCCACCTTCCTCCCCTCCTCCCCACCTTCTCTTCTCGTGTCCCTCCTCCCCCACCTTCACTCACTCACTACTCCCCCACCTTCTCTCCCTCCTCCCCCACCTTCTCTCCCCTCCACACCCACCTTCTCTTCCCCTTCTCCCCACCTTCTCTCACCTTCCCCTCCCCACCTCCTCTCACCTCCTCCCCACCTACTCAGCCCTCCTCCCCCACCTTCTCTCAACCTCCTCCCCACCTTCTAACCCCTCCTCCCCACCTTCTCTCCCTCCCCCCTCCCCACCTTCTCAGCCTCCTCCGGCCATCCTTCTCTCCCCCCTCCTCCGCCCCACCTTCTCTCGGGGAGCCTCTCCCCCTCCTCCCCCCCACCTTTGCTCTCCCCCTCCTCCCCACCTTCTCTCCCTCCTCCACCACCTCTCTCACCTCCCTTCCCCACCTCCGCTCTCTCTCCCCTCCTCCCCACCTTCTCGACCCCTTCCATCACCCACCTTCTCACCCCTCCTCCCCCACCTTCTCGACACGCCTCCTCCCCACTTCTCACCCCTCCTCCCCACCTTCTCCTCTCTCTCCTCCCCACCTTCTCTGCACCTCCTACCCACCTTCTCACGTCCCTCCACCCACACCTTCTCTCCCCTCTCCCACCTGCTCTTCCCCTCCTCGCCAACACCTTCTCTCGCCCTCCTCCCCACCTTCACTCCCCTCCTCCCCACCTTCCTCTCCCCCTCCTCCCCACCTTCTCTCACCTCCTCCCCCCACCTTCTCTGCCTCTCACCACCTCCCCACCTTCTCCTGCCCTCCTCGCCCACCTTCTTGCTAGTCCTCCCTCACGCTCCTCTGCCCTCCCCACCTTCTAACCCTCCTCCCACCACTCCTCTGTCCCCCTCCCCCCCACCTTCCTCTACCCCCTCCCTCCCCACCTTCTCTCCCCCTTCCCCACCTCTCGCCCCACCTCCCCTCCTTCTCTCTCTCCCCTAATCCTCTCCCCACCTTCTTCTCCCCTTCTCTCTCTCCTCTCCCCTCCTCCCACCTTCTCTCACCTCCACCCCACCTTCTCTCCCCCCTCCTCCCCACCTTCCTCACCCCTCCCGTCCCCCCACCTTCCATCCACCCCTCCGTCCCCACCTTCCTCACCCCTCCTCCCCCAACTTCTCACCCCTCCTCCCCCCTTTCCTCTCCTTCCTCCCCACTCTTCTCTCACCTTCCCCTCCCCACCTTCTCTCGTCCCCACCTCGCCACCTTCTCTCCCTCCTGCTCCCCACCTATTTCTCTCCCCTCCTCCCGAACACCTTCTCTCAGACCTCCGTCCCCACCTTCTCGCCCTCCTCCC
>NC_069443.1:5008032-5110910 GCF_026875155.1 Cherax quadricarinatus | reverse complement strand
GGGGGCGGGGGGGCGCGCGGGGGGGCGGCGGGGGGGCGGGGCGGGGGGGGGCCCGCGGGCGGGCCGCGGCGCGACGGCGGGGGTGCGAAGGGGGGGGGGGGGGGGTCGTGGGGGGGGTATTGGGGGGGGTCAAGGGTGGGGTATCTCGAGGCGAGGTCAGGGTCAAAACCCGGGAATAACACCGGGGTGTGAAAAGGTACCCCCAGCTCTGGCCTAGACCGGATACCTCGCTCAGGGGAAGGTCAAAACCCGGGAAGCCCTCGTTTGAAAAGGGCCCAAACCGGAATTCCTCGCTCCGGGGAAACCCAAAACCCGGGAATTTCCCCCTCGCCAGGGGAAAAAACCCAAACTATTTAAAAATATATAATATATATAAAAATATTAATTTTTAAGTATTTGGAACAGAAACCCCCCAGGAGGTACCCGTCCTGCCAATGATGTAAAAGGGAACCTGTAATTGTTTTACATGAGGTAGATTGCGGTGTTTTTTTTTTCTCTCTCAAAACTGAAAAATTTTTCGGGTACGCCCCTTGCACTTCTACTACACTTAGGTCAAAAAACCCTTTACAACAAAAACTTTTTTTGGGTACCAAGCCTTTTTTATTTTTTTTTAAAGTAAAAAAATTCCCCCCGGCCTCGTTTTTCCAAAAACCGGGCGGGTTTAAAACCTCTTCTCCTGAATTAAAAATTGAAAAAGGAAACATTCTTTTTTTTTGGGCCCCCCCACCCCGGGGGATACGGCTTTGTTTTGAAAGAAAGAAAAATTTTTTTTTTTTTAATTATATTTTTTTAAAAAAAAAATATCATTTTAAAATAAAATAATAATAAAATTGCTATAAGACAGGGTAAACAGGATTTCAGGGGGAAAATAAACAAAAATGCATATAATGGATCCTTTATTGACAACTTTTTCACCCACACAGGGGGCTTTTTCAAGTCACACACGGATCTACCTGGGGTTGGAAGGTACGAGAGTATTATGTTGGGTCAGGTGAAAAATCTGCATCTGAGATCTACCGGGGGGGTTATAGAGTCTTGGGGACTTTACAGGGGGATTGGGGCAAGTTTTAGCCTTCCCCAAGGGGGAAATTCTCCACCATGCCCACAACCCCCCGAAACCCGCCAGGTACGGGCCCGCCAAAGACTCACAAACCTGGAAACCCACTGAGGCCCCTATCCTCGAATAGGGAGTGCTCCCACCAGCTCCAGGAATTCTTGCCAAACACCTCTCCCAAACTCTTGGGCACTATCACCAGCACATCTCAAACACTCGGGGATCCCTCAATCGCATTCGCAACATCAACCTCAGGAACAAGAAAAATTTCCAGCCTTGACGTTTACTTTCCCATTCACCAAAGTACCTACTACACAAGCCATCGACTCTTGCGCAGGAAAAATTTACGATTCACTTGATCTTCCCATTCCCGCCGCGATTTCATCGACCTTGTTTTTAAATATGTTTGGGTTTACGTTTTCCCTTCGAAAATCACTTTTTCAGCAGACTTTTGGACTACCCGGGTTCGCCACTCAGTGCAGTCCTGGCGAACTTTTTACATGGAACATCTAGAACCAACTTTCTCCACCATCTTCCCTTTTCGTCTGTCACCTGGCTCCTTTATTTGACGACTTCTCCTCATAACCCCAAAAAACCTTTTCAACGTTAAAGCTCTCCAAGACAACTAAAACCAGGCCCGAGCCTTAAACCCCAGTTCACACTGGAAGAAGAAGTCGCAACACTCTTCCTTTCCTTGATGTTCGCTCTAAAAGCTGACCAGAACTTCGTTTTAAAAAGCTATCGAAAACCCCCCAAAACCAAAAACGATTTTCTCCACTTCTATCTAAAACCACGACCCCAAAAACCCAAACGGGGTGGAAAAGGGGCTTCTTTTTTACTGCACTCAGAATCGCAGCAATGATTTTCCTTGAGGAAGAATGCCTAAATTGAACAAGTATTTTCAAACTCCACTACCTGTCACTTCATCAGAGACTGCAGACGGGGGGGCTTTAAACATTTTCAACACACCCAGAGAAGAACTGCCGAGAAGGATACATATCCCCCCCAACAACCCATTGCCAACATTTTTCCAACATCTTTGCCAAAACATCTTTCCCAAATATCTCCCCCACAACACGACCAATAAGGAAAACCAACCATATAGACAGGGACAAGCCTCCATCCTCTGCGGGGGTATACATAACCCTTGTAATGACTGCAACAAATTAATGTGGCAAACATCAAAAGACCTCCAAACACGCATTTCAGAACACCAATATGCAAGCAACTGAGATACAAAAAATGCCTGTGTACAACATCGCAATTTCACACAACCATTAAAACTCAGAAACTCAAGACTTATAGCCACAGAAGACAACACTCAATACCGAAGAATCCTGAATCATCGTTTATCTCGAAACCAAAAATTTTCAACCAAACAAGGGCTTCTATAACAAGCGAACCACTCCCAAGAAACTTTTTAAACGCTACCCCACATAAAACACTGCAAAAGGGTCTACAAATTGTCCAATACCCCTGTCAAGCTACCCAAGACTCTATAACCCCCCCCGGGTAATCATCAATGCAGCATTCTTCACCTGACCTCAACATAAATTCTCGCCCTTTCCCAAACCCCCCGGTAGATCCGTGTGTTGACTTGAAAAAGCCCCATTTTGGGGGGTAAAACGTTTTAAATAAAGGATCACTTTACACTGCTTTTGTTTTTTAATTTCCATTGTGTGGGATTTTTATACCATTTTTTCCAGTGATTTCAAAAAATGCAAAACAACCAAACCCTGAAAAATAAGAAATTCCAAGCGCATTCGTGACTACTTACATTAAAAGGAACTATAAAGAAAAGCACCCAAAAAAGCTATAAAAGGGGATGGGGCCACACCTCATATCAATCCCCAACTTAAACACTTGACGCCGCCGACCCAACGGGACTTTTCCCCTTTGCAAAACAACTCCCAAAAAACTTTTCTACCCAAAAAAATTTTAAAAATTATTTTTTTGTCCGTTATTATTAAATTCCCCCAAAATTCTTTTAATAATACACGACAAATAAAAATTTTTTTAAATTTTTCTTGGGTAGAATAGTTTGTTGGTGGTTGTTGTGAAAAGGGAAACCCCCAGTTGGGTCGGCGCCGTCAAGTGTTTAACCTTTGTGGGATCTGATGTGAGGTGCTGGCCACATCCCTTTTAAGCTTCCTTGGGGCTTTACTTTCAAGTTTCCTTTATAATGTGAGTAGCACGAATGCCCTTGGGAATTTTTCTATTCTTCGGGGTGGGTTTTTTGCATAATATATATATAATATATAATATATATAATAATATATAAATATATATAAATATAATTATATATTAACGAAAGCACAAAACAGTGGGATTGAAACATTTCCAACAGTGCTAGTCGAATTAAATCCAGTGACACATTCTCCCCCGCCTCAAAAGACAAACAACGTCACATTGCATATATTAAGATATTCCAACTTATCAGAGTGAAAAAAATTTTCCATCCGTATCTATGGTACCCCGGAAAAATAACACTGCCCTTTGGGGTGACCTAACCTTGATAATCTCTGAAATGCTACAAAGGATCGATCCGTAAAATAAAACAGTTTCATTTTAAAGTAATGAATTTATTTAATATACATTATAACGCAGAGTAGTGCTGACATTCTATTAAGGGTATTTTTTTCGTCAGGGGGGGGCCAGGGGAAAAAATTCCTCTATTCAGACTAAAAATTTGTTACTTTTTTCAAAAACTGATTTTAGCATTTAAAATGAATTATACGTTTTTAAACATAACAAAAAATTTTTTCACTAAAAAACGCAAATGCTCTTATAAAAAAATTTTGAGAGAATTTTTTATTTAATTACCATCCATGGAAAAACTCTTGTGAATGTTTTTTTCATGAAATGAAAAAATAAAACTACCATACAAGCCTAATTTATTCTGAAAATAGATGGGGTTTCTGTTAATAAGAACATAAGAAAAGGGGGAACACTGCGCAGGCCGTGGCTCTACTTTTTTCAAAAAAGTCTTTGGGGGTGGGAAATTAAACAAATCCTTACAAAAATCTAAAAATAATATCAAATTCTTTATCGTGGGCAAAAGCCTCAAAAGCTTTACTGAAGAAAGTTAAAGAATTAGTTAGACAAGACCGGCCTCTTGTGAATCCATGCTGAGTATCATTAATCAAGCTATGCTTATCGAGATGGCTTCTTATAATCTCAGCTATAATTGACTCTAGTAATTTGCCTACAATTGAGGTCAGGCTTATTGGGCGGTAATTTGACGGTAACGACTTGTCCCCTGTTTTAAAAATAGGAATTACATTAGCCACCTTCCACATATCAGACACTGCACCTGTTTGAAGAGATAAATTAAAAATATTAGTTAATGGTTCACAGACTTCCATTTTGCATTCCTTTAAAACCCTTGAAAAACCTCATCAGGACCCGGTGACTTATTTTGCTTCAGTCTGTCTATCTGCTTCACAACCATTTCACTAGTGACTGTGATGAATGGTTTGAAAAACCGACAAGTTGAAGATTGAGACACTTATGCAGCATATGGGAATCTTTATTCAGGAAACGTTTCGCCACACAGTGGCTTCATCAGTCCAATACAAAGAGGAAGGCGTAAGGAGAGGAGGAGAATGAGGTAATCAGTCCCTCAACCTGGAGTCGATGTGTTCAGTCCATCAATGTTGTAGAATGTACAGCATAGGGCCGTAGACGTGGCTTATATACTGTAGTGAGGTAACGTGAAGCAGATGGAGGCGGGGTATATAACAGTATATAAGCCACGTCTACGGCCCTATGCTGTACATTCTACAAGATTGATGGACTGAACACATCGACTCCAGGTTGAGGGACTGATTACCTCATTCTCCTCCTCTCCTTACGCCTTCCTCTTTGTATTGGACTGATGAAGCCACTGTGTGGCGAAACGTTTCCTGAATAAAGATTCCCATATGCTGCATAAGTGTCTCAATCTTCAACTTGTCGGTTTTTCAAACCATTCATCACAACTGTCAGACACGGCAGCATCATGGGGTCTTATTACAAAGAATTCTTCAACACTTGTTCAACCTTTGAACGAAGACCTACTTCGACTAGTGGATGGTACCACTATGACCCCGCCTCCATCTGCTTCACGTCACCTCACTATAGTATATAAGCCACGTCTACGGCCCTATGCTGTAATCCGAGGCACTACTCCCACCAACAAATTCAAACACATCACCCACAACAACACACACATCTCAGACCCACAGGCTGCTACCAACATCTTCAAACACATCTGGGAGAACATCTTCCATGCTCACCCACCTCACCCTAACGTATTCAACAAAATTCAGAACATAGAACACGGGAAAACACTGCACACAACAAGAAACAACCACCACACAGCCACATACATCTAGACACTCTTACCTCCTCCCAAGAACTCGACACTTCCTTTCACCAACACAGACATTAAAACTCTCCTCAGAAAACCTTCCTCCAAAGGCTCCTGGTGCCTCTGGCCTAAACCATATTATCCTGAAACACCTTCCTGACTCTATCATTACTGCCTACACAAACCTCCTCAATGCCCCCCTTTGGGCCTCGGGGATACTTCCCTTCCCTCTTCAAAGCTGCTACTGCTATCCTCCTTCCTAAACCCAATAAAGACCACTCTGATCCTAGAAACTATCGCCCTATCAGCCTCCTCGAAACTTTAGGTAAACTCTTTGAAAAACTCATTTATCTTTCGCCTTCGCAGATACCTGGAACATAATTCTCTACTTTCAGATGGCCAGTTTGGCTTCAGAAACACACAGATCCACACAGGATGCCATTAAATCATTCTCAACTACATCCACATAAACACAAACAAAGAAACAGGACAGCCCTGGTTGCAAAAGCCCGTTGAAAAAGCTTTTGACAACTGTCTGGCACCAAGGGCTCAAGTACAACTCTGCCTAACATTAACCTGCCTCTAAATACTCTAACTCCTGCAACTTCCTAACGGGCCGTACATGAAATCAATTCAAGGCTGTTACTCTGACTACTTCACACTAAATGCTGGAGTAACCCCAGGGATCTGTCCTCTCCCCTACCCATACATTTTATTCACTAACGACATTCCAACACCTGTAAACCACAACTCCACCCACACTGCCTATGCGGGACGACATTACACAACTTATCATCATGCCAAAATAGATAAAACTCACACACAAAACACAAAATGAGGTCGCAGGATAGCCATCTGGGAACAAAAATGGAGGATCAAAACCAATGCAGCAAAATCCAGCTTTTACTATTTTAACTACAGGAAACTGATCCTCCTTACCTGTCGAACTCAGAACCACAGCTGACACCCCGCACTTACTTCCCTATCACACAATCTGTCCCTGTCCTTGGTGTTAATCTTTTACTACCTTCTTCGTTTACACGGACACATTCACTCAAGGGATGCAATAGCTAGTAAGGCCCCTTTCGGGCCCCCTACAAGCTGAAACATGCCTCTCAACGCACCCAAAATACACCTCTACAAATCCCTAATACGTCCTCTGATAACTTACTCTCCTCTAGCCCTCTCTCTTGCAGCAAAAAAAAAACTTACTTAAACTGCAGCGTGTCCAGAACAAGGCGCTGCGCTGGGGGGGCTTGATGTCAGATGGGAGGACTTCGCCACAAAACGGTCTCTCCATGCCCAGTTAGACGTCCCTGCGCTGAATCTGTACTGGAAGAGGCTCAGTGACAGACAGATAGACAAACTTGAGACACGACATGACTACTGGGCCTCTCTCCTTGACGAAGACATTCGCAGACCCACAAACCAACAAACCTTTTCTACTCCTTGCATGATCCGATCCAACCCTACTTACAAATAACCTTGGATCCGCTGACAGGGACCTTCTAAGACAGTTACCATTCTCTGACCCACGTTCGCCTTAGCTTTTTTGGGTTAAGACATGACTCAGTTCTGCACTCCTCTCTAGCTCTAAACGTCGCAAGTCCCTTACTCCCAGCTCACCCCACCGGAGTCCCAAAAGAAGAACCGGAATTTCTCTTTTCAATATCTGTCCCACGATCGCCTTTGCTGCTGGGTTAAGCCCTGGCTCTATTTCTACGACTAAGAACACTCCTCTCCAGCACTATTCTTCGTCTGTCCCGTCTTCCCCGCTCATCCCATTTGGGATCTTACCTGAACTTTCGTTCGTTCGTTCGTTCCTATGCTGTACATTCTACAAGATTGATGGACTGAACACATCGACTCCAGGTTGAGGGACTGATTACCTCATTCTCCTCCTCTCCTTACGCCTTCCTCTTTGTATTGGACTGATGAAGCCACTGTGTGGCGAAACGTTTCCTGAATAAAGATTCCCATATGCTGCATAAGTGTCTCAATCAGTGACTGTGATGTTACATAATTTATCTTCTTCTGATCCACTATAAAAATTAATTACCGGGATATTATTAGTGTCTTCCTGTGTAAAAACCGAGAGAAAATAATTATTTAAAATCGAGCACATTTCATTCTCTTTGTCAGTAAGATGCCCATAGTTATTTTTAAGGGGACCTATCTTATCTCTGACTTTTGTTCTATAGACCTGGAAAAAACTTTTTAGGTTAGTTTTAGAATCCCTAGCCTAGTCCCTTTTAGCTTTTCTTATCCCCTTTTTAATGTCCCTCTTAATGTCAATATTCATAAGATGACCCTCGCCTCTTTTGATACGCCTATAAATTCCTTTCTTATGCCCTAGTAGAACAGAGGCATCTATCCCCCGTATTATATAACCCAGCATATTGTAGCTGAACCCAAGGCGAGGCCTAGTAACAGAATTTCTGAACTCAGTATTTCTAAATTCTCTTAAGAACATAAGAATGTAGGAACACTGCAGAAGGCCTACTGGCCCATACGAGGCAGGTCCTTATCAAAACGACAACTACCTAGAGCTACTCAAGGAACAACTCCAGCACCCCCCAACACCAATCAAACCCAGCCCCTCCCACTCATATATTTGTCCAGTCTCTTCTTAAAGCTACCCAAGGTCCTAGCCTCTATCACCCCACTGGGAAGACTGTTCCACGCATCTACAACTCTGAAGATTGAGACACTTATGCAGCATATGGGAATCTTTATTCAGGAAAAGTTTCGCCACACAGTGCTTCAACATAGATCCCATGATGCTATGCAGTGTCTGACAGTTGTGATTGAATGGTATGGGAAAAAACGACAAGTTGAAGATTGAGACCACTTATGCGCATATGGGAATCTTTATTCAGGAAAACGTTCTGCGCCACACCGTGGCTTCACAAGATCAACTTTGGTCGGTTTTTCAAACCATTCATCAAAAAACTGTCAGGACACCCTGCAGATCTGGGATCTTGTTTAGGTAAGACACATATGAACAGTTAGGACAACGTTATTCCGAAAACGTTTTCGCCCTACCACAGAGGGCTTCTTCTGTCGATACAGAAAATAGCCGGAACAGTAGAGATGTGAAGCACGATGTAATCCAGTCCATCTCCCTGTGTAAGTCGTAGAATTTGAGGTTGTCCAGTCCTCGCCTGAGAAGTTCTGTTCTATAGTCAGGACACTTATCTGAAGAACAAGCGACAGTGCGGAGACTTAAATACTGTCGAAGGAGAGGTGCAGCAGTAGTAGTAAATAGTAGTAGTAGTAGGAGTAGTAGTGAGAATGTGACCACTGAGAGATTTTCCCATGTCCCTCTCAGATCAACCTTCTCACTGGAAAGCTTGTCCATGGTGTTGTCTGTACCAAGTGCCATGTGTTGCAGTGTTGGCAAGTTGACATCAATAATGTATACAATACCATTTTGATGTTCATCTTGTCAGACAGTCGGTATTGGATTCATTTTGATGTTCATCTTGTCAGACACTGAACACAATGGGATATTTGTACAGAAGAAAACACCTTGGGACAAGCTTTTCCAGTGAGAAGGGTTGGATCTGAGAGGGACATGATCTCTCAGTGGTCACATTCTCACTACTTACTTCTACTACTACTACTAACTACTATCTGCCACCTCTCCATCCGACAGTATTTAAGTCTCCGCAACGGTCGTTGATCTTCAGATAGTTCCTGAATATGGAAAACTGAACTTCTCCAGGCCCGAGGGACCGTGGACTGGACAACCTCAAATTTCATACGAATACAAGGTGATGGACTGATTTACATCGTCTTCACATCTCTTCTGTTCTGCCTATTTTCCTGTATTCGATGAAGAAGCCTACTGTGTAGGCGAAACGTTTCGGAATAAAGTTGTCTATAACTGTTGCCATATGTGCTCTTACTCTAACGAACCTGTCGGTTTGGTATACATATTTTGGATGATCATCATTGGGATCTTGTTGAAGCACTTGTGGCGACGGAAACGTTTCGCCTGAATAAAGATTTCCCATTTGCTGCATAAAGTGTCTCAATCTTCAACTGGTCGGTTTTCCAACCATTCATAACATCTACAAACTCTGTTAGAAAAACCAGGTACTTACTAGTCTTTCTAAAATCTAAATTTATCCAGACCGCTAATTCTATTATTCTGGTTCTTACATGGTTCGACATAAAACTTAAGAACATAAAGAATGTAGGAACACTGGCAGAAGGCCTATGCCCATACGGCGGACCTTTTCAAACGAATCTACCTAAAGCTACCTCAGAAACAAATCCCGCACCCCCACACAAATCAAACCAGCCCTCCCATCCTATATTTGTCCAGTCTCTTCTTGGAGCTACCCATGGTCCTAGCCTCTAGAACCCCCTGGGAAGACTGTTCCCGCATTTCAACTTGTTAGAAAACCGAGTACTTACCATGTCTTTTCTAAATCTAAATTTATCCCAACTTAATCCATTATCCTGGTTCTTCCTGTTCGACAACCTCAGTACGTTATTAATGTCTCCCTTGTTTAATGGCCCGTCATCCACTTTTACACTTCAATGTTTTCCCCTCATTTCTTCGCCTCTACAGAGAGTGGAGATTTAAGGCTTTAAGTCTATATTCTTACGGGGGGTTCCTTAACAGTAAATCATTTTAGTCATTCTTCTCTTGTTATTGTTCTCTATGAGTCTATGTCCATCCTGTTGTAAGGGGACCCAAAACTGAGGCAGCATAATCTAAATGAGGCCTCACTAGTGATGTATAGAGCTGTTTAAAATAACTTTTGGATTCTGTTACTTTACTTCTTGAGATAAATCCAAGTAATCTGTTGGCTCTTGTTGCGCACACTGAGGCACTGCTGTTTGGCTTTGATTTCGGCTTACCATGACTCCCAAGTCTTTTTCTATTCTGTATGACAAAGCTTCTACTTCACTAGATTATAGCTTCGAGGGTTATTTTATTAACCAAGAGGCAAGTACCTTACACTTATCCACATTGAACTTCATCTGCCTATTTCTCCAGACACAAGACTTTAATTTGTTCAAATCGTCCTGGAATGGTCATGTTATCCTCCTCGAGTGATTATACGCCTATCATATTTGTATCATCAGCAAACTGACTTCATGTCACTAGTAATCCCCTCATCAAGGTCATTAATGTAAAATATTGTAACAAGAGAGGCCTTAAACTGATCCTTGTGGATCGAACTAGTGACTAATCCCCATTCAGATTTCACCCATAATCGGTAACTCTCTGCTTTCTGTGGTAAGCCATGCCCTCAATCCATGCTAGATCTTTACTCCTATCATGAGCTGCACCTTTCTCAAGAGTCTCCTGTGTGGCACTCTGTCGAAGGGCTTTACTAAAATCAAATAAAACAAGATCATATTCCTTATCACGTCAACTGCCTCAAATGTTCTATTGAAGAAACGTCAGTAGTTTGTCAGCAGGGAACGACCTCTCGAGAATCCATGCTGAGATTCATTTTATCTCAAGTTATGCTCTTCAAGGTGACGTCTGATAATGGTCAGCTATAATTGTTTCTAATACTTGGCCCACTATAGATGTCAGGCTTATTGGACGGTACTTTGAAGAGTGGGACTTATCCCCTGATTTGATATAGGTACATTAAGTCATGTTCCCATCTCTTGCACAAACACTGGTACGGATGACGCATTGAATACACTCGTTAAAGGACTGACTAAGCTCCATCTTGCATTCCTTTAAGTACCCTTGAAAACAACTCCGGGTCCGGGGACTTATTTTGTTTCAGTTTGTCTATATGTTTAATAACCGCATGTCCCTCGTGACAGTTATATTAGTTAACTTGAATTCTCAGGAACTAAATAATTGTTATACTGGAATCTGATTACATCTTCCTGTGTTAAAAACTGAAAAATATATAGTCATATAAATAAGGACACACATTTCAGTTCATTATCCGTCAGCGTCCATTCCAGATTACTCAGCGGTCATACCTTCTTTCCTTCACCTTCGTCCTATACACTTGAAAGAACCCTTTGGATTAGTGCTTTGATTCTTAGCGGACTCTAATTTCTAGTCCCGTTTGCCTTCTAATTCGCCTTTGTACTTCTCTTTTAAGCTGGAACATATTGTCGTAAGGTTAACCTTCCTCTTCTGATGCGCCTATTATATTCCCTTTCTCCCTAATAGATGCTTTAACCTCTGTTAACCCATTTGGGGATCTTTATTATTTGACTCCTTAATTTCTCTCTGGGGAATGTATATACACTGGGCACTGTGTACTTTATTAAGAAATAATCATAGAAGCAGATCCCTTCATATTTTAAGTATGATTATAGTCAATAAAATCATTAGCTTGATAACCCCAATCAAGATGTAGACCAGATGTTCTCCTAAGTCCCTTATTCTGCGGCAGAACGAAATCGGGGATTTTTACTTGTATTATCATTATTCTTGCATTCCCATAATAATGCTAAAGTGATGGATTTGTGATCACTTGCGCCAAGTCTCTTCAGTGATCTCTCCAGATTATTCACTAGTGTTTCCTTTTTTGACAAGCCTTAGGGTCTAGCAAATTATTACCTGGTCGGTCAGATACACTCTGTTTCAGGAAAACACGTCCTGAACTGTTTCCATGAAGTCACTGGACTCTAGATTACCTGTAAAGATTCCAGTCAATTTGGCTAAAGTTTAAATCCCCTACCTATGACTACTTACTGTGTCCAGAATCCCTAACATCATTTCGTACAATGAAGTCTCCTCTTCGTGATCCAAGCATGGAGGTTCGATTATTACACCTAGAATTAGTTTTTCTTGACCCTCTCGAACTTACCCAAAACTAGACTCTGTTACTGCTCCCTCTAATTTTATAACTGTTTTTATGGCAACAATTTAATATTTTCTCGAAACAACAATGCTAACTCCTCCCCCCTTCCCATTACATCGATCCACATTGAATAACTTAAATCTAATCTATTTTTTTTGTCCTGCATATTACACTAGCAGTCATATCCCGACTCTTTAAATCATACCTCGTTTCAGTTAATGCATGATATCAAAGTTCCCAGCACATGCTACCAAACGTAGGTTCAGTAATTTTATTTCTTGCAACTTTTCTTACTGTTAGATAAAATTCCATCATATGTTTTTTTTCTGACATCTTTTCCTATCATCTTTGTTTTTACACAATTTCTGAAATTATCATTACACAGAGTTATACATGGACAGATTACTATTAAGATTCGTTAATATCAGAGCATAAGTCATTATTATCTACTCATAATTAATCATTGCTAAAACTACCTTAACGTATCCTAGTTAAGTCCTAACATCCCATCAACTGAGTTAGCATGATATAGGAAAAAAAAAAACCCCACACCTGCCCTGGATAAGTGAGCCCCATCCCTGGACATACATGTCATTTCGGCCATAGAAAAGTTGTCAAGTTGTCAATGAAAGGTACTGCATTATCCTTACAGTGTTTATCCAGGCCAACCAATTAATACCAATTGCTCTGGACAACCATTCATTACCTACACTCTTCTTGGTCTATATGCACATATAACAGGGCACCCCCCCTTCTTCCTATATCATGTTTTAGCTGTACTGAACGTTCTTAACTTAATCCTCACTTCTACGCTTGCCTGACCTCATTGCCTCCAGCACTGAGGCATAATAGTAGGATTGATCCCATTATCCGTTTCATGATGTTGTCAAGCGGCGAACAATGTCCTCCATCCCAGGCCCCAGGAAAGCATACCCTTTGTCTCCTACTCATGTCCTTCAAGCAGAATGCCCTATATGTATCTAACCTGGCTATCCCCAAACAAAAAACAATATTCTTACTTCCTTGTGTCGTTGTCGTGACTTACACGCTCCCCAGTAGTGACTCACATTCGTGGGGTGCATCCGGAATGCGTTGGGAGGGTTTCCAGGGAGTTTCCAAGCAGTCTCTTTCTTCTTCATCGTTTCTGGCTTTCCATTCGTCTTTCTTGATCGTCAACTTCGTCGTCCCCTGACTGTCCAGCCTCTGACCACGATCCCTCTTGACCTGAGGGAACTCGAAACAGGAGGACTACTAACGAATCCTTATGTTTTCCTCGGTCATCGCCGTATCTTCCATCTTACCGCTGCCCTCAATTCTTCCTTAAGTTGCTGGTAATGTTGCTCGATGGAGGGATCTTGGTTCAGTCCACGGGAGCAAACAAGGGACACTTCTTCACTGAGTTAAGTATAGGTCAGCACTCAAAGTACAGGTCACCACTCAAGAGCACCACAAAAAGGTCTTCACAAGAGCTAGTACACGTCCACCACTGGGCTAAGTACACGTCACCACTGTGTTAGTAACGTCACCACTGAGCTAAGTACACGTCACCACTGTGCTAAGTACGTCACCACTGAGCCTGAAAGTACTCGTCTCCACTAAACCTTATCTCATTTAAATCCATTTGCGGGTTCTCTTGGGAGGATATCCTCAAGGGACTTGTTAATATCCCCTTTATTAATAACTATCATCCACTAGAAACTTGTCGGTCTCCCCTCAATTCTTCGTATAACAAGTGAATGTAACTTAAAGAGTCTTCAATCATTTAATAAGGAAGAGTTTTATGCTATGTATTAATTCGTCATTCTACGTCTGAATGTTTTCTAACGAATTTATGTCCATTCTGTAATATGGAGACCAGAATTGAGCTGCATAATCTAGGAAATGTGTTCCTTATTTAATGACTATTTTTTGTCAGTTTTTACACAGGAAGATGTAAATGAGATTCCCTGTATTTAACAATTATTTAGTCACTTCCTGATGGAATTCAAGTTAACTAATATTACTGTCACGAGGGACATGGTTATTAAACAGATAGACAAACTGAAACAAAATAAGCCCCCGGGACCCGATGAGTTGTTTTCAAGGGTACTTAAGGAATGCAAGATGGAGCTTAGTCAGCCATTAACGAGTGTATTCAGTACGTCCATCCCTACCAGTGTTGATGCCAGATATGTGGAAGTTGGCTAATGTGGTTCCTTATATTCAAATCAGGGGGATAAGTCCACTCCTTCAATTACCGTCCAATAAGCTGACATCTATTAGGGGCAATTTATTAGAATCAATTATAGATGACATTATCAGAAGTCACTTGAAGAGCATAACTTGATAAATGGAATATCAGCTTGGATTCACGAGAGGTCGTTCCTGGTGACAAACTTACTGAACGTTCTCACTTAGAACATTTGAGGCAGTTGACAGTGATAAGGAATATGATATAGTTTATTTGGGATTTTAGTAAAGCCTTCGACAGTGTACTCACAAGAGACTCTTAAGAAAAAGTGGCAGCTCATGGTAAGGAGGTAACGTTTAGCATGGATTGAGGCATGATTACCATAGAAGCAGAGGTACCATTAATGGAGTGAAATCTGATTGGGGATTAGTTCACTAGTGGCGTTCCACTAGGATCAGTTTTAGGCCCTCTCTTGTTTCATATATTTTCATTAATGAACTTGATGAAGGGTTACTGTGACATGAGTAAGTTTGTGATGATCAAAGATAAGAACGTAAGAACATAGAACATAAGAAAGGAGGGAACACTGCAGCAGGCTGTTGGCCCATACTAGGCAGGTCCTTTACAATTCATCCACTAACAAACAATTGACCAGCCTTATTTTCAAGCACCAAGAAAACAAGTAAAAAAACTCCGATGTGCAAGTCCCACTCAAATCAATCCACTCCCATTCATGTACTATCCACCTAATTTTGAAACTACCCAAAGTCCTAGCCTCAATAACCCAACTAGGTAGAATGTTCCACTCATAACTTACCTATTTCAAACCATATTTCCTAAAGTCCTGTCTAAAATCTTAAACTTATTCTAATTTAATCCCATTAACTGCGTGTTCTCTCTTGGAGAGATATCTCAAGACCTTGTTTATATCCCCCCTTTTAATACCTTATCTTCCAATTATACACTTGGATAGGTCTCCCATCATTCCTTCGTCTAACAAGTGAATGTAACTTAAGAGTCTTCATCTTTTCTTCATAAGGAAGATTTCTACATGCTATGTATTAATTTAGTCATCCTACGCTGAAGAGTTTTCTAACGAATTTATGTCATTCTGTAATTTTGGAGGACCAGAATTGAGCTGCACTAATCTAGGTGAGGCCTTACTAATGATGTATAAAGCTGACAGGTATGACCTCTGGACTTCTGTTGATTACATCTTGATATAAATCCTCAGTATTCTATTGCCTTATTACGTTCGCTTAGGCATTGCATGTCTTGGTTTAGGTTGCTGCTTACCAATAACCCCCAAGTCACTTTTCGCATTCTGTAATGGTAAGTTCTACATTATTAACCTTATAAGTGCTAGGGTTTATGACACTCCCGAGCTTCAGAACCTTGCATTTTATCTACATTGACTGCCTTCTGCAACTTTTCTGACCAAGAGTTGAGTTTGTCTAATATCCTCCTGAAGTTCACCTAACATTTACGCCCCCCCTTTTGAAACAATGATCTACCTTTCTTCGTGTTATCGGCGAATTTTGCTCATATACTAGTAATTCCTTCATCAAGATCATTGATATATATTATAAACAACAACGCGGCCCAAGGGACTGATCCTGTGGAACGCACTTGTTACTGATCCCCACTCGGATTTAACCCCATTTATGGGGGGGGGGGGGGGGGGGGGGGGGGGGGCGGGGGGGGGGGGACACTCTCTGCTTCCTGTTGTGGCCATGATTCGGATTCCGAAGAGCACCCTTCCCTCAATGCCAACAGTCTTTGGTGGGAACTTCAAATGTCTTACTAAAATCTAAGTAAATTAATATCAAATTCTTTATCGCGTTCAACAGACCTCCAAAAAAAGCTTTACTGAGAACAGTTAACTAAATTAGTGGTTAAACAAGACGGCCTCTTGTGAAGTTACCAGGCTATAGTATCATTAATAAGCTATTGCTCTATCGAGATGGCTTCTTATAATTTGAGCTATTAATTCGTCTCTAGTAATGTGCCTACAATTGAGGTCAGGGCTCTTGGGCGGTAATTTGACCAGGTTAACGACTTGTCCCGGTTTTAAAAATTGGAATTACTTTAGCCATCTTCACATATCAGGACACTACAACTGTTTGAAGAGATAAATTAAAAATATTTGTTAATGGTTACAGACTTCCATTGTGCATTTCTTTTAGAACCCGTGCAAAAACTCATCAGGACCGGGTTGTTATTTTGCTTCGTCGGTCTATCTGCGTCACAACCATTTCACTAGTGACTGTGATGTTAATAATTTATCTTCTTCTGGCCCACTATAAAAAATTTATTACCGGAATATCATTAGTGTCTTCTGTGTAAAAACCGAAAGAAAATAATTATTTAAATTCGAGCACATTTGCATTCTCTTTGTCAGTAAGATGCCATAGTTATTTTTAAGGGGTCTATCTTATCTTGAACTTTTTGTTCTATATACATGGAAAAAATACTTTTTGGTGTTAGTTTTAGAATCCCTAGCAACTTAATTTCATAGTCCCTTTTAGCTTTTCTTATCCCTTTTTAATGTCCCTCTTTAATGTCTATTGACTGATATTAAGATGACCCTCACCTCTTTTGATACGCCTATAAATTCATTTCTTATGCCTAGTCGGATATTTTCTGGCTATTATTAATCCATTTTGGGTCGTTTCTATTTGATCTAATTTCTTTTTTATAAGGATAAACGTTTTTTGAGCAGCATGTTATAGTTAAAGTAAAAAGGACACAAGTGCAACTTAATGTGACATTTTTTTATTGTGGCAACGTTTCGTCTCCAGGAGCTTTATCAAGCCATTACAACCAATAATGGACACAGAGGGGATATAATAGGACTCAGAGTGAGGTGAATACTAGTGAGGTCCATTTCGTGTTCACTATGTGGTAGTGTTGTAGTAGTGTAGTGACAAAAGTAATTACAATATGGTAGAGCAATTAATTCGTACATGAGTAAATGGGATAATAAGCTATTACTTGGGTAACATAAAAAATTTGGTTGGGACCTATATAACAGGATGGAGCAGCTTGTTTCAGTGTTCACTCTCTGTGCTTTGTGTAGTATATCCGGAAGTGACTTATGTGATGGCAGGGTTTACTGTTTTCAGTAGGATTCTTGATAAGACTTCGGAGATGGTGTGAAGCTGCCGTAGTTTGTGTTTTAATGGTATTCGAAACTGGGTTCTAGTGCTGATTCAAGGCACTTGCGTCTGCTGGATAAATTAGTTTCTTTTATCACTAATTGGGCCGTCTCTGAATTTCCCTAAGATATTGGTGGAATTTTCGGTGTTGTTACGCAGGCGTTGTTTATGTTGTCGTTTTCCTACAGCGTATATGTATTTATTGGGCGGGTGTCGTGGTTTCTTGCTGTTTCAATTACGTAGATTTGTCACAGCCTCCACAGGGTATGTGTAAACTCCTGCATTGACTGGTTAGTTGTGTTGGTTTTGTCCTGGTTAGATCCTTTATTGAGTGGTAGAAGCGATGGACGAACTCTGGTGTTAGCTTGTGAAGTACTTTTGGACTGTTTAGTGCAAACCTGGCTGTTGGGAAGAATTATTTCTTTGTTGGGAGCGGTGTGATGCGTGGAGAATTGATGCTCTGAAGTCTCTTTTCTTGCTAGTCTTTGATGAAAAAGAAGGAAATTGGAACTCAGTGAATGTTTGGTGAATGTAATTACATTCCTGTCAGATTATCTCAGGACTACAAATTCGGTATTATGCTCTTAGGAAAAACCGATGCTGATGCCTCTTTTGGTCTTGGTATCTTGACTGGATAGAAGTGTGTGAGATCATTTTTTTGGTGGGTTTCCGATAACACTTGAAGTCTTAGGATGTTTGTCTACTTTGTTGAATGAGGACCGTCGAGGAAAGGTTAGCTTGTCATTGGACTTTTTCTTGTTAGTAAAACTGAATCGCTGTGCGTTTCACTGCGTTTGAGCCTTGCCTGAAGAATCCCGATACATCTAAACGTTTTGGAGTTATTACGAGGACATCGTCCACGCGTAACGTAACAAGTTGACGCTTGAAGGGGTTGATGTTGCCGAAGTGTTCGGACTCTAGGTTGTTCATGTAAAGTTGGCTAGGACGGCACTTATGGGGACCCATTCCCATGCCCAGTAGGTTTGTTTGTAGAGCTTGTTATTGAAGGGAAAACAGGTGAAGTTAAACACAGGTTCAAATCAAGTCCAAGGACAAGCTTCCCTTTCCTCGCCGTCCTCATTCACAAAGTAGGACAACAACCTAAGATTTCAAGGGGTGTGTATCGGAAACCACCAAATAAAAATGGATCTCACACACTTCTTTTCCAGTCAAGATACCATGACCAAAGAGGCTGCATCATCGGGTTTTTCCTAGAGCATACCGAATTTGGTAGTTCCGATTTTCTTGACGAGGAATGTACTTACATTCACCAAACATTCAATCTGAAGTTACCATTTCCTTCTTTTTTCATCTCAAGACTTGCAAGATAAAGAGCTCTTCAGAATCATCAATTCTCCACGATTCATACCACCGCCTCCAAAAAAGTTATAATTCTTCCAACGGCCAGGTTGACACTTAAAAAAAAGTCTCAAAAGTACTTTCACAAGATAACACCAGAGTCGCCAATCGCCTTCTACACCTTCACTAAAGGATCTAACCAACACAAGCACACGAACCCGTCAATGCAGGAGTTTACACTTATACCCTGTGGAGGCTGTGACAAGTTCTACGTAGGTGAAACGGCAAGAGAAACTCGACACCCGCCTCAATGGTAACACATATACCGCATGAACATCTAAATATGGTTATGAATAACGACAGGTTGTTAGGTAAGAACATATGCAACAGTTAGTCACTTTTATTCCGAACGTTTCGCCTACACAGTAGGCTTCTTCAGTCGAAATAACAGAAAGTAGGCAGGAAACAGTAGAGATGTGATGAGATGTAATCCAGGCATGCACCCTTAAAGTCGTAGAATTTGAGGGTTTTTGTCAGTCCTCGGCCCTGGAGAAGTTCAGTTCCCTAGTCAGGAACTATTGAAAGATCAAGCGACAGTGCGGAGACTTAAATACTGTCGAAGGAGAGGTGCAGGGTAGTAGTAGTTGTAGTTGTAGTATTGAGAGGCAACTTGAGAGGTCATGTCCTCTCAGATCCAACCCTTTCACTTGAGAAAAAGCTTGTCCAAGGTGTTTTCTCTGTACCAGATGCCCCTACGCGCTGAGATACGGCAGTGTCCTGACAAGATGAACATCAAAATGGTATACAATACACGAATGACCTCTCAGTTGCCTCTCACTATACTACTACTATACTACTGTACTACCCTGCCCTCTCCTTCGACGTATTTAAGTCTCAGGCACTGTAGAGTTGATCTCTGATAGTTCTGAATATGGAAGAACTTCTCCAGGCCCGGAGGGACTGACAACCTCAAATTTCTACGATTTAAGGGTGATGGACTGATTACATCGTCTTCACATCTCTACTGTTCCTGCCTACTTTCTGTATTCGACTGAAGAAGCCTACCTGTGTTAGGCGAAACGTTTTCGGAATAAAGTTGTCTAATTGTTGCATTTGCTGTCTTACCTAAACAACCTGTCGGTATTGTATACAATTTTGATGTGTCATCTTGTCAGACACTTGCAATCAAGTGGCATTTGGTTACAGAAAACACCTTGGACAAGCCTTTGCAAGTGAGATGGGGTGGATCTGAGGGGACATGACTTCAGTTGCCTTCACTACTATACTACTTACTTACTACTATCTGCACCTCTCCTTCCGACAGTATTTAAGACTCCGCACTGTCGCTTGATCTTCAGTTAGTTCTGACTATGGACTGAACTTCTCCAGGCGAGGGACTGACAACCTCAATTCTTACGACTTTAAGGGTGATGGACTGATTACATCGTCTTCACTTCTCTACTGTTACTGCCCTACTTTCTGTATTCGTTGAAAGAAGCCTACCTGCTGTAGGCGAAACGCTTTCGGAATAAAGTTGTCTAACTGTTGCATATGTGTCTTACCTAACAAATTCTACGATGTAGGAACGCAACTTAAACAAAGCCTTGCGTACAACAACGAAATTCACCAATCAGTCTTATGAAATCAGAGACCGTCAGCCAATTAGGATGATATAAGAAACTAATTTCCGCACAAGCAAGTGCCTTGAATTCAGCACTGATCGCTGTTTCGAATACCAATTAAACAAACTACTGCGCCTTCTCCATCTCCGAAGTCTTAGCAAGAACCTCCTGAAAACAGTAACCATTGGCATCACATAGTCTCTCCTGTTAGACTACACATAAGCACGAGAGTGAACACTGAAACAAGCTGCTCATTCCCGTTTATATTTGTCCAACCTATTTTTTTGTTACCCAAGTAATAGCTTTATGGAGAATGGTTTGAAAAAACCGACCATGTTGAAGATTGAGGGACTACTTATGCAGCATATGGAATCCTTTATTCAGGAAACGTTTCGCCACGCAGTGGCTTCATCAGTCAAATACAAGTGGAAGGGTAAAAAAAAGGGGGTACGAGGAGTGAATGAGGTAAATCAGTCCCTCAACCTGGAGTCGATGTGTTCAGTCCATCAATCTTGTAGAATGTACAGATAGGGCCGTAGGACGTGCTTATATTACTGTAGTGAGGTGACGTTGAGCACTGATGCCAATGCGTGGCGATACGTTTCCTGGAATAAGATTCCCATATTGCTGGATAGTGTCTCCATCAAATCATCACATGTCGGTTTTTTCAAACTATTCATCCACAACTGTTTCAGACACTGCAGGCATCATGGATTTGTTGAAGCCGTGTGGCTGAATCGTTTCCTGAATAAAGATTACCATATGCTGCATTAAGTGTCTCAATCTTCAACATGTCGGTTTTATCAATCCAGTCTTCACAACTGTTCAGACTCAGCAGCATCATGGGTTCTTGTTACAAAGAATTCTTCAAACTTGTTCTACATTTGGACGAAGACCTTCTTCGACTAGGGGTATGGTACCACTGTGATCCCGCCTCCATTCTGGTCACTTCACCTCCATCTACTGTATATAAGCACGTCTACGGCCCTTTGCTGTACATTCTACAAGGATTGATGGACTGAACACATCGGACTCAGGTTGAGGGTCTGATTACCTCATTTCCTCCTCTCATTTACGCCTTCCTCTTTGTATTGGAAATGATGAAGCACTCTGCGTCGGCGAAACGTTTCCTGAATAAAGATTCGCCCATATGCTGCATACGTGTCTCAATCTCTTCAATAGCTTTTATATCTTTTTCATGTACGAATTAATTGCTCTCCTTATTGTATTACTTTTGTCACTACCACTACTACTACTACTACTATACCACTAGTGACATCGAAAAATGGTAACCTCACTAGTATTCACCTCACTCTGGCCTTTATATTACCCTCTGTGTCCATGTATTATGTTTAATTGGCTTGATTAAAGCATCCTGGAGTGCGAAACGTTGCCACAATAAATGTCACATTAGTTGCACTTGTGTCCTTGTACCTTTTACATATTGTGGTAATTTACAACTTTTTTACCAGCTTGTATTGTGTTTCAGAAATCTGTCATATTGATAGCTCTCTTCGTTACCCCAGTCAAACGATAAGTGTTCTCTATGCCCTTCGTAATCTGCTAAGCGAAAATCTGGGAATGTTACTGAGTTATGCCTACTATACACTTCCGTTCAATTCTAAGTGTAATTGATTTGTTGTCGCTAGCACCCAGTTCCTCTTGAAACTTCTAAGATTACTTAACAAGGGATTCATTGTTTGGCCTGAACTAAGGTTCACAGCAGGTTGGTTACCCCTTGTAGGTTCTAGTCACAGACTGCTTCAAAAAAACAATCCTGACACTCTTCTAAGAAGTCGTTTTATGATTCTAAATTCCCAGTCAAGAAATTCCACTCAATATGACTAAAAGTTAAAGTCTCCTAGGAATTTACTACATTATCGATGCCTTGTGGCCCTAACCAATTTCCTCCCATAGTAAGTCTCCCCTGGTCCTATCTGGGAGTATATTCACTTGAGGAGGATATCATGTACTCCAGGACGATTTGAACAAATTAATGTCTTGGTCTGGAGAAATGGCAGATGATGTTTACTGTGGATCAGTGTAAGGTATTGCCTTGGTAAATGAAAATAACCCTCGAAGCTATTAATCTAGGTGCAGTAGAGCTCGGTCATACAGAATGTGAAAAAAGACTTGGGAGACTATGGTAAGCAGAAATCTAAAGCCAAGACAGCAGTGCTCAGTGTGACGCAACAAGGCACAACTGGATTACTTGGTTTTATTCAAGAAGTTTAAGTAACAGGAAGTCCAAAAGATTATTTTACTGCTCTATAACATTCACTGTGAGACTCATTTGGATTATGGCTGCTCGTTTTGGTCCCTTTACTACAGGTTGGACATAGACTCATTAGAGAACATACAGAGAAGAATGGACTAAATGATTTATGTGTAAGGAACTCCGTATGAAGATAGACGTAAAGCATTAAATTCTCCACTCTTTGGAGAGGCGTAGAATGAGGGGAGATATCATTGAAGTGTATAAGTGGATGACGGGCATAAACAAGGAGACATTTAATAAAGTACTGGAGGTGTTGAACCAGTAAGAACAAGGAATAATGGATTTAAGTTGGATAAATTTAGATTTAGAAAGGACATAGGTAAGTACTGGTTTTCTAACAGAGTTGTGTAAAGTAAAAGGACACAAGTGCAACTAATGTGACATTTATTGTGGCAACGTTTCGCTCTCAGGAGCACTTTATCAAGCCATTATATAACAATACATGGACACAGATGGGTATATTAAAGGCTCAGAGTGAGGTGAATTACTAGTGAGTACCATTTTTCGAGGTTCACTAGTGGTAGTAAGTGTTGTAGTAGTAGTAGTAGAGTAGTGGATAGTGACAAAACGTAATACTATTGGTAGAGGCAATTAATTTGTACATGAGTAAAAGGATATAAAAGCTATTACTTGGGTAACATAAAAATAGGTTGGACAACTTATACATGGAACACCTAGAGTCCGAACACTTCCCCAACATTCTCCCTTCAAGCGTCACTAGGGTACGTTACGTGGACTGATGTCATCGTAATAACTCCAATAACGTTTTGAATGTACGGGATCTTCAGGCAAGGCTCAACGCAGATGAACCAGCGATTCAGTTTACACTAGGAAGAAGAGTCCAATGACAAGCTACCTTTCCTCGACGTCCTCATTCACAAAGTAGACAACAACCTAAGATTTCAAGTTTAGACACATGTGCAACATCTGGATATCTTTATTGTAGTAGACGTTTCGCCATCAGTGGCTTTATCCCAATACAGATTCTAGGACAGAATAGGATGGAAGTAGAATATATACAAAAGATGAGGTATCAGTCCTCGGCCTTGGAGTTAGTGTTTCACAGCATCGTGGTGGAGGAGAGTCTGGAGCAAAGGCAAGAGCTGGCGCTTTTTGTTATAGGCGTTCAGTCGAAAGGGACGGGCAGCATGGACGAGGGCAGTCATGGTAGGCGGTTCCCCAGTGGAATAGTAGGTCCTTCCCAGAGATGGGTTAGTATATTGTCTATGTTTCTTTTATGTCCTTGAATCTGTATGATTAAGCCACGGAAGAGGCGAAACGTTTCTACTAATAATAAAGATATCCAGATAATGTCCTCTCTTTAATGTCAATATTCATAAGATGACCCTCGATCTGTTGATATCGCCTATAAATTCCTTTCTTATGGCCCTAGTAGAACAGAGGCATCTATCCCCCGTATTATATAACCAGCATATTGTTTTGCTGAACCCCAAGGCGAGGCCTTAGTAGTAACATGAATTTCTGACTCAGTATTTCTAAATTCTTTAAGAACATAAGAATGTAGGAACAATGCAGAAGGCGCTGCTGGCCCATTCGAGGCAGGTCCTTATCAAAACGGAACAATACCTAGAGCTACTCAGAACAACTCCCACAAGCACCCCCAACACCAATCAAACCCAGCCCCTCCCACTCATTATTTGTCCAGGCTCTTCTTAAAGCTACCCTAAAGGTCCTAGCCTCTATCACCACTTGGGAAAGATCTGTTCCACGCATCTACAAACTCTGAAGATTGAGACACTTATGCAGCATATGGGACTCTTTATTTAGGAAAAGTTTCGCCACACAGTGCTTCAACATAGATCCCATGATGCTATGCAGTGTCTGACAGTTGTGATTGAATGGTATGGGAAAAAACGACAAGTTGAAGATTGAGACCACTTATGCGCATATGGGAATCTTTATTCAGGAAAACGTTCTGCGCCACACCGTGGCTTCACAAGATCAACTTTGGTCGGTTTTTCAAACCATTCATCAAAAAACTGTCAGGACACCCTGCAGATCTGGGATCTTGTTTAGGTAAGACACATATGAACAGTTAGGACAACGTTATTCCGAAAACGTTTTCGCCCTACCACAGAGGGCTTCTTCTGTCGATACAGAAAATAGCCGGAACAGTAGAGATGTGAAGCACGATGTAATCCAGTCCATCTCCCTGTGTAAGTCGTAGAATTTGAGGTTGTCCAGTCCTCGCCTGAGAAGTTCTGTTCTATAGTCAGGACACTTATCTGAAGAACAAGCGACAGTGCGGAGACTTAAATACTGTCGAAGGAGAGGTGCAGCAGTAGTAGTAAATAGTAGTAGTAGTAGGAGTAGTAGTGAGAATGTGACCACTGAGAGATTTTCCCATGTCCCTCTCAGATCAACCTTCTCACTGGAAAGCTTGTCCATGGTGTTGTCTGTACCAAGTGCCATGTGTTGCAGTGTTGGCAAGTTGACATCAATAATGTATACAATACCATTTTGATGTTCATCTTGTCAGACAGTCGGTATTGGATTCATTTTGATGTTCATCTTGTCAGACACTGAACACAATGGGATATTTGTACAGAAGAAAACACCTTGGGACAAGCTTTTCCAGTGAGAAGGGTTGGATCTGAGAGGGACATGATCTCTCAGTGGTCACATTCTCACTACTTACTTCTACTACTACTACTAACTACTATCTGCCACCTCTCCATCCGACAGTATTTAAGTCTCCGCAACGGTCGTTGATCTTCAGATAGTTCCTGAATATGGAAAACTGAACTTCTCCAGGCCCGAGGGACCGTGGACTGGACAACCTCAAATTTCATACGAATACAAGGTGATGGACTGATTTACATCGTCTTCACATCTCTTCTGTTCTGCCTATTTTCCTGTATTCGATGAAGAAGCCTACTGTGTAGGCGAAACGTTTCGGAATAAAGTTGTCTATAACTGTTGCCATATGTGCTCTTACTCTAACGAACCTGTCGGTTTGGTATACATATTTTGGATGATCATCATTGGGATCTTGTTGAAGCACTTGTGGCGACGGAAACGTTTCGCCTGAATAAAGATTTCCCATTTGCTGCATAAAGTGTCTCAATCTTCAACTGGTCGGTTTTCCAACCATTCATAACATCTACAAACTCTGTTAGAAAAACCAGGTACTTACTAGTCTTTCTAAAATCTAAATTTATCCAGACCGCTAATTCTATTATTCTGGTTCTTACATGGTTCGACATAAAACTTAAGAACATAAAGAATGTAGGAACACTGGCAGAAGGCCTATGCCCATACGGCGGACCTTTTCAAACGAATCTACCTAAAGCTACCTCAGAAACAAATCCCGCACCCCCACACAAATCAAACCAGCCCTCCCATCCTATATTTGTCCAGTCTCTTCTTGGAGCTACCCATGGTCCTAGCCTCTAGAACCCCCTGGGAAGACTGTTCCCGCATTTCAACTTGTTAGAAAACCGAGTACTTACCATGTCTTTTCTAAATCTAAATTTATCCCAACTTAATCCATTATCCTGGTTCTTCCTGTTCGACAACCTCAGTACGTTATTAATGTCTCCCTTGTTTAATGGCCCGTCATCCACTTTTACACTTCAATGTTTTCCCCTCATTTCTTCGCCTCTACAGAGAGTGGAGATTTAAGGCTTTAAGTCTATATTCTTACGGGGGGTTCCTTAACAGTAAATCATTTTAGTCATTCTTCTCTTGTTATTGTTCTCTATGAGTCTATGTCCATCCTGTTGTAAGGGGACCCAAAACTGAGGCAGCATAATCTAAATGAGGCCTCACTAGTGATGTATAGAGCTGTTTAAAATAACTTTTGGATTCTGTTACTTTACTTCTTGAGATAAATCCAAGTAATCTGTTGGCTCTTGTTGCGCACACTGAGGCACTGCTGTTTGGCTTTGATTTCGGCTTACCATGACTCCCAAGTCTTTTTCTATTCTGTATGACAAAGCTTCTACTTCACTAGATTATAGCTTCGAGGGTTATTTTATTAACCAAGAGGCAAGTACCTTACACTTATCCACATTGAACTTCATCTGCCTATTTCTCCAGACACAAGACTTTAATTTGTTCAAATCGTCCTGGAATGGTCATGTTATCCTCCTCGAGTGATTATACGCCTATCATATTTGTATCATCAGCAAACTGACTTCATGTCACTAGTAATCCCCTCATCAAGGTCATTAATGTAAAATATTGTAACAAGAGAGGCCTTAAACTGATCCTTGTGGATCGAACTAGTGACTAATCCCCATTCAGATTTCACCCATAATCGGTAACTCTCTGCTTTCTGTGGTAAGCCATGCCCTCAATCCATGCTAGATCTTTACTCCTATCATGAGCTGCACCTTTCTCAAGAGTCTCCTGTGTGGCACTCTGTCGAAGGGCTTTACTAAAATCAAATAAAACAAGATCATATTCCTTATCACGTCAACTGCCTCAAATGTTCTATTGAAGAAACGTCAGTAGTTTGTCAGCAGGGAACGACCTCTCGAGAATCCATGCTGAGATTCATTTTATCTCAAGTTATGCTCTTCAAGGTGACGTCTGATAATGGTCAGCTATAATTGTTTCTAATACTTGGCCCACTATAGATGTCAGGCTTATTGGACGGTACTTTGAAGAGTGGGACTTATCCCCTGATTTGATATAGGTACATTAAGTCATGTTCCCATCTCTTGCACAAACACTGGTACGGATGACGCATTGAATACACTCGTTAAAGGACTGACTAAGCTCCATCTTGCATTCCTTTAAGTACCCTTGAAAACAACTCCGGGTCCGGGGACTTATTTTGTTTCAGTTTGTCTATATGTTTAATAACCGCATGTCCCTCGTGACAGTTATATTAGTTAACTTGAATTCTCAGGAACTAAATAATTGTTATACTGGAATCTGATTACATCTTCCTGTGTTAAAAACTGAAAAATATATAGTCATATAAATAAGGACACACATTTCAGTTCATTATCCGTCAGCGTCCATTCCAGATTACTCAGCGGTCATACCTTCTTTCCTTCACCTTCGTCCTATACACTTGAAAGAACCCTTTGGATTAGTGCTTTGATTCTTAGCGGACTCTAATTTCTAGTCCCGTTTGCCTTCTAATTCGCCTTTGTACTTCTCTTTTAAGCTGGAACATATTGTCGTAAGGTTAACCTTCCTCTTCTGATGCGCCTATTATATTCCCTTTCTCCCTAATAGATGCTTTAACCTCTGTTAACCCATTTGGGGATCTTTATTATTTGACTCCTTAATTTCTCTCTGGGGAATGTATATACACTGGGCACTGTGTACTTTATTAAGAAATAATCATAGAAGCAGATCCCTTCATATTTTAAGTATGATTATAGTCAATAAAATCATTAGCTTGATAACCCCAATCAAGATGTAGACCAGATGTTCTCCTAAGTCCCTTATTCTGCGGCAGAACGAAATCGGGGATTTTTACTTGTATTATCATTATTCTTGCATTCCCATAATAATGCTAAAGTGATGGATTTGTGATCACTTGCGCCAAGTCTCTTCAGTGATCTCTCCAGATTATTCACTAGTGTTTCCTTTTTTGACAAGCCTTAGGGTCTAGCAAATTATTACCTGGTCGGTCAGATACACTCTGTTTCAGGAAAACACGTCCTGAACTGTTTCCATGAAGTCACTGGACTCTAGATTACCTGTAAAGATTCCAGTCAATTTGGCTAAAGTTTAAATCCCCTACCTATGACTACTTACTGTGTCCAGAATCCCTAACATCATTTCGTACAATGAAGTCTCCTCTTCGTGATCCAAGCATGGAGGTTCGATTATTACACCTAGAATTAGTTTTTCTTGACCCTCTCGAACTTACCCAAAACTAGACTCTGTTACTGCTCCCTCTAATTTTATAACTGTTTTTATGGCAACAATTTAATATTTTCTCGAAACAACAATGCTAACTCCTCCCCCCTTCCCATTACATCGATCCACATTGAATAACTTAAATCTAATCTATTTTTTTTGTCCTGCATATTACACTAGCAGTCATATCCCGACTCTTTAAATCATACCTCGTTTCAGTTAATGCATGATATCAAAGTTCCCAGCACATGCTACCAAACGTAGGTTCAGTAATTTTATTTCTTGCAACTTTTCTTACTGTTAGATAAAATTCCATCATATGTTTCACCCACTAACAAAACATTTGCCCAACCCAATTTTCAATGCCACCCAAGAAACAAGCTCCGATGTGCAAGTCCCACTCAAATCCAACCCCTCCCACTCATGTACTTATTCAACCTAAATTTGAAACTACCCAAAGTCCTAGCCTCAATAACCCAACTAGGTAGACTGTTCCACTCATCAACTACCCTATTTCCAAACCAATACTTTCCTATGTCCTTTCTAAATCTAAACTTATCTAATTTAAATCCATTACTGCGGGTTCTCTCTTGGAGAGATATCCGCAAGACCTTGTTAATATCCCCCCTATTAATACCTATCTTCCACTTATACACTTGGATCAGGTCTCCACTCATTCTTCGTCTAACAAGTGAATGTAACTTAAGAGTCTTCAATCTTTCTTCATAAGGAAGATTTCTAATGCTATGTATAAATTTAGTCATCCTATGCTGAATGTTTTCTAACGAATTTATGTCCATTCTGTAATATGGAGACCAGAATTGAGCTGCATAATCTAGGTGAGGCCTTACTAATGATGTATAAAGCTGCAGTATGACCTCTGGACTTCTGTTGCTTACACTTCTTGATATAAATCCCAGTAATCTATTTGCCTTATTACGTACGCTTAGGCATTGCTGTCTTGGTTTAAGGTTGCTGCTTACCATAACCCCCAAGTCCTTTTCGCAATCTGTATGGCTAAGTTCTACATTATTTAACTTATAAGTGCTAGGGTTATAGACACTCCCGAGCTTCAGAATCTTGCATTTATCCACATTGAACTGCATCTGCCACTTTTCTGACCAAGAGTAGAGTTTGTCTAAATCCTCCTGAAGTTCCCTAACATCTACGTTTGAATCAATTATCCTACCTATCTTCGTGTCATCGGCGAATTTGCTCATATCACTAGCAATTCCTTCATCAAGATCATTGATATATATTATAAACAACAACGGGCCCAAGGCTGATCCCTGTGGAACGCCACTTGTTACTGATCCCCACTCGGATTTAACCCCATTTATGGACACTCTCTGCTTCCTGTCTGTGAGCCATGACTCGATCCACGAGAGCACCCTCCCCCCAGTGCCATGAGCTGCTACTTTCTTCAACAGTCTTTGGTGAGGAACTCTATCAAATGCCTTACTAAAATCTAAGTAAACAATATCAAATTCTTTATCGTGGTCAACAGCCTCAAAAGCTTTACTGAAGAAAGTTAATAAATTAGTTAGACAAGACCGGCCTCTTGTGAATCCATGCTGAGTATCATTAATCAAGCTATGCTTATCGAGATGGCTTCTTATAATCTCAGCTATAATTGACTCTAGCAACTTGCCTACAATTGAGGTCAGGCTTATTGGGCGGTAATTTGACGGTAACGACTTGTCCCCTGTTTTAAAAATAGGAATTACATTAGCCATCTTCCACATATCAGACACTACACCTGTTTGAAGAGATAAATTTAAAATATTAGTTAATGGTTCACAGACTTCCATTTTGCATTCCTTAAGAACCCTTGAAAAAACCTCATCAGGACCCGGTGACTTATTTTGCTTCAGTCTGTCTATCTGCTTCACAACCATTTCACTAGTGACTGTGATGTTACATAATTTATCTTCTTCTGATCCACTATAAAAATTAATTACCGGAATATTATTAGTGTCTTCCTGTGTAAAAACCGAGAGAAAATAATTATTTAAAATCGAGCACATTTCATTCTCTTTGTCAGTAAGATGCCCATAGTTATTTTAAGGGGACCTATCTTATCTCTGACTTTTGTTCTATAGACCTGGAAAAAACTTTTTGGGTTAGTTTTAGAATCCCTAGCAACTTTAATTTCATAGTCCCTTTTAGCTTTTCTTATCCCCTTTTTAATGTCCCTCTTAATGTCAATATACTGATTCATAAGATGACCCTCGCCTCTTTTGATACGCCTATAAATTCCTTTCTTATGCCCTAGTAGATATTTCAGCCTATTATTCATCCATTTAGGGTCATTTCTATTTGATCTAACTTCCTTATAAGGGATAAACGTTCTTTGAGCAGTATGTATTGTGTTCAGAAAACTGTCATATTGATAGCTCTCTTCGTTACCCCAGTCAACAGATGATAAGTGTTCTCTAAGCCCATCGTAATCTGCTAAGCGAAAATCTGGGACTGTTACTGAGTTATCCCTACTATCATACTTCCATTCAATTCTAAATGTAATTGATTTGTGGTCGCTAGCACCCAGTTCCTCTGAAACTTCTAAATTATTAACAAGGGATTCATTGTTTGCCAGAACTAAGTCAAGCAGGTTGTTACCCCTTGTAGGTTCTGTCACAAACTGCTTCAAAAAACAATCCTGAACTACTTCTAAGAAGTCGTATGATTCTAAATTCCCAGTCAAGAAATTCCAATCAATATGACTAAAGTTAAAGTCTCCTAGAATTACTACATTATCGTGCCTTGTGGCCTTAACAATTTCCTCCCATAGTAGTCTCCCTTGGTCCCTATCTAAATTTGGGGGACGGTATATCACACCTAAAATTAATTTTTCATGCCCCTCTGAAAATTCTATCCAAACAGACTCTGTATGTGTTACTTCAGACTTAATACCCGTTTTTATGCAACAGTTCAAGCGATCTCGGACATACAATGCCACCCCACCTCCCTTCCCGATACTTCTATCTACTTGGAACAATTTAAAACCCTGAATGTGACATTCTGCAGGCATGTCCCGACTTTTTGAATTAAACCACGTCTCAGTAATGGCAAATACATCTATGTTACCTGCACTAGCAACTAGTCTCAACTCGCCCATCTTATTCCTAGCACTGCGACTATTTGTGTAATAAACTTTTAATGACCCTCCTCTCTCTTTACCCTTCCTGCTTTTTTCTATTATTCCACTAAACCTATTACTGTCCTTGTCAATTAGTGCCACTGGCTTTCCAATATCCACCTCATTTTGCCTATTACTAGTTCTCCTAGTACTCATATTACTACCCTGCGTCTTCACAGTTTTCCTGCAAAAACCCATACCTCTAACTAATCCTAGTTTAAAGTCCTAACAAAATCCTAGTTTAAAGTCCTAACAAATCCTAGTTTAAAGTCCTAACAGAATCCTAGTTTAAAGTCCTAACAGAATCCTAGTTTAAAGTCCTAACAGATCCTAGTTTAAAGTCCTAACAAAATCCTAGTTTAAAGTCCTAACAAGTTTAAAGTCCTAACAAAGTATTAAGATCCCAAGAAGATGCAGTGTCTGACAGCTTTGTAGATGAATGGTTCAGAGAACCAACATGTTGATAAATTAGACACATCTACAAACCTGTCAGACACTGCAACTTCTTGGGATCTTAATACTTGGGAATTCTTCGCTTGCCTAATTCTTGGGCACGACCTACTTCAACATTGAACAAATGTTACACCACCTATGACTGCTGCACCTCTCCTGCCAACGGTTTATAAGCTCCTTCTCAGCACGTATACCGTATTCTATTCAAGATTGATGGACTGACCACATCGACTCAAGGTTGAGGGACTGATTACCTCATTCTCCTCCTATTCTTCAAGATTCTCCTTTATATGGACTGATGAAGCCACTGTGTGGCGAAACGTTTCCTCATTAAAGATACCCTAGAGTTGCACATGTGTCTAATTTATCTACATGTTGGTTCTCTCTTGGAGAGATATCCTCAAGACCATATTAATATCCCCTTTATTAATACCTATCTTCCACTTATACACTTGGATCAGGTCTCCCCTCATTCTTCGTCTAACAAGTGTCTAACAACTGTATATGGGCAGTTCATAGTATCTTTTATAACTAGTCAAATGACATTCAATTTTGTAATCTGAGAAGAGGACATAAAGTCTTTAGTAACTTAAATGTTAAATCTAATACTTACCGTGTATTATTGTACTCTTTATCATCCAGAAGTTTATACCAACAAGCTCTTATTATATTAGCATCACATGTTGGCAAGCAGTCATGCATTATGCATACCTCAACAGTCATGCATTATGCATACCTCAACAGTCATGCTTTATGCATACCTCAACAGTCATGCATTATGCATACCCCCCCTCAGCCTCAAAGTCATGCATTATGCATACCTCAACAGTCATGCATTATGCATACCTCAACAGTCATGCATTATGCATACCTCAACAGTCATGCTTTATACATACCTCAACAGTCATGCTTTATACATACCTCAACAGTCATGCATTATGCATACCTCAACAGTCATGCATTATGCATACCTCACAACGTCATGTCCTTATGCATACCTCAATAGTCATGCCTTTATACAATACCTCAACATAGTCCATGCTTATGCATACCTCTACAGTCATGCATTATGCATACCTCAACATCATCTTTATACATACCTCAGCAGTCAGCTTTATGCATACCTCACATCATTGCATATATGCATAACCTCAACAGTCATCATTACGCAGACCTCAACAGTCATGTCATTATGGCATACCTCAACAGTCATGCTTTATACATACCTCAACAGTCCATGCATTATCCATACCTCAACAGTCATGCATTAATGCATACCTCAACAGTCTGCTTTATACATACCACACCAGTCATGTCTTTATACATACCTCAACTGTCATGCTTATACATACCTCAACAGTCATGCATTTATGCATACCTCAACAGTCAGGCATTAATGCATACCTCAACAGTCATGCTTTATACATACCTCAACAGTCATGCATTAGCATACCTCAACAGTCAATGCTTTATGCATACCTCAAATCAGTCATGCATTTTGCATACCTCAACAGGCATGCTTATGCATACCTCAACATCATGCTTTATGCATACTCTCAACAGTCATGCTTTATGAGACCTTCAACAGTCATGCTTTATGCATACCTCAACAGTCATGCTTTATACATACCTCAACGCAATGTCATTATGCATACCTCAACAGGTCGCTTTATACATACCTCAACAGTCATGCTTTATGCATACCTAAACCGTCATGCCTTTATGCATACCTCAACAGTCATGGCTTTATGGCATACCTCAACAGTCAGCTTATACAACCTCAACAGTCATGCATTTAAACATACATTAACAGTCATCATTTATGCAATACCTCAACTGTCATGCTTTATGCATACCTCAACAGTCCATGCTTTATACATACCTTAACAGTCATGCCATTATGCATACCTCCAACAGTCATGCTTTATATGCATACCTCAACAGATCATGCCATTAATGCATACCTCAACAGTCATGCATTATGCATACCCTCCACTGTCATGCATTAGCCATACCTCAATCAGTCCATGCCTTATGCATACCACAACAGTCATGCTTTATGCATACCACAACAGTCATGCATTATGCTTACCTCAACAGTCATGCTTATGCATACCTCAACAGTCATGCATTATGCATATACCTCAACATCATGCATTATGCATACCTCAAACAGTCATGCATTATCATACCTCAACATCATGCTTATGCATACCTCACCAGTCATGCATAAGCAATAACCTCAACAGTCATGCAAGGCATACCTCAACAGTCATGCATTATGCATACCTCTACATCATGCATTATGCCATACCTCAACAGTCATGCTTATGCATACCTCAACGTCATGCATTATGCATACCTCAACAGACATGCATTTATGCATACCTCAACATCATGCATTATGCATACCTCCGACATCATGCATTATGCATACCTCAACAGTCATGCTTTATGCATACCTATATGTCATGCTTTAGCATACCTCAACAGTCATGCTTTATACATACCTTCAACAGTCATGCTTTATGCATACCTAAACAGTCATGCTTTATGCATACCTCAACAGTCATGCTTTATACATACCTCGACAGTCATGCTTTATGCTACCTCAACAGTCATGCTTTATGCATACCTCAACAGTCATGCTTATACATACCTCAACAGTCATGCACAATGCATACCTCAACAGTCATGCTTTATACATACCTCACCAATCCTGCGTTATGCATACCTCAACATCATGCGTTATGCATACATCAACATTCATGCTTTTATGCATACCTCAACAGTCCAAGCTTTAGACATACCTCAACAGTCAGCTTTATACATACCTTAACAGTCATGCATTATGGCATAGCCTCAACAGTCATGCGTTATGCATCCCTCAACAGTCATGCTTTTATACATACCTTAACATAGTCATGCATTATGCATACCTCAACAGTCTGCTTTAAAATGCATACCTCACATTCATGCATTATGCACACCTCAACAGTCAGCCTTATGCATACCTCAACAGTCCATGCATTCAAATGCAACCTCAACAGTCATGCATTATGCATACCCACAGTCTGGCTTTTATGCATACTCAAACTGTCATACAGTCATGCTTTATGCATACCCCAACAGTCAGCTTTATGCATACCTTCAACAGTCATGCATTATGCATACCTCAAACAAGTCATTCTTTATGCATACCTCAACAGTCATGCTTTAAAGCATACCTTCAATGCTAGTCCATGCATTATGCATACCTCAACATCAGGCTTTATGCATACCTCAACAATCATGCATTATAATACTCAACAGTCCAGCTTTAATACATACCTCAACAGTCATGCTTAATAACATACCTCAACAGTCATGCTTGATGCCATACCACAACAGTCATGCTTTATGCATACCTCAACAGTCATGCTTTATGCATACCTCAACAGTCATGCTTTATGCATACCTCAACAGTCATGCTTTATACATACCTCAACAGTCATGCTTTATGCATACCTCAACAGTCATGCTTTATGCATACCTCAACAGTCATGCTTTATACATACCTCAACAGTCATGCTTTATGCATACCTCAACAGTCATACAGTCATGCTTTATGCATACCTCAACAGTCATGCTTTATGCATACCTCAACAGTCATGCATTATGCATACCTCAACAGTCATGCTTTATGCATACCTCAACAGTCATGCTTTATACATACCTCAACAGTCATACTTTATACATACCTCAACAGTCATACTTTATACATAACCTAACCTAACCTAACCTAACCTACCCTAACCTAACCTAACCTAACCTAACCTAACCTACCCTAACCTAACCTAACCTAACCTAACCTAACCTAACCTAACCTAACCTAACCGAACCTAACCTACCCTAACCTAAAACCTAAACTAACATACCCTAACCTAACCACAATAATCCTAACCTAACCTAACCTAACCTAAACTACCCTAACCTAACCTAACCTAACATAACCTACCAACCTAACCTAACCTAACCTACTAACCTAACCTGAACTAACCTAACCTAACTAACCTAACCTAACCTAACCTAACCTAACCTAACCTAACCTAACCTAATAACCTAACCTAACCTAACCTAACCTACCCTAACCTAACCTAACCTACCCTAACCTAACCTAACCTAACCTACCCTAACCTAACCTAACGCTAACCTAACCTAACCTACCTACCTAACCTAACACGAAACTAAACTAACCTAAACCTAACCTAACCCTAACCTACCTAACCTAACCTAACCTAACCCAACCTAACCTAACCTACCTAACCTAACCTAACCTAACCAAACCTAACCTAACCTAACCTGCCCTAACCTAACCTAACCTAACCCTACCTCTCCTAACTAACCTAACCTAAACCTAACCTAACCTAACCTAAACTACCCTAACCTAACCAAACCTAGCCCTAACCTAACCTAACCTATCCTAACCTAACCTAACCTAACCTAACCAAACCTAACCTACCCTTATCATAACCTAACCTAAACCTAACCTAACCTAACCTAACCTAACCTAACCTAACCTAACAAACCTATAGACCTAACCAAACCTAACCTAACCTAACCTAACCAAACCGAACCTAACCAAAACCTAACCTAACCGAACCGTACCGCACCAAACCAACCTGAACCTAACCATAACCTACCCTAACCTAACCTAACCTAACCTACCCTAAACTACCCTAACCTAACCTAACCTAACCTAACAACCTAACCGAAACCGAACCAAACCTAACCTAACCGAACCGAACTCCACCTAAAAACCTCACCGAACCTATCCTAACCTAACCTAACCTAAACCTACCCTATTACCTTAAACCACCTAACCTAACCTAACCTAACCTAAACCAACCTAACACCCTAACCTAACTAACCTAACCTAACCTAACCTAAACCTAAACCTACCCTTAACCTAACCTAACCTAACCTAACCTTAAACCTAACCGAACCTACCCTAACTTCTAATCCTCCCTAACCCCCTAACAAACCTAACCTAACCTAAACCAAACCTAACCTAACCTAAAACCCGAACCGAACCTAACCTAACCTAACCTAACCTAACCTACCCTAACCTAACCATAACCTAACGAACCGAACCTACCTAACCAACCTAACCGAACGAACCGAACTAACCGAACCGAACTTTACCTAACCTAACCTAACTAACCTAACCTAACCTTAACCTAACCTACCCTACCCTAACCTTAAACCTAACCAAACCTAACTAACCTAACCTAACCGAACCGAACCGAACCTAACTAACCGAACCTAACCTAACCTACCCGAACCTAAACTAACCTAACCTAAAACCTAACCTAACCTAACCTAAACGCCTAACTAACCTAACCTAACCTAACCTAACCTAACCTAACCGAACCTACCCAAACTAACCTAACCTAACCTAACTACCTAACCTAAAACCTAAAACCTAACCTATCCTAACCTAACCTAACCTAACCTACCCTAACCTAACCTAACCTAACCTAACCTTACCCTCAACCCTAACCTAACGTAACCTAACCTAACCTAACCTAACCTAACCTAACCTACCCTAACCTAACCTAACATAACTAACCTAACAAAACATAACCTACTACCTACCTAACCAACCTAAACCTAAACTCTAACTAAACCGAACCGAACCTAACCTAACCCTACCCGAACTAACCTAACCTAACCTAACCTAACCGAACCTAACCTAACCTAAACCTAACCTAACCTAACCGAACCGACCCGTACCTACCCTTAACCTAACCTACCTAACCCCAAACCTAACCGAACCGAACCGTACCTAACCTAACCTAACCTACCCCTAACCTAACCTAACCTAACCTTAACCTATCCTAACCTAACCTAACTACACCCCTAACCTAACCTAACCTACCCTAACCAACCTAAACCTAACCTAACCCTAACCTAACCTAAAATAACCTAAACCGAACATAACGCTACCCAAACCTAACCTAACCTACCCTAACCTAACCTAACCTAACCAACCCTACCTAACCTAACCTAACCTAATCCTACCCTAACCTAACCTAAACCTAACCTAACCTAACCTAACCTAACCTATCCTAACCTAACCTAACCTACTATCCTAACCTAACCTAACCTACCCTAACCTAACCTAACCTAACCTAACCTAACCTAACCTAACATAACCTTACCTACCCTAGTACCTAACCTAACCTAACCTAACCTAACCTAACCTAACCTTACCTAACCAAACTTAACCTAACCTAACCTAACCTACCTAACCTAACCTAACCTAACCTAACCAACCTAACCTACCCTAAACCTAACCTAACCTAACCTAACCTAACCTAACCTAACCTAACCTAATCTACCCTAACCTAACCTACCTACCCTAACTTAAACTAACCTAACTAACCTAACCTAACCGAACATAACCAACCTAACCTACCCGAACCTAACAAACCTACCCAAACCTAACCAAACCAACCTAACCTAACCTTAACCTAACCTAACCTAACCTACCCTAACCTTACCTAACCTAACCAACTAACCTAACCAACCTAACCTATCCTACCTAACTAACCAACCTAACCTACCTAACCGAACCGAACCTAACCTAACCTAACCGAACCAGAACCCGAACTAACCTAACCAAACCTACCCTAACCTAACCCTAACCTAAACCTAACCTAACTCCTACCCTAACCTACCCTAACCTAACCAACCTAACCTACACCTAACCTAACCGAACCGAACCAAACCTAACCTAACCGAAACCGAACCGAACCTAACCTAACCTAACCTAACCTAACCTAACCTAACCTAACCGAACCTAACCTAAACCTATACCTAACCTAACCTAAAACCTAACCTACCCAAACCGAACCTATCCTAACCTAACCTAACATACCCTAACCTAACCTAACCTAACAACCTAACCTAACCTAACGAACCTAACCTACCTACCCAACCTTATCCTCCTAACCTAACCTAACCTATCCTACCCTAACACTAACCTAACCTAACCTACCCTAACCTAACCTAACCCTAACCTACCTAACCAACCCATTCCTAACCTAACCTAACCTACTAACCTTAACCTAACCTAACCGAACCTAACCTAACCTAACCTAACCTAACCTAACTTAACCGAACCCCGAACCGAACCTAACCAACCTAACCTAACCGAACCAACCTAACCTAACCTATCCCAAACCGAACCGAACCTTAACTAAACAAACCTAATATACCGAACAAACCGAAACGAACCTAACCTAACCTAACCTAAACCTTAACCTAACAGACCCCAACCGAACCTAACCTAACCTAACCTAACCTAACCTAAATACCAACCTAACCTAAACCTAATCTAACCTAAACTAACTAACCTAACCTAACCAACCAAACCTACCCTAACCTAACCTAACCTAACCTAACCCTAACCGAACCGAACCTACCTAACCTAACCTAACAGAACCGAACCGAACCTAACCTAACTAACCTAACATAACCTAACCTAACCTAAACCTAACCTACTACCCTAACCGAACCTAACTAACCTAACCTAACCTAACCTAACCTAACCTACCCTAACCTAACGCTAACCTAACCTAACCTAACCTACCCTAACCTAACCTAACCAACCTAACCTAACCTAACCTTAACCTAACTAACCGCTAACCTAACCTACCCTAACCTTCCCTAAACTAACCTAACCTCACCTACCCTACCCAACCTACCCCTAACCTAACCTAAACCTCCCTACCCTAACCTAACCTCACCTAACCTAACCTAACTAACTATCCTAACCTGGCCCTACCCTGCCCTAACCAAACCTAACTATCCCTAACCTAACCTAACCTGAACCTAACCTAACTAACCTAACCTAACCTAACCTAACCTATACCTAACCTACCCTAAACTTAAACCTAACCTACTCCTAACCTTAACCTAACCTAACCTAACCTAAACCTACACCCACCTAACCTAAACCTACCCTATCCTAACTAACCTACCCTAACCTAACCTAACCTAACCTAACCTAACCTAACCTAACCTAAACCTAACCTAACCTCAACCGAGACCCTAACCTAAACCTAACCTAACCTAACCTAAAACCGAACCGAACCTAACCTAACCAAACCTAAACCTAAACCGAACCGAACCGATTCTAACCTAACCTAACTAACCTAACCTCTAACCGACCCTAATCCTAACCTAACCTAACCTACCCTAACCTACCCTAACCTAACCTAACCTAACCTAACCTAACCTAACCTAACGCTAACCTAACCTAACCGAACCGAAACCGAACCTAACCTAACCGAACCGAACCGAACCTAACCTACCGAACCTAACCTACCTAACCTAACCCTAACCGAACCTAACCTAACCTACCCTAACCGACCCGACCTACCTAACCTAAACCTACCAAACCTAACCGAACCGAACAAACCATACCTAACCTAACGAACCGAACCGAACCTAACCTAAGCTACTCTACCTAACCTACCCTACCTAACCTAACCTAACTAACCTAACCGAACCGAACTTAACCTAACCTAACCGACCGAACCGAACCTAACCTAACTAACCTAACCTAATCCTAACTAACCTCCCTAACCTACCCTAACCTAACCTAACCCTAACCAACCCTAACCTAACCTAACCTAACCTAACCTAACCTAACCGCACCGAACCGCAAACCATACCTAACCCTAACCGAACCGAAAACCCGCACCTAACACTAACCTAACTAACCTAACCTAAACCTAACCTAACCTAACCCTAACCTAACCTAACCTAACCTAACTACCTAAACCTCACCTAACCTAACCTACCCTAAACCTAACCTAACCTAACCTCACCTACCTAACCTAACCTACCTCACCTAACCAACCTGACATAACCTAACCTAACCTAACCTAACCTACACTAACCCTAACATAACCTCACCTAACCTAAACCTAACCTAACCTAACCCTAACCCTAACCGAACCTAACCTATCCTAACCTAACCAAACCAAACCTAACCTAACCGAACCGAACCTAACCTAACCTAACCTACACCGACCAAACACTAACCGAACCGAACGCTAACCTAACCCAACCGAACCGTACCGAACCTAACCTAACCTATACCGAACCTAACCCTAACCTAACTAACCTAACCTATACTAAACCAACCTAACCTACCCTACCCTACCCCAAACCATACCTAACCAACCTAACCTAACCTAACCGAACCGAACCAACTTAACCTAACCTAACCTAACCTAACCTAACCTAATCTACTTACCTATCCTATCCTAACCTAACCTAACCTAAACCTAACCTAACCTTCACCTTACAAACCTAACCTACACGTAGCCTAACCTAACCTAACCTAGCCTAACCTATCCTAACCACACCGCAACCGAAAACCAAACCTATTCTAACCTAACCTACCCTAACCAACCTAACCTAACCTAACCTAACCTAACCTCCCTAACCTAACCTAACCTAACCTAACCTAACCTAACTATCCTAACCTAACCTATCCTAACCTACCTAACCTAACCTAACCTAACCTAACCTAACTAACCTAAACATAACCTAACCTACCTAACCAACCTAACCTATCCTTAACCTAACCTATCATAACCTAACCTATCCTAACCTAACCTACAGAACCTAACCATATCCTAACCTAACCTAACCTAACCTAACCCTAACCAAACCTACCCTAACCATACTAACCTATCCTAACCTAACTTAACCTAGACCTATCCCTAACCTAACCAACCTAACCTAACCGAATTCTAACCTAACCTATCCTAACCTAACCTAACCTAACTCTAACCTAATCTAACCTATCCCAACCTAACCTAACCTATCCTAACCTATCCTAACCTCAACCTAACCGAACCTAACCTATTCTCACCTAACCTACCTACCCTAACCTAACCAAACCTACCCTATGCTAACCAACCTACCCCTAACCTAAACCTAAACCTACCTATCCCTAACCTAACCTATCCTAACCTAACCTAACCTAACCTAACTTAAAACCCTAAACCTAACCTACCTACCTAACCTAACCTAACCTAACCTTAACCCAAACTAACCTAAACCTAACCTAACTTTACCAAACCTAACCTAACCTAATCTGTCATGGACCGGGCCGCGGGGCGTTGATCCCCGGAATAACCTCCAGGTACCTTTAACCTAACCTAACCAAACCTAGCCTACCTAACCTAACCTAACCAACCATCGTAACCTAACTCAACGTAACCAACCTACCTAACCTAACCTAATCTAACCTAACCTAACATATCCTAACCCAAAAACCACCTAACCTATCCTAACTCTAGCCTAAACAAACCTAACCTAACCCAGCCTACCTAACCTAACCTAACCTAACCTTATACTATCCTAAATAACCTAACCTCACCTAACCAACCCTAACATAACCAACGCTATCCTAACCTAAACCTAACCTAACCGAACCTTACCTAACCTAAACCTACCTAACCTAATCAAACCGAACCTAACCTAACCTAACACTACTCTAACCTACCCTACCTAACCTAACCAACCAACCTAACCTAACCAGTAACCTAATCCTAACGTAACGTAACCTAACATAACCTTTCCTAACCTAACTTAATAGACACCTACCTTACCTAACCTAACCTTGCCAACCTCATAACTTAACCAAACCTAACATAAAGAACATAGTAAAGAAGGAACACTGCAACTGCCTACTGAGCCCTCTGGTCGAGGCAGGTCCAATCTCCCACCGGCATAAGGCAATGCCTTGACTAGTAGTCAGAAATTCACTTAGGGGAGGAGCAGTGCTCCGACCTAGTAACACAATCTAGGGTCCAGGTCCAACTCACACCCACCCACACCCCTCATGTATTTATCCCAACCTATTTTAAAAACAACACACGTCTTAGCATTCTATGAAGGCACTCGGTTTTGTTCCACGCATCACTCTCTCTTACCAAAACCATGTACTTTCCTATAATCCTTCCTGAACTGATTTTTTCCAATTTAAAAAACCATAGCTGAGAGTCCTGACTAGGCTAGATATTTTCAGCATGCTACTTATATCCCTTTTTAATTAATTCCTGTTTTCCATTTTATACAACCTCATCTATCCCCCCTAATCTAACGTCTTTCGAAGAGAGTGCACGATTCAGGGCCTAGTCCCTACCCTCATAGGAAGATTTCGATACATGGATCATCTTGTCATCCTCCTCGCACGTTTTTCCCAGGCATTTTATATCCCTTCTGTAATTCGGTGACCAGAACTTGCAGCAAAATCTTAAATGAGGCCTAACCAAAGGATGTAGAGAGTGAAGAACAACCTGAGACTTCTAATTATTTTATATTTCTAATATGAAAGCCAGGATTTCGATTAGCTTATTGCGAACACTAATGCACTGTTGACTTGGTTTCAGATATCTGCTAACCAGAAACTTCAAATCCTTTTCGCAACCTAATAATTAAGATCTACATTATTTAAGTTTTATATTGCATGGTTATTGTCCTCTCCAACATTTAGAACTTTTGCATTTGTCTATATTTAAACTGCAATCCTGCCAACTTCTCCGACCACAGCATCATCTATTCAAATCATCCTGGAGTTATTTAGTGGGGTTTCCTCATTGGAATGAATTGGCCGGCCTAGTTTGATGACATTAGCAAATTGCTTGTCGCTTCTTATGCCCTCATCTATGTCGTTTATGTAAATTGTGTACAACAACGGGCCCAACACTGACCCTTGAGGAACACCACTTGTACGTGGCCCCATTCGGATTATCTTCCCATTTATGCAAATTCCTGCTGCCTATTTGTCTGCCACACCTCTACCCAGGAAAAATTTCTCCTGCTATTCCGTGTTCCTTAATTTTCCTCAATAGCTCTGATGTGGAACTCTATCAAAGCCTTGACTGAAGTCCATATACACAATATCATATTCCATTACCAGATCTACCTCCTCAAACACCTTAGGGAAAAAAGTTAGTAAATTCGTAAGACCAGAACGCCCCTTTGTAAAACCGTGTTGAGATTCAGTAATCAACTGTGCCTATCAAGATGGTTTACGAATTGCTTCGGCCCAATTATTGATTCCCATAAATTTTCCCACTATGAGGTAGGCTTATTGTGTCTGATACACAAATAAAACCACCGCACATAGATGAGAGGAAGCGTACAACGACCTTCCAGTCACACTAACAACAGGAACGAACGAAACCGAACAGAAAGTACAGGTAAAAATCCCAATATGGGATTGAGCGGGGAAGAACGGGACAGACGAAGAACAGTGCTGGAGAGGATGTACTTAGTCGTAGAAATAGAGCCAGGGCTTTAATCCAGCAGCGAGGGCGCGTCTGGGACAGATATTGAAAAGAAATTCAGGCCTTCTGTTGGGGACTCCGGTGGGGCGAGCGGAAGGAAGGGACATGCGACTTTTAGAGCTAGAGAGGAGTGTAGAACTGAGCCATGTCTTAACCCAAAAGGGTAAGGCGAACGTGGATTCAGAGAATGGTACCTGTCTAGAAGTACTCCTCGGAGATTCCAAGGTTATTCTTGTAAATAGGGTTCGGAGAGGATTCATGCAAGGAGTAGAAAAGGTTGTGTTTGGCTTTGTGGGTCTGCGAAAGTCTGCGTCCAAGGAGAGAGTCCAGGAGTCATGTCGTGTCACGAGTTTGTCAATCTGTCTGTCACTGAGCGCTTCCATACAGATTCAGCGCAGATGTCTAACTGGGCATGGAGAGACTCCGCATGTGGCGAAGTCCCCCTCCCATCTGACTTCAAGCACCCAGCGCAGCGCCCTTGTTCCTGGACACGCTGCAGTTTTTATGTAAGTTTTGTTTTTGGCTGAAAGAGAGAGGGCTAGAGGAGATAAGTTATCAGAGGACGTATAAGGGATTTGTCAGGTGTAGTTTGTTGTCTATTAGAGCATGTTTTCAGCATGTAGAGGCCCGCCAAGGGCCTTACTAGAATCTATTGCATGCCTTGATGAATGTTCCGTGGAAGCGTAGAAGGTAGTCAAGATTAACGACCAAGACATGACAGATTGTGTCATGGGGATGTAAGTGCGGGTGTCAGCTGTTCTGAGCTCGACAGGTAATGAGGAGCCCGTTTTCTGTAGTTAAAATTGTAATGCTGATTTAGCTGCATTGGTTTTTTGATCCTCCATTTTTGTTCCCAGATGGCTAATCCTGTCGACCTCAGTTTGGTTTTGTGAGTGTATCTATATTGCATTAGTGATAAGTTGTGTAATTCGTCTGCAATAGGCTATGTGATGGAGTTGTGGTATACATGTGTTGGAATGTCGTTAGTGAAGAAAATGTAGTGGTTAGGGAGAGAACAGATCCTGAGGTAACTACCACATTTAGTGTGAATAGTCAGAGTAACAGCCTTGGAATTTGATTCTCATGGTACTGCCGTCTATGAAAAAAAAGGTTGCAGAGGAGTATACGAGTATGGAGAGGCAGGTTGAAGTTAGTGCAGGGTGGGTGGGGAGGTTTAACTTGAGCCCGTGGTGCCAGACAGTGTCCAAAAGCTTTTCTACTCATTTGCAACCAGGGCTGTCCCGTTTCTTCGTTGTTCTGTGGTTTATGTTGGATGTATTTGAAATGATGTAAATGGCAACTTGTGTGGATCTGTGTGTCTGAAGCCAAACTTATCAGCAGAAATAGAGAGTTGTGTTCCGGTATCTCGAAGGCGATGGTACAAATTTGATGAGTGTTTTCAAAGAGTTTACCTAAAGTTTCAGAGGCTTGATAGGGCGATAGTTCTGATCAAGTGGTCTTTATTGGGTGTAGAAGGAGGATAGCAGTAGCAGCTTTGAAGAGGGAAGGGAAGTATCCAGACAATGAGGCAATAAGGAGTTTGTGTAGGCAGTAATGATAGGTCAGGAAGGTGTTTTAGGATCAAATGGTTTTTAGCCAGAGGCGGCCAGGAGCTTTGAGAAGGTCTGAAGGAGAGTTTTAATGTCTTGTTGGTGAAAAGGAGTGTCGAGTTCTTGGGAGGGGTAAGAGTGTCTAGGATGAATGTGGCTATCCTCGGTGTTTATCTTGTGTGTGTGCCGTGTTCCAATTGGTCTATTTCTGAATGTGTTGAATAACGTTAGGGCGAGTGGTGAGAGTGGAAGATGTTCTCCCAGATGTGGTTTTGAAGCTGTTTGGTAGCAGCCTGCGGTCCTGAGATGTGTGTGTTGTTTGTGGGGGAGATGTGTTTGAATTTGTGGGGTGGGAGTTGTGCCCTCTTAATTTTTGATAAAGTTCCAGAAGGCTATTTAGGTTTTAACACGCTGCCTGTCCGCTTGTATGTATGAGTTGTGACCATGATTGTTTGGTCTTGGTCTAGACTGTGTAGAATGTTGTTTCTAAGGTAAGTGAGTATCTAATCGAACTTGTTTAAATCGTGGTGTTGTAGAAAACGTTGTGGTAGCAGATAGTTAGTCTTCTGCGTCTGGTACGGTTTGAAGGAATAACGAGTGGTGTGAGGTTTTCTTTGGTAATGGCGATGTTTGGCTGCTTGTGTTATGGTGTCCTGGAATGAGATCAAGTGGAGTGTCGATGTCCGAGATAGGTTTGTTTTTTAGTTCATAGGTGAGGTTAAAATTGTCTATGTGTTTGTTTAAAGCATCCCATCCAGCGTTCTTGAAGGAAGAATGAAGGTGTGGTTGGAATGAGGATAGGGTTGAGAAGTTGGCAAGATGACTGGGATGTGATCAAAGCCTTAATAGTGGGCCAGGTGAGATGTAGTGTTGAACTAGAGAGCTGGCTCGGTTTGCCAGAATGATGTCGGTTTGCCTTGGCCCGTGTGATTGAAGAAGGTATTGAAGTTCTGGGCCGAGATGAATTAGTGTTAGGTTAGTGAAGTTTAGTAATTGGTGACCAAGTTGGTTGTTAACTACTGGTGTGATGAAAAGGCGGTGTGTTTGGCATTCCATGTCAGCCTAGTAGGATGTTGTGTGTTGGTGTAGGTTGAAGACTAAGGAAAAGGTCCGTGTATGTTGAGAATTGTGTTTGGCGAGCATGAGTGGTTTTTTTTTTGAAAAAGATAAGGGCCAAGGTGGGTGTGTAATTCCGACGCAAGACAGTGTTGGTGAAAAAAAAGGGATTGGGAGAGATTCGTGTTTTGTGTTGGATTTGCAAGGATGCAAACCCCATCGTGGGGATCATAGAGGGACTGTATGCATATACCCATAATGGCGGATACGTATGAGGGCTTTGAGGCAGGTACTGTTTAGCAAAACATTATCTCTGGTCTCTCACTTCAAGGCGCTCGGCCGCAGTATTGTCTAATAGTAAAGTAAGAAAGTACGTTGAACTGAATCACTTTAAACTGATTTATTGGTTACTTCATAGCAAATGTAATGTCGTAGGTGTTTTGGAAAAACCGTGATAGTGGTGGCCATCAGTGATGCGAGTTTGTAGGTGCTACGGACACCGTTTCCAGGAGGGGAGGAAGAGATGGATCTTTTTTTATGTTCTTTTGTATGTCTGTCAGAAGTTGGGGCAGGTTTGGTTTGAGTGGATTTTGTCTGAGAGGAGGTGGAGTGGACCCTGGATGACGTTTTGGTTGGTGGTGGAGGAGTGGGCAAAGGTAGAATGCAGAGGAAGTGGAAGCTTTGGTAGGGGGGAATGAGGATGTGGAAGCTATGGTCGTACTGGTAAGGAAGCGGAAGCGTTGGTTGGGGATGAGGAAGTGGGGTAAGGAGGTCGGGGGAGGGGTGGTCGAAGCAGCAGCAGTAGGGGTGTTGGTGGGAGGGGTGAAGTAGTGAAGAGGGGGGTAGGGGGAAGAGAGCTGGTGGTGGTAGGAAGTGGGGGGGTGGAAGAGGGAGGAGGTAGAAGGTTTAGTGGGCTTAGAAGAGAACAGAAGGAGGATAATTAACGAGGGAATATTGTTAGCGGACCAGATTAGGTTAAGGACATGTAGTAAGTCTGATTTGGTAGCTTGAGAGATTACCATCGCAGAGTGGGCAAGCAGTGGCGACTTGCAGTTAGTTTTAGTAGTCTAGTGTGGGTGTTGGTGTAGAAGGATCGGCGTCTTCAACAGTTTTCTGCAAAAAACCCATACCTCTAACTAATCCTAGTTTAAAGTCCTAACAAAATCCTAGTTAAAAAGTCCTAACAAATCCTAGTTTAAAGTCCTAACAACAGAATCCTAGATTAAAAGTCCTAACAGAATCCATTTAAAAAAAAAAAGTCCTAACAATCCAAGTTTAAAGTCCTAACATAATCCAAGTTTAAAGTCCTAACAAGTTTAAAGTCCTAACAAAGTATTAAGACCCCAAGAAGATGCGTGCTTAACAGCTGTTTAGATGAATGGTTCAGAGAAACCAACATGTTATAAATTAGACACATCTACAAACCTGTCCAGACACTGCCTACTACTTGGGATCTTAATACTTGGGAATTCTTCGCTTGCCTAAATCTTGGGCACGACCTACCTTCAACGATTGAACAAATGTTACACCACCTTATGACTGCTGCATGCACCTCTCCTGCCAACGTTTATAAGCTCCTTCTCACACGTATTTCCGTATTCTAATTCCAAGATTGATGGTACTGACCACATCGACTCAAGGTTTGAGGGACTGATTACCCTCATTCTCCCTCCTATTCCATCAAGATTCTCCTTTATATGGACTGATGAAGCCACTGTGTGGCGAAACGTTTCCTCATTAAAGATACCCTAGAGTTGCACATGTGTCCTAATTTATCTTCATTGGGTTTTTTTTTTCTCCTCTTGGAGAGATATCCTCAAGACCATATTAATATCCCCTTTATTAATACCTATCTTCCACTTATACACTTGGATCAGGTCTCCCCTCATTCTTCGTCTAACAAGTGTCTAACAACTGTATATGGGCAGTTCATAGTATCTTTTATAACTAGTCAAATGACATTCATTTTTGTAATCTGAGAAGAGGACATAAAGTCTTTAGTAACTTAAATGTTAAATCTAATACTTACCGTGTATTATTGTACTCTTTATCATCCAGAAGTTTATACCAACAAGCTCTTATTATATTAGCATCACATGTTGGCAAGCAGTCATGCATTATGCATACCTCAACAGTCATGCATTATGCATACCTCAACAGTCATGCTTTATACATACCTCAACAGTCATGCATTATGCATACCCCCCCTCAGCCTCAAAGTCATGCATTATGCATTCCTCAACAGTCAGCATTATGCATACCTCAACAATCATGCATTATGCATACCTCAACAGTCATGCTTTATACATACCTCAACAGTCATGCTTTATACATACCTCAACAGTCATGCATTATGCATACCTCAACAGTCATGCATTATGCATACCTCACAACGTCATGTCCTTATGCATACCTCAATAGTCATGCCTTTATACAATACCTCAACATAGTCCATGCTTATGCATACCTCTACAGTCATGCATTATGCATACCTCAACATCATCTTTATACATACCTCAGCAGTCAGCTTTATGCATACCTCACATCATTGCATATATGCATAACCTCAACAGTCATCATTACGCAGACCTCAACAGTCATGTCATTATGGCATACCTCAACAGTCATGCTTTATACATACCTCAACAGTCCATGCATTATCCATACCTCAACAGTCATGCATTAATGCATACCTCAACAGTCTGCTTTATACATACCACACCAGTCATGTCTTTATACATACCTCAACTGTCATGCTTATACATACCTCAACAGTCATGCATTTATGCATACCTCAACAGTCAGGCATTAATGCATACCTCAACAGTCATGCTTTATACATACCTCAACAGTCATGCATTAGCATACCTCAACAGTCAATGCTTTATGCATACCTCAAATCAGTCATGCATTTTGCATACCTCAACAGGCATGCTTATGCATACCTCAACATCATGCTTTATGCATACTCTCAACAGTCATGCTTTATGAGACCTTCAACAGTCATGCTTTATGCATACCTCAACAGTCATGCTTTATACATACCTCAACGCAATGTCATTATGCATACCTCAACAGGTCGCTTTATACATACCTCAACAGTCATGCTTTATGCATACCTAAACCGTCATGCCTTTATGCATACCTCAACAGTCATGGCTTTATGGCATACCTCAACAGTCAGCTTATACAACCTCAACAGTCATGCATTTAAACATACATTAACAGTCATCATTTATGCAATACCTCAACTGTCATGCTTTATGCATACCTCAACAGTCCATGCTTTATACATACCTTAACAGTCATGCCATTATGCATACCTCCAACAGTCATGCTTTATATGCATACCTCAACAGATCATGCCATTAATGCATACCTCAACAGTCATGCATTATGCATACCCTCCACTGTCATGCATTAGCCATACCTCAATCAGTCCATGCCTTATGCATACCACAACAGTCATGCTTTATGCATACCACAACAGTCATGCATTATGCTTACCTCAACAGTCATGCTTATGCATACCTCAACAGTCATGCATTATGCATATACCTCAACATCATGCATTATGCATACCTCAAACAGTCATGCATTATCATACCTCAACATCATGCTTATGCATACCTCACCAGTCATGCATAAGCAATAACCTCAACAGTCATGCAAGGCATACCTCAACAGTCATGCATTATGCATACCTCTACATCATGCATTATGCCATACCTCAACAGTCATGCTTATGCATACCTCAACGTCATGCATTATGCATACCTCAACAGACATGCATTTATGCATACCTCAACATCATGCATTATGCATACCTCCGACATCATGCATTATGCATACCTCAACAGTCATGCTTTATGCATACCTATATGTCATGCTTTAGCATACCTCAACAGTCATGGTGTCAGTATTTGAAGGAGAAGTGTAAAAGGTAAGGTTTTCCCATGAGGGTTTACTGGAGTCGTCGTTATCTTCCTCTTCTGGAGTGGATTCACTGGGAGAATCTACAATGGTGGTAGCAGTTGACTGAGGTTCGACAGGAGCAGCTGTGAGGTGTAATGGTTGTGTAACAGCAGGCTGGGAGAGGTGGGAGGCGGTGGTTGAGGCAACTTGATCAACGTTGTCAGCGTGGAAGTGGTTATAGAAGTTACAGGAGCAGTTGCTTGGGCAGGAGACAGGTCTGCAGGTGCAGTAAAGTTCAGGACGTTGGGAAGGATCTTGAGGATGTCTGCTGAAGGTGTGGAGTCCGGAAAATTGAAGGCAGGCATGTTGTTCAGACGGAATAGTTCGTTAATAGTGGTGTTGAAAGTGCCGGGCTTGCTGCGTTTGCAAGGTGTGCATACACCATGCAGTACAGCACCTTGGAAGGAGCACCGTCGGGGTGGAGAGAGGGAGTTGCTGGGCGATGGTGCCTGTAGATTAGCGTGTAGAGTCTTGATGGTGTCGGTTTGTGGTTTGGTTATTGCAGCATATGTCGGTGAATTGGAGGTCTTCTTCAGAACTTTAGTTTTCTTCAATATGATTTCTTTCCTGAGTGGGCACTTAGCTGCAAGGGTATGATGATTACCCTTGCAGTTAAGACATGTTGGTGCTGTAGTAATGGTGCAGGATCTGAAATCGTGTCCATCATTCCCACATTTTGAACAAAACTTCTTATTCTTGATGGGGCAGTCCTTGGTGGTGTGATTATAGGAGTAGCAGGTCCAGCAGTAGCAGGTCCAGCAGTAGCAGGTCCAGCAGTGGGAGATGTATGTGAAACGTTCTTGTTCTATATGACTTGGGTGAATGTGGTAATATGAGATGGCCAGACCGTCAGAGAAAGCTTGGGCAGCCATGGAGATGTCTGAGAATGTAATCTTTAGCATAGATGTGGCGTTGGGGATCTTTGAGATGCTGTCTACCGAGGCCCACGTGTTTTGTTCCTCAATAGATGTCTTCAGTGCTTCAGTAGAGAGAGAGGTGACCATATTGTCAAGTCTTTTCACAAAGACCGAACGTTTCGACTTCAAGAATGGAGACGGGGATAGAGTGAATTGTTGTGTTTGTAGGGTCCTGATTGAAGAGTCGTCCATTAGTTTTAGTGCTTCCGTGTCATCTGTGCAGACGACAATGAAGGAGTCTTTCAGAGAGTGGATTGCCGTAAATTTGACCTGCAGGCAGGTCATAACGACGGTAGCTAAAGCTAACTTCGAGGAGTCATTAATTGCACCATTCACAGGCTTGATTTTCACACGATTCGACAGCATTGTGAAAAGGATGTGACGTTTGTAGAATATAAATTCTACACCCCGACGGGGTCGAAGAGAGGCTTCTTGCGGTGTAGAGCAACTGTATGATCGGACTGAACAACAGGAAGAGGAGGATGGGTATATATAGGCAGGAGGTGGTAGAAGTAGTGGTAGTAGTGGAGGTGGAAGGTAATAGCAGTGGGGAGGTAGTAAGAGTAGGAGGGGCCAGTCAAATACTAAGAAAGAGGAGCACTGCAAGAGAACTAGGTGCCCACAAGGGAGCTAGGTGCCCACAAGGGAGCTAGGTGCCCACAGAGGGTAAGAGCAAGAACATCGAGGGGGGGGACAAAAACAAATAAATAAATGAATAACAAATACGCAAGGCAGAAGAAAGACAACCCAAAGGAGAAAAAGGAAAGAGGAAAGTGGAAGAGGAAGAAGAAGAAAAAGAAGGAATCAGGTTAGGTCAGGAGTGTGTGAAGTTTGGAACAGTGGGAGAGGAAGTAGTGGGAGAGGAAGTAGTGGGAGAGGAAGTAGTGGGAGAGGAAGTAGTGGGAGAGGAAGTAGTGGGAGAGGAAGTAGTGGGAGAGGAAGTAGTGGGAGAGGAAGTAGTGGGAGAGGAAGTAGTGGGAGAGGAAGTAGTGGGAGAGGAAGGCATCTACAGAGACGAAGCCACGATTAAAATTTATACAAGGAAAGTTGTGTATTAGGGAGGATTCAACCAGATGGGGACTGTTAAATTTGGAAGTAGGGAAGACAGTTTTGGCAGAAGACCGGTCAATAGGATGGTCCATAGTGCGAAGCTAAGGACCTGTCACCTGCCTTATAAATAGGTATTACATTTGCCATTTTCCACTTATCAGCCACTATGCCAGTTTGTAGTGATATGTTAAAAAGATTAGCCAAAGGTTTGGTAAGTTCCTCTTTACATTCCTTTAACACCCTTGCAAACAGTTCATCAGGACCTGGGGATTTGTTAGGTTTTAGTTTATTTGTCTGAGGACCAGGTCACTAGTTACCCCAATTGTGCATAGTTTATTATCGTCCTGTTCTACATAATCTATTATTTCAGGAATATCGCTAGTATTTTCCTGGGTGAAAACTGAGAGGAAGTAGGTATTTAGAATTTCACACATATCCTTACCACTGTCAGTGATCTGACTAGTGTTACTCTTAAGTGGGTCAATCTTGTCCCTAATCTTACTTCTGTATACCTGAAAGAACCCTTTTGGGTTAGTCTTTGAATCCCTTGCGACCTTAGCCTCATAATCCCTTTTTGCTTTTCTTATTCCTGTCTTTATTTCTCTCTTTAATTGAATATATTGATTTCTTAACTGCCCATCCCCACTTTTGATACACCTATATATGCCTCTCTTTTGACCAATGAGATGTTTTAATCTATTGTTCATCCATTTGGGATCATTTTTGTTAGATCTAATTTCCCTACTCGGAACAAAAGTTGTCTGGGCAGCTAGAATTATGCTCTGAAAAATGTCATTGGCAACCAAGATCACCTACCTGGCCCATAGTCAGGACATCCCAATTTAGCCCACCCAGGTAATTTTTCAGTCCCATGAAGTCGGCCAAGCGAAAATCTGGGACAGAGATTTGATTGCAGTTATCTGGGTAATTCCATGATATATTGTAACTAAGTGATTTGTGATCACTTTCCCCAAGCTTATCATTAACCTCAAGATTATTAATTTGTGAATCTTTGTTGGCAAGAACCAAGTCAAGCAGATTGTTTCCTCTAGTTGGTTCTGTCACAACCTGTTCTAAAAAGCAATCCTGAACCGTATCAAGAAAGTCACTAGACTCAAGATTTCCTGTCACATTGTTCCAATCAATTTGTCTAAAGTTAAAATCTCCCATTAACACAACATTTTCATATCTGAAATTAAGACACATGTGCAACATCTGGGTATCTTTATTGTAGACGTTTCGCCCCTCCAGTGGCTTTATCAATACAAATTCCAGGACATAACTTGAAGACAGGAGAACTATGTACAGAAGATGAGGTAATCAGTCCCTCAACCTAGCAGTAGGTGCGAAGAGCACCATAGTCGTGGAGATTCTGAATCTCCACGACTATGGTGCTCTTCGCACCAACTCCAAGGTTGAGGGACTGATTACCTCATCTTCTGTACATAGTTCTCCTGTCTTCAAGTTATGTCCTGGAATTTGTATTGATAAAGCCACTGGAGGGCGAAACGTCTACAATAAAGATACCCAGATGTTGCACATGTGTCTTAATTTAATTTTGTCGGTATTGTATACCATTCTTGCACAATTTTCATATCTAGATGCCTTATGAATTTCGTCCCATAACAGCTTACTGCACTCCCTATCAAGGTTTGGGGGCCTATAAATCACACCCAAAATTAACTTCTCACGACCCTCGAGAAACTGTAGCCAAACAGATTCTGTGTTCGATGTTTCTATTCTTTTTTTTGTCTAAACAAAAAATTTTAAATTTTCCCTGACTTACACCCACTATTTTCCCCACCCCCCTTCCTGTTGACCCTATAAAGGGGGAATGGGTTTTTTAATCATGTATTTTTGCTTTCAGAAGGCTTTTTCTCAAATCTGTCAGGTTGAACCGGTCTCTGTTTTCCCAAATTTAACATCTTTTTTTTCCCCTGAAATTCCCCAAGTAATTTAAACCCTCATTTTATCTTTTTTCTTAGACCCCTACTATTTGAAAGAAAACCCTTAAGGGACCCTATTTCCACTCGTTGCCCTTTTACTATCTCTTTTTTTTGATAAATTTGATTTCCCCTTTACTAGAAAACTTTTTTTTGGGAATATTGTTTTTTAAAAACTTTATCCCTGAGGTATCCTGGTTAATCGGGTTGTTTTTAACCCCTGGTACTGCGCCTGTTTGTTTCCCACAAACACCCAACCTCTAAAAAGAAAATCTTTACTTGGAGTTTCCCTTTTTGGGAAAAGAATTTGGGGGGGGCCCAACCCCCCCGGGGCCCCGGTCTGTGCCAGGCCCTTGGGTGGATCCCCCTGATCAACCAGGCGGTTGCTGCTGCTGCACGCAAACCCCCCGTACGGCCACAGCCCGGCTGATCAGGAACTGACTTTAGGTGCCCTTTTCCGTGCCCCTTTTAAGACTGCCAGGGGGGTGTTGGGAATCCCCTTATGGTTGGGTGGGAGGGGTTGAACATTTTCGGGCCCCTGACCTTATTGTTTTAAAAAAGGGCTCTTAACGTTTCTAGTGACACCCCTGCTTTTCATTGGGGGGGTGGGCATCGTTTTGCCCAAGGGGGTTTTTCTTTTGTTTGTGGTGATTTTTTGTGGGAAAGTTCGGTACTAGTTTCCCCTAGGGTTTTTCCGGTGTATATAATCATGTTCTCTCCCTCCTTTCGGTTTTCCCGGAATTTCAGGGTTTTGAAACCTCAAGCGCTCCCAGTAATTGAGGTTTTTTTTCTCCCCCTTTTTGCGCGCCGGGGAAAGTTTCCCCTGTACATTTTTTTTTGGTCCCGGCAATTTCCCCCTGCCTTTAAAAGGGGCCTTTTGATGCCCGCAATATTCCAGCCTAATAGAACAAGTGACCTAAGGTTTTATCATGGGCTTGGCCTCCCTAGTTTTTTAAGGGTTTTCTTATCCATCCTTTTCATTTTTTTTGGCAGATTTTGGGTTGTACAATGTTTTGGGGCCTTGAAGGTGAGATCCCTTTCCCACATAATCACTCCCCCGGGTTTTTACCCTTTTGGTTTTTTTCCCCTTATTTTGTGGGGCCCAAATTTTTTTTTGTTTCTTGGGTGGGAAAATTTTTAATTTTCTCATTTTACCCTATTGAGTAATTGAAATTTTTTCATCGTTGAACTTCATAAAGTTTTTCCCCAAAACCCCCTGAAAGATTTGGTTATGTCCGCCCGGAAACCTTTCTGTCTGCCCAAAGGAAGACCCTGTCATGCAGATTCGGGTGTCTCTGCAAAGGAAGACACGGTGCTGTGGCTGACATCCTTGTCTATGTCGGATATGAGGATGAGGAACAAGATGGGAGCTAGTACTGTCCCTTTGGAACAGAGTTTTTCCCACCGTAGCTGCCTCGGACTTTACTTTTGTTGACGACTACTCTCTGTGTTCTGTTTGTGAGGAAATTATAGATCCATCGACCGACTTTTCCTGTTATTCCTTTAAGCACGCATTTTGTGCGCTATTACGCCATGGTCACACTTGTCGAAGGCTTTTGCAAAGTCTGTATATATTACATCTGCATTCTTTTTGCCCTTCTAGTGCATTTAGGACCTTGTCGTAGTGATCCAATAGTTGAGACAGACAGGAGCGACCTGTTCTAAACCCATGTTGCCCTGGTTTTTGTAACTGATGGGTTTCTAGATGGGTGGTGATCTTGCTTCTTAGGAAAACCCTTTCAAAGATTTTTATGATATGGGATGTTAGTGCTATTGGTCTGTAGTTCTTTGCATTGTTTTACTGGGCCCCCTTTGTGGAGTGGGGCTATGTCTGTTTTTTTAGTAACTGAGGGACGACCCCCGTGTTTCCTGCTCCCCTCTCCATAGGATGGAAAAGGCTCGTGATAGGGGCTTCTTGCAGTTCTTGATGAACACAGAGTTCCATGAGTCTGGCCCTGGGGGAGAGTGCATGGGCATGTCATTTATCGCCTGTTCGAAGTCATTTGGCGTCAGGATAACATCGGATAGGCTTGTGTTAATCAAATTTTGTGGCTCTCTCATAAAAAATTCATTTTGATCTTCGACTCTCAGTCTGGTTAGCGGCTTGCTAAAAACTGAGTCATATTGGGACTTGAGTAGCTCACTCATTTCCTTGCTGTCATCTGTGTAGGACCCATCTTGTTTAAGTAGGGGCCCAATACTGGACGTTGTTCTCGATTTTGATTTGGCATAGGAGAAGAAATACTTTGGGTTTCTTTCGATTTCATTTATGGCTTTTAGTTCTTCCCGCGATTCCTGACTCCTAAAGGATTCTTTTAGCTTAAGTTCGATGCTTGCTATTTCTCTGACCAGTGTCTCCCTACGCATTTCAGATATATTGACCTCTTTTAGGCCGCTCTGTTATTCCTTTTCCGTCGCCTGTAAAGGGAGCGCCTGTCTCTTTCTATTTTACATCTACTCCTACTTTTTCTTAGAGGAATAAGCCTTGTGCATACATCGAGTGCCACCGAGTTAATCTGTTCTAGGCATAAGTTGGGGTCTGTGTTGCTTAGTGTATCTTCCCAGCTTATATCGGTTAGGACTTGGTTTTACTTGGTCCCACTTTATGTTTTTGTTATTGAAGTTGAATTTGGTTGAATGCTCCCTCGTGGACTAGTCTCATTATGTCGGTCTGGGGGTCTCCACGCAATTCATGTCTGAACCTCAATTGTATGTTGTGATCTTGAGTTATAGTGTTTTTGATATGGTGACATTTCTCTATCAGTTCATCATTGTTAGTGAAGATGGGTCTAGTGTATTCTCCTGTCTAGTAGGCTCTATTATTTGTGGTCTTAAATTGAATTCTGTGCAGAGATTTAAAAGCATCTGCGAGTGTGAGTTTTCATAGAGCTGCCTCCTGGTGTTATTACTGCACAATATTATTTTGCTTATTCCTCATTTTAGGTGCCTTAAGTTGAAAATCCCCCAGGAGCAGTGTTGGGTGCAGGAGCTGGAGATTTTCCAGACAGATGGTCAATTTTTACAGACTGTTCCTGGAATTGCTGGGATGTTGTCATCCCGGGACAAGTCATCAGTCTACCTTCTCAATATAATTGGCTAAATGCACACTCCTGCCCCTGAGAGATGAACCCCATCCCTTGCCATATTATCACGTTTACCCAAAAGAAATAGGTCCCGGTTCCCGGTTATCATTGAATGGGATTGCAAGTTCTTGCGTACTGTCTACGCCAGCCAATTTATACGCCTATTGCCATAGACATCCCATTCATTGCCCACTTCCCTTCTAGGGCAAAATGCTTCATATGATGGGATTCCCTCCCTTGACCTGACTACTTCTATGCTGACCTGTACTTATCCCAGCAGCTCCTCTCTCCTAGCCATTCCGATGTCATTACCCCCAGCATATAAGACAGATAATGGCTTGTTCCCATTACCGGACTCAGTATTATTCTGACCGGTTGACTGTTGGTCACCAACACCAGCTCCTGGGAGACCACCCTCTGTCAGACCTTTCAATCTCAGTTATAAAAAACCACCTACTAAATAAACTTATACTGGACATATCTTACCTAAGCCTAACCTCAACCTAACGTTACCTAACTAACCTAACCTATAATCATCATCTAACTAACAACCTACCTAACCTTACCTAACCTAAACCTACAATACCTAACCTAACCTAACCTTAAACCTTAACTAGCTAACCTATCTACCTAACTACCTAAACTAACCTAACTAAACCTAACCTAACGTTACCTAACCTAACTAACTATCCTAACCTAACCTAAAACTAACCCTAAAATAACCTAACCTAACTAACCTAACCTAAACCTAACCCTAACCTAACCTAAATATTACCTAACCTAACCCTAACCTACGACTATACCTAACTACCTAACCTTAATTAACCTAACCTAACCCAACCCTTACCGTTACCTTAACTTTATTAAACCTAACCTAACCTAACCTACCTCCCCATCACTAGACACATTTTAAACCTAACCCACCCTTCGCTTCATGTATGTTTACTCTCACACCTTCGCTTCATGTTTGTATACTCTCCACCTTCAGCTTCTGTATGTTACTCTCCACCTTCAGCAACTTTTATGTATACTCTCACCTTCAGTTCATGTATGTATACTCTCCACCTTTAGATCATGTATGTTATACTCTCCACCTTCAGCCTTCATGTATGTATACTCTCCACTATTGTGCATCATGTATGTATACCTCTCCACCTTCCGCTTCATGGATGTATACTCTCACCTTTATCATCAATGTATGTATACTCTCCACCTTCAGCTTCATGTATGTAATACTCTCCACCTTTAGCATCATGTATGTTACTCTCACCTTCAGCTTCAGTATGTATTACTCTCCACCTTTAGCTTCATGTATGTATACTCCTCCAACCTTCAGCTTCACTGTATGTAGACTCTCCTCCTTTCAGCTTATGTATGTATACTTCCAACCTTACAGCTTCATGTATGTATACTCTCCTCCTTTAGCAATCATGTACTGCTATTCTCTCACCTTCCAGATTTCTGTTATGTATACTCTCTTCCCTTAGCATAATGGCATGTATACTTCCACCTTCAGCCTTCATGTATGTATACTCTCCACTTCGCTTCTTGTATGTATACTCCCACCTTCAGCTTCTTGTATGTATACTCTCCACTTCTGCAACATGGTTGTTATACTCTCCACCTTCAGCCATCATTGTAGTATACTCTCACCACTACAGGCTTAATGTAGGTATACTCTCCACCTTCAGCTTCATGTATGTATAACCTCTCCCACCTTCAGCTTCAATGTATGTTTATCTCCACCTTTCAGCTTCATGTAGGTATACTCTACACTTCAGTTCATGTAATGATTACTCTCCACCTTCAGCTTCATGTATGTATACTCTCCACCTTCAGCTTCATGTATGTATACTTCCACCTTCAGCTTCATTGTATGTATACTCTACCCACCTTCATGACTTCATGTATGTATAATCTCCTCCTTCAAGCTTCATGTATGTATACTCTCCACCTTCAGCTTCATGTATGTATTCCCTCACCTTCAGCCTTCATGTATGTATACTCTCCACCTTTCAGCTTCATGTATGTATACTCTCCACCTTCAGCATCATTTATGTATACTCTCCACTTTCAGCATAATGTTTGTATACTCTCCACCTTCAGATTCATGTATGTATACTCTCCACCTTATGCTTCATGTATGTTATACTCTCAACATTCGCTTCAGGTATGGATACTATCACCTTCAGCTTATGTATGTATACCTCCACCTTCAGCTTCATGTATGATATATCTCCACTCAGCTTCATGTATGTATACTCTCCACCTTAGTTCATGTCATGTATACTCTCCACCTTCAGCTTTTGTATGTGATACTTCCACCTTCAGGCTTCATGTTTATGTATACTCTCCTCCTTCAGCTTCAATGTATGTATTCTTCTCCACCTTCAGCTTCATGTATGTATACTACCACCCTTCAGCACATTTATGTATACTCTCCTCCTTCAGCTTCATGTTATGCTATACTCTCCACCTCAGCTTCATTGTTATGTATACTCTCCACTTCAGCTTCAAGTAATGTATACTCTCACCTTCAGCAACCTTTTATGTATAATCTCCATCTTCAGCTTTCATGTATGTATACTCTCACCTTCAGCTTCATGTATGTATACTCTCCACCTTCAGCTTCATGTATGTATACTTCTCCACTTCAGCTTCATGTATGTTTACTCTCCACCTTTAGCATCAATGTATGTATACTCTCCAACTTCAGCTTCTTGTATGTATACTCTCCACCTTTAGCATCATGTATGTATACTCTCACCTTCAGTTCATGTATGTATACTCTCCACCTTTAGCATCATGTATGTTTACTCTCCACCTTCAGCTTTCATGTATGTATACTACCACTTTAGTCATGTACTGTATACTCTCCACCTTCAGTTCATAGATGTATACTCTCCACCTTTAGCATTCTTGTATGTATACTCTCCACCTTCTGCTTCATGTATGTTTCTCTCCACCTTTAGCATCATGTATGTATACTCTCAACCTTTCAGCTTCATGTAATGTATACTTCTCCTCCTTTATGCATAATGTGTGTATACTCTCACCTTCAGCTTATGTCTGTATACTATCCACCTTAGCTTCATGTATGTTTAATCTCCACCTTCAGCTTCAGGTATTTTTACTCTCCACCTTCAGCTACATTTATGTATACTCTCCCACCTTCAGCATCATTAATGTTTACTCTCCACCTTCAGCTTCATGTATGTTTTACTCTCAACTTACAGCTTATGTATGTTACTCTCCACCTATCTGCTTCATGTATTGTATAATCTCCACCTTCAGCTTCTATGTATGTATTACTCTCCACCTTCAGCTTCATGTATGTATACTCTCCATCCTTCAGCTGCATGTAGAATACTCCTCCACCTTCAGTTCATGTATGTATACTCTCCCACTTCAGCTTCATGTTGTATACTTCTCCACCTTCAAGCTTCATGTTAGTATACTCTCCACCTTCAGCTTCTTGTATGTATACCTCTCCACCTTCACAGCTTCATGTATGTATACTCTCACCTTCAGCTTAATGTATGTTTACTTCCACCTTCAGCTTCATGTATGTATACTCTTCCACTTCAGCAACATTTATGTATACTCTCCACCTTCAGGAATCATGTATGTATACTCCTCCTCTTCAGCTTCATGTATGTAACTCTTACACCTTCAGCTTCATGTTATGTTACGCTCCACCTTCAGCTTTCATGTATTGTATACTCTCACCTCTAGCTTCCATGTATGTATACTCTCCACCTTAGCTTCATGATGTATACACTCCACCTTCAGCTTATGTTGTATACTCTCCACCTTCTGCTTCATGTATGTATATTCCACCTTCAGCTTCATTGTATGTATACTCTCCACCTTCAGCTTCATGTATGTATACTCTCCACTTTCAGCTTCTTGTTTGTATACTCTCCACCTTCAGCTTCATGTAGGTATTACTCTCCACCTTCAGCAACTTTTATGTATACCTCTCCACCTTCAGATTCATGTATGTATACCTCTCCACCTTCGGTTCATGTAATGTATATCTCCACACTTCAGTTCATGTATGTATATCTCCACCTTCAGCAACATTTATGTATATCTCCATCTTCAGCTTCATGTATTTATACTCTCCACCTTCAGCTTTCTTGTCATGTAATACTCTCACCTTCAGTTCATGTTATGTATACTCTCACCTTCAGCTTCATGTATGTTTATACTCTCCACCTTTAGGCTTCATGTTTGTATTACCTCCTTCAGCTTCATTGTATGTATACTCTCCCACCTTCTGCTTCATGATGTTACTCTCCACCTTCAAAGCGCTAATGTTATGTATTTACTCTCCACCTTCAGATTCATGTATGTATACTCTCCACCTTTAGCATCATGTATGTATACTCTCCACCTTCAGCTTCAGTATGTATACTCTCCACCTTCAGCTTTTCATTGTATGTATACTCTCCACACCTCAGCTTCATGTATGTATACTCTCCACCTTCAGCTTCATGTTGTATTCTTCTCACCTTCAGCTTATGTCGTATTCTCTCCACCTTCAGCTTCATGTATGTTTAATCTCCACCTTTAGCAGCATGTATGTATTCTCTCCACCTTCAGATTCTGTATGTATACTCGCATCTTTAAGCTTCATGTTTGTATACTATCCACCCTTCAGCTTCATGTATGTTATTACTCTCCACCTTCTGCTTCATGTATGTATACTCCCAACTTCAGCTTCATGTATGTATTCTCCACCTTCAGCTTCATGTATGTATACTCTCCCACCTTCAGCTTCAATGTATGTTTACTTTCCCACCTTCTGCTTCATGTATGTATACTCTCCACCTTCAAGCTTCATGTATGTATTACTTATCCACCTTCAGCTTCATGTATGTCCATTCTTCCACCTTCCAGCATCATGTATGTATACTCTCCACCTTCAGCATCTTGTATGTATTACTCTCCACCTTCAGCTTCATGTATGTTTACTCTCCCTTCAAGCATCATGTTGTATACCTCTCCACCTTCAGCATCATGTATGTATAATCTAACCTTTAGCATCATGTATGTATACTCTCCACCTTCAGCTTCATGTAGTATACCTCTCCACTCAGCTGCTGTATGTATACTCTCCACCTTCGGCTGCATGTATGTATACTTTCACCTTCAGCTTCATGTATTGTTTTACCTCTCACCTTCAAGCTTCATGTAGTATACTCTCACACCTTCAGCTTCATTGTTGTATACTCTCAACTTTCAGCTACAACGATGTATGTATACTCTCTCACCTTCAGCTCTTGTTTGTATTACTCTCCACATCAGCATCTGTATGTATACTCTCCACCTTCTGCTTCCTTGTATGGTATACTTCTCCACCTTTCAGCATATGTTTGTTATACTCTCCAACCTTCAGCTTCATGTATGTATAAATCTCCACCAGTCAACTTCTTGTATGAATTCTTTAAACCTTCAGCTTTCATGTATGTATATACTCTCATCCTTCTCGCTTCATGTATGTATACTCTACACCTTCAGCTTCATGTATGTATTACTTTCCACCTTCAGCTTTTAGTAATGGATACTTTCCACCTTCACTTTCATGATGTATAATCTAACAACTTCAGCTTCATGTATGTTTTTACTATACACCTTCAGCAACATGTATGTATACTTTCACCTTCAGCTTCATGTATTTGTATTACTTCTCCTCTTCAGCATCATGTATTATACTCTCCACATTCAGCTTCATGTTTGTATACTCTCACCTTACTTGCCTCATGTAGGTATACTTCCACCTTCAGATATTGTATGTTATAATCCCACCTTCAGCATCATGTTATGTATTCTTCTCCACAGTTACAGACTTACTGCAACATGTATGTATACTCTCCACCTTCAGAGTCATGTATGTTACTTATCTCAACCTTCACGCATCATGTTTGTATACTCTCCAACCTTCAGCAACATGTTGTATACTCTCCAATTCAGCTTCATTGTTTGTATTCTCTCCACCTTTAGATCAAGTTGTATACTCTCACCTTCAGCTTCATGTATGTATACTCGCCACCTTTAGCAATCATGTTTGTATACTCTCCACCTTCAGCTTTTATGTATGTATTCTCCTCCTTCAGCATCATGTATGTTTACTCTCCGCTTCAGACGTCATGTATGTATACTTCCACCTTCAGCAACATTTATGTATAACTCTCCACCTTCAGTCTTCATGTATGTATACTCTTCCCACCTCTCTAGCTTCTTGTTGTATACTCTCCATCCTTCAGCTTCATGTATGTATACTCTCCACCTTCTGCTTCATGTATGTATTACTCTCCACCTTCAGCTTGTATGTATACTCTCCACTTCGCTTCATGTATGTATATCTCCTACCTTCAGCTTCTTGTATGTATTCTATCCACTTCAGCACATGTATGTATTTCTCTCCACTTCAGCTTCATGTATGTATACCTCCACCCTGCAGCTTCATTGTTGTATACTTTCACCTTCAGTTCATGTATGTATACTCTCCACCTTAGCATCATGATGTATACTCTCCACCTTCTGCTTCATGTATGTATACTCGTCACACCTTTCTGCTTATTGTATGTATTATCTCCACCTTTCAGCTCTCTTGTATGTTTACTTTCTACCTTCAGCATCATGTAGTATACTTACCACACTTCTGCTTTCTTGTACTGTTACTCTCCACCTTCTGCTTATGTATGTATTACTCTCCACCTTCAGCTTCTTGTTGTATACTTTTCCAAACTTCAGCTTCATGTTTGTTATACTTCCACCTTCTGCATCATGTATGTTACTCTCCTCCTTCAGCATCATGTATGTATACTCTCCACCTTCAGCTTCATGTATGTACTAGCTCTACACCTTCAGCAACAGTGTTTGTTATTATCTCCAACTTCAGCTTAATGATGTGTTCTCTCCACATTCTGCTTCATGTATGTTTTCTTCTCCACCTTTCAGTTCATGTTTGTATACTCTCCACCTTCAGCATCATGTATGTATACTCTCCAACTTCTGCCTCTCATGTATGTTACTCTCCACTTCAGCATCTTGTCTTGTATTACTATCCTCCTTCTGCTTCATGTTTGTATACTCTCAACTCTTCTGCTTTCATGTGTGTATTCTTCATTGTCTCTCCACCTTCTGCATCATGTTATGTATACGATCCACCCTTCAGTTCTTGTATGTATTACTCTCCACCTTCTGCATCATGTATGTATACGCACCACCTTCAGCATCATGTTTGTATTTCTCTCCACTTCAGCTTCATGTATGTATACTCTCCACCTGCAGCATCATGTAAGTATACTATCCACCATTCTGCAACTTGTATGTATACTCTCCACCTTTCAGCTTCAATGGTATGTTACTTCTCCAACCTTTCAGCATCAGTATGTATTCTTCAACTTCAGCATAAATGTTTGTATACTCTCACCTTAAGCTTCTTCGTATGTAGACTCTCCACTTCAGCAACATTGTATGTATACTTCACACACTTCAGCTTAATTGTTTGTTTCATCTCCACACTTCTGCTTCATGCTATGTTTACTCTCCACCTTCAGCCAAACATGTATGTATACTCTCCACCTTCAGCTTTCTTGTATGTATACTCCCACTTTCTGCTTCATGTATGTCTACTCTCCACCTTCAGCCAACATGTATGTATATTCTCCTCCTTCAGCAACATGTTTGTTACGCTCCACCTTCAGCAACATGTATGTACTTCTCTCCACCTTCAGCATCATGTATGTATACTCTTCCACCTTCGCTTCATGTATGTATACTCTCCACCTTTAGCATAAGTATTGTATTACTCTTCCACCTTTCAGGCTTCATTGTATGTTATACTCTTTCCACCTTCGTTCATGTATGTATACTCTCCTCCTTCAGCTATCATGTATGGATTACTCTATACTGCTCCAATCACTACCTTCACATCCTCTCATTACGTAAGTTTACTTTAGTTCTGTCACTATACCTTGGATTCACTTACGTTATAGTATTTTCTGTCTATTACTCGGTGCATACATGTTTACTCGGATCTGTACTTTTTTTATTCGGTTCTGTAACAATGTTACTTGGTCTGTACATTTTTATTCGGTTTTCTTTCATGTATACTTGGTTCTGTTACATTTTTATTCAGGTTCTATAACATGTTTACTTGGGTTCATGTCTACATTTTATAGCTACGAATATATAATTAGTATATTGTGTTTTTTACTAATAATCAATTTACGGGCCAAGAGCTGTTATCTAACCTCAAGTTTATTTAAACGTTTAGCACTATTTGAGGTAAGAAATACTACCCACTCCCAGGATGCCAACCGCCACAGCCAGCTGACACCCAGGGTGTACCTACTTACTGCTAGGGTGAACAGGGACAATCTGGTTGTCTGGAATCATGTTCAATGTTTTGTACCGATGCGGAGATCGATCCACGAAATCGTGTGTGAGACGAGTGTGTACCAACAGAACTTCGGAGCTCTGTACACGCCACTTTTTCATTCTCTTGTTTATTATATCGGAACCATATCTATGAATCTTGGTAGCATAATTGTCCACAAAGTGGCCTCTTGTGTAAACTCTTACTTAAAGTGAAAATAATTCAGTGTCACCCGTGCCTCAGTTGGTTTATTAGCGCACGCTCACCTCGTTCATTGAGGTTCCTGTTCGATCTCCACGTACGGGTGGAAGCAGATTATGGCGTGTTCCCTTGAGGGACACTGCTGTACATGTTCACTACAGTAAACAGGTACATGGGTGTTGTTGTGACTGGTTCGTGGGTAGCATCTGGGGGACAAGATTGAGGATCACTACGGTAATTTCACTGTCTTGATGATCGTCATGACTTTCTTGGGTTATCCTGGCTGGCTAACCCTCCAGGGTAAAAATCCGAACGAAATCTTTGTCTTACCAGTTGAGAAGGATGAGACGATTGGAAACCTACGGAGCACTTCCTGGAAGGTGCTAAGAGGGGGAAAACCCCCCAGTGGCCAGTTCCCTATGACCAAGCTCTTGTTGGATTCATGTATGATCGACCAGGCTGTTACTGTTGCACCCACACGCAGTCCAACGCACCGGCCCACACCCCAGCTAGTCGGAACTTACTTTAGGGAGCGTATCCTTCTGTGTGTGATGGGAGGCTATTGGAATAGTCCTTGGTGTCCTTGACACTGATTAAAGATTCTCTCCTTATATTCGGGGGTATATATGCACCGTATACTGGGCGTTATTCCTGTCGTAGGGAGCGATTTGGGAATTTACTTGGGTTTCTGAGTTGTTCTTCACCAGAGCTGAGAGGAGTCTTGATTTGCTGTCACTTCGAGACCATCCCATCAGGAGGGTAAGGCGGTGACTTGCTTGCTTGTCCCCCTCTCACCCCCATCCCCCATCCTTCCCATCCTCCCCTCACCCATACAACAACACTGGCCCACACATAACACACTACATAACATTGCTATCCTTCTGACTGTCCTATTTCTTATTTTTCAGGCAAACTTTCAGCTTTCGGCGACAGTTTACACAGGCATTTTGACCATTGGTAGCCAGTGTGTTTTTTAAAAATCCAGCCGTTCTTTGCCTTGGGCCTTTCCCCTCACTCTCGAGGGTAGGCTATCTTAGGGTGACCTTTCATAAGTCAGCTGAATTAGCGATGTTAGGTATCATTGAAGGGAAAGATTCCTTTTGTTAAGCAACTCTCGGCCTGATGCTCCTTCCTGGCATCATGGCGTGGTTTCGTTGTATGTAAGATTTAGATTACAACATTGGTGGTAATCATATGTCCATGAAAGAACATTCTTAAATTGTTTTTGCTCTTACTCAACTGGTTGCTCCAGTCGGATGTTTTTCAAACCCTCGCTGGAGCAGTAACTTCTCCTCTCCTTCGGATAAGGATGAGTTACGTCAACTCCTATAAGCATGATGTCTTGGATTTATAATGATGACACTTCTGGTGTTTTTCCCATATTGCTCCTGACAGCTATCAAAGCTCAGAGGACTGTGTTTGTGGCTGGGAATCTACAGTTTTATGAAACAAGTCACTGTTAATGAAATTGTTGATAACATTAATGCCGTGAATTCTGACCTTAGAGCTGTAGTAGCTCACTAAATTCTCGAATCAAAACAACAATAAGGTAACTTTAAAATTAATTCTCGAGAACCTGAGGAGGCCATAACTTGTGTGTCAAAATGGTTTCAAATGTTTTGGAACCAGATGTACACTGAACTAATTTCTCTGGAACGCACTTTGTCAGTGTGTCACAATGTTTCAAGTGTTATGGCCTTCTGGTATTAACAACAACACAAAATTGCATTCACAAGGGCAAATTTGTAGCATTTTGCTCTGGGACCAACATTTCCTATAGTGATTGTTCCAATTAAAATCACTTATGTGTCCTCTGTTAATGGAAAACATCAGCTGCTTTCTGCTATTTGGTCTGAAAGAAAAAAAGGAAAATGAGAAAATTCTTGAAGCCAAGAGAAACTAATCCACATCTAAGAAGACCACTCCCAGGCTACGCAACCATGTCCCAAACTTCAATTCCCTGCTCTGCCTGGATCAGTGGGATCCTCAGGTCTTACCACTGTTCCATGTTTGGATATTCTGCCCCTCTTGAGCGCCCCAATCTAACCCTCACTACAACAGAACAACATCTAGGTTCAGTCGCATCTCATGTGCCTCAGGTATCCCACGTTTCGGGGATATAATGAGGAGCAACAACTAATGTCCCCCCCCCCACCCCCCCCCCCCCCCCCCCCCCCCCCCCCCCCTGTTGGCCAAATGGACACTGCTGGTGGTGGATATTCAATCTGCATATCGTGTTTTAAATTGGATAGTTAAAGGCTAATGGAGATTCACTCCCATCATTATCCCTGAAAAATGTGAAGGGCCATTATGACCCAGCCTTATCATAACAAGAAGTTATGTAACATACTTTCATCTAAAATTAAGCCTAAGTCATCCCTGGCCCAAGGACAAGTCTTCTCGCAACCCAGGTTGTCAATCCCTCAACCACGTATTAAGTCAACACCTGTACTTAACATTGCCCCAGAAAGTGGTTGCCTACTTCTCCTCGCCTTATTGATAGCCTGATCTGTTGTACAGGAAACTTTCCCAGTAACTCACCTTGCCTATCTAATATTCCACTTGGAGCCTAAAGACAGTTCTCCCATTTAACTCTCACGGAAGCTCTGCTTCTGAAACTGAGAAGAATGCATACCTCAGTTTATGATGATTGACTCTAACGACTCATAACGATTCTTTCTAACGGACTCTAACGATTCTATGAGTCTGTTAATATTACTGCCTCTAGTGAAGAGGATGGCTTTTTTATATACACAAGCATCCACGCAAAAGTTCTCTCCTCCCCTGACGAGTCCAGCAGGAATAGTGTAGATACAACACATGATCATTACTTGCAGGCGTTCAGAACGCAGTGTACGATCGAAGAAATGAGCAAATAATGGGGATTACATCCTTCCAACTATAATGTTCAACATTTCTTTAATAACCGTTACCTTCTTGAGGTTGAATACATAACTTGATCCCGATGTTTACTTTTGGAACGAGACAGCTGGCAGAGTTGATCAATTTCTAAATTACGTGGATTACTTACTGTGGAGATATCGACAAGAGGCAGTTCTAGTGGTGTAGCAATCATTTGGTTAATTAGGGCTATACATTTAAAAATATCATGTTGTATGAAGGATATCATTGTTGCATTAGAACTAACTACGTCGCATGGACATCTAGTGATAGGAAATGGATATTTTCCCCCGCGAGACTGCCATACTATAGATTAGTCAATTTCTACATAGGATATTAAGCAGAATTTTTTCCAAACAATTCCTAGTGGTGATTTTAAATGCCCAATCACCTGCCCTCATCAACGTGGAGCGGTATTCCACCGGGAGTGACTTAAAAGGAAAACAACTCTTTAATATCATGACAGCTAGAAACTTGTCATTTCAAGGCCCATTCTTCAAATCGTACATTGGACACCTCATCCAGGGAACACCATATATTGTACTGACAAACAGATGTCATGTGACTTCTTGCACTGTAGGATATCTCCTGGTGGAAATGTTTTGGATCTGACCATATCCCTCTTATATTACTACTACAAACTTCTCCATTTAGTTATACCTGATAACTCTAAACCAACTCTTAACACCCTAGATTTTGACCCCTTCAGGGACATTTATGGGTGAGGATGAAATTGGTCTTTGGAAAATCTATCCTTCACAGTGCAATTGATTGATGCAATCAGGTCCCTGCACATCGAATAATTGAAGCTACAATGCGCCTTGGCAATTAGCTTTCCACAAAGATATACCAACCAATATAAACCTAATAGAGAAATTAGAGACACTTTAAGAAATTATCAAGCACGAAGAATGTAGAAGGCTCTTCAAACAAGACAACACACCAGAGCTACATTGCCACCGTTTAAGGCAAGAAAGAATTAATTAACATGATTAGTCAACAAATACGAGAAAATGGAAATTTTTAGTTCTTCAAGATAATCATATATAAACGTGAACCTGCAAAATTTTTTGGAGTAAGATCCGTAACAACTGTTAGGGGGAAAGCACAAGGTTCCTAACTACTTAGTTCTATACCTTTCACTGTTGAGGAATGATGAAGATGTTGAAATTAAACTTGACGATCCACAGGAACGGCTAATTTGATGGGCGATGTATGGGAAGAAAATTCTATCTCCATAATAACAGTCCGTCAATTTAATAATAATCATTATCAGTTTAGTAAATGAATGCGAGAGATGAGAACTTGGATGATCTACAACCTCTACTTCCATCGAAACTTCAACTATTGACTGATACCCACCAGCTTACTAGACCTTTTACATTACTAGAGATTAAGTCAGGTTATTGGAAAGTAGAATGAGAATCTGAGCCCCTAGGTCTTCTCTGGAATAACAATGAAACAAATAAGTACATACCCTTGAAATTGTAAACAGTCCTTGGGTAAATATCTTTAATGCCATCTTGGCCTTCAGGACATTTTCCAGTTGTTTTTAAAACTGCTAGGAGATCTTTCTTGCTAAGCCCTATAAAGACATTCACCACCTGGGACTATAGACCATATATCTTTACTTGAAGTTCACTGGAAAAGTTCTTGAGAAGTCATTTCCAACTGATTGAATTACTATATGGAGTTTAATTCACTTGTTTTACTTGAAAAACAATTTGGCTTTAGACACTAGAGGTACCAACCATGCTATAAATGTTTTTTTGAAACGTTAGCAAGTCTAAAAACAGCACAGGGCAATCTTGTTTAATTGCCACACAGAGATGTTTTCATAAAGCTTTTGATAGCTTATACGGCATGATGGCTTTATATACAAAACTTCATTTGTCCTACCAAGACTTAACTGGACTTTTCTCAGAGTAACTTTAATTTCTTAAATAAAGAAAAATCATTCCCCACCTTTCATGGCAAGTCGAACAGAACCTTTTATAACGTCGGCCTGGTGTCCACCAACAAGGGTCTTGTCTCAGTCCAATTCTGTTTAAACTTTTATGTGAACGACATTAATCAACCAGAGTTTTAACGACACAATTGTGACACAAGTTTGCAGGATGATGTTATTCATGTCGTCTCATCAACTCCCAGTAAAACAGGAAAATACAAGTATGAGTGACGTCATAGAAAAAATGATTATTTGAACTTTCTTAGTATCATCGATTGGGAGAGAAATGGAGAATTAGAACTTAATCCTGACAAGGTCCCTTGTTAGCACGATGGATGTTTTGCATCCAAACATCGAAGATTAAAGGGGGTATCTCCATCAGAGGTACAACCTGTAGCCATTAGAAACCCTATACAAAGAACGTGGGATATGAAATAGACAGGCTAACTCCACTCAACTTCTTGTATCTATAAAGATCAAAACACAGCCAAAGCTGGTATTAGCTGATCTATTCGATTCAATCAAGCACCTACAACTTGTCTAAAATACATCTGTTATAAAATGTTAATATGTACTTTTCTTGAATACCCTTGTTGTCCATTGTCATTATCTAACAAAGGACCTACATGATCACAGTTTCAAAGGGTCCAGAATATAGAGCTCTTAGCTTTATTCAATACCAGGGAGGAGAGAAGAGTTAAAATGCGCAGATTTACACCATCACAACAAGATATTACTGCCATAAATGTACGCCCTGGAACACCCTAAAAAAGAAACAACTTTATACAATGCAAGAACTATTACATGCCAGATAGAGAACTTTCTATACAAGTGAAATACCACCAGATTACACCAACAATAACCCGCCATTACAGGTCTCAAAGATAATGACTCCTCCACAGAGGGTTTTCGGCGTTTTATTCATAACGATGATTACCCTCGACCATGATTTTGAGCAACTTACACTGATGAAGAAGATTGGTTACCACCAGATCCCTCTATGTATACAGTTCACCGGTTAGTATCTCAGTAATAATAAGTTCACGGTATAGTCTAGTGATAATAAGTTCAGGGGTAGTCTTGTATTAATAAGTTCAGGGTATGTCTCAGTATTAATAAGTTAAGGGAAAGTCTAGTGATAATAAGTTCACGGTTGTAGTCTAGTGAGAATAAGTTCTCGGTACAGTCTAGTAATAATAAGTTCACGGTAGTCTAGAGTAATAATAGTTTCACGGTATATTGTCTAGTGATAATTAGTTCACGGTTGTCTAGAATAATAGTGCTCGGAGTCTTGTAATTAATAAGTTCTCGGTAGTTAGTCTAGTGATAATTAAGTTCACGGTTAGTCTAGTAATAATATAGTTTAAGGGTTTAGTCTAGTATTAATAAGTTCAGGGTAGTCTGTGATAATAAGTTCACTGGTAGTCTGTAATAATATGTTCAGGGTTGGGTCTAGTAATAATAAGTTCACGGTAGTATTTTTAGTAATAATAAGTTCACGAGTAGTCTATGTAATAATAAGATCACGGTAGTATAGTATTAATAAGTTCTCGGTAGTCTTAGTATTAATAAGTTCTCGGTAGTCTAGTAGTATTAATAAGTTCACGGTAGTCTAGGTAATAATAAGTTCAGGGTAGGTCTAAGTATAAAAAGTTCAGGGTAGTTGAGTTAATAATAAGGTTCAGGGTAGTCTAGTAATAATAAGTTCAGGGTAGGTCTAGTGATTATAAGGTTCACGGTTGTCTAGTGATAATAAGTTCCACGGGTAGTCTTGTGATAATTTGAGTTCACGGTAGTCTAGTGATAATAAGTTACGGTAGTTGTACTATATAAGTTCACGGTAGTTAGTATAATAAGTTTCACGGTTAAGTCTAGTAATTATATGTTCACGGTAGTATAGTAATAATAAGCGTTCGGGGTAGTCTAGTAATAATAAGTTAGGGTAGTCTAGTAATATTAAGTTAAGTGGTATCGTCTAGTCATATAATAAGTTTCAAGCGTATTTATAGTCTAGTAATAATAAGTTCAGGGTAGTCTAGTAATAATAAGTTCAGGGTAGTCTAGTAATAATAAGTTCAGGGTAGTCTAGTAATAATAAGTTCACGGTAGTCTAGTGATAATAAGTTCACGGTATTTAGTCTAGTGATAATAAGTTCACGGTAGTCTAGTATTAATAAGTTCTCACGGTATACTATAGTCTAGTGATAATAAGTTCCGGTAGTCTTAGTAATAATATGTTCACGGTAGTCTACGTGTTAATAAGTTCACGGTTAGTCTAGTAATTAATAAGTTCAGGCGTAGTCTAGTAAATAATAATGTTCACCGGTAGTCTCCTTGTGCATACATCGAGTGACACCGGAAGTTAATCTGTTCTAGGCATAGTTGGGTCTGCGTTGATTAGTGTATCTTCCCAGCTTTATATCGGGTTACGGGACTTTGGTTTACTTGGTCCCACTTTTTGTTTTTGTTATTGAAGTTGAATTTGGTTGAATGCTCCCTCGTGGACTAGTCTCATTATGTCGGTCTGGGGGTCTCCACGCAATTCATGTCTGAACCTCAATTGTATGTTGTGATCTTGAGTTATAGTGTTTTTGATATGGTGACATTTCTCTATCAGTTCATCATTGTTAGTGAAGATGGGTCTAGTGTATTCTCCTGTCTAGTAGGCTCTATTATTTGTGGTCTTAAATTGAATTCTGTGCAGAGATTTAAAAGCATCTGCGAGTGTGAGTTTTCATAGAGCTGCCTCCTGGTGTTATTACTGCACAATATTATTTTGCTTATTCCTCATTTTAGGTGCCTTAAGTTGAAAATCCCCCAGGAGCAGTGTTGGGTGCAGGAGCTGGAGATTTTCCAGACAGATGGTCAATTTTTACAGACTGTTCCTGGAATTGCTGGGATGTTGTCATCCCGGGACAAGTCATCAGTCTACCTTCTCAATATAATTGGCTAAATGCACACTCCTGCCCCTGAGAGATGAACCCCATCCCTTGCCATATTATCACGTTTACCCAAAAGAAATAGGTCCCGGTTCCCGGTTATCATTGAATGGGATTGCAAGTTCTTGCGTACTGTCTACGCCAGCCAATTTATACGCCTATTGCCATAGACATCCCATTCATTGCCCACTTCCCTTCTAGGGCAAAATGCTTCATATGATGGGATTCCCTCCCTTGACCTGACTACTTCTATGCTGACCTGTACTTATCCCAGCAGCTCCTCTCTCCTAGCCATTCCGATGTCATTACCCCCAGCATATAAGACAGATAATGGCTTGTTCCCATTACCGGACTCAGTATTATTCTGACCGGTTGACTGTTGGTCACCAACACCAGCTCCTGGGAGACCACCCTCTGTCAGACCTTTCAATCTCAGTTATAAAAAACCACCTACTAAATAAACTTATACTGGACATATCTTACCTAAGCCTAACCTCAACCTAACGTTACCTAACTAACCTAACCTATAATCATCATCTAACTAACAACCTACCTAACCTTACCTAACCTAAACCTACAATACCTAACCTAACCTAACCTTAAACCTTAACTAGCTAACCTATCTACCTAACTACCTAAACTAACCTAACTAAACCTAACCTAACGTTACCTAACCTAACTAACTATCCTAACCTAACCTAAAACTAACCCTAAAATAACCTAACCTAACTAACCTAACCTAAACCTAACCCTAACCTAACCTAAATATTACCTAACCTAACCCTAACCTACGACTATACCTAACTACCTAACCTTAATTAACCTAACCTAACCCAACCCTTACCGTTACCTTAACTTTATTAAACCTAACCTAACCTAACCTACCTCCCCATCACTAGACACATTTTAAACCTAACCCACCCTTCGCTTCATGTATGTTTACTCTCACACCTTCGCTTCATGTTTGTATACTCTCCACCTTCAGCTTCTGTATGTTACTCTCCACCTTCAGCAACTTTTATGTATACTCTCACCTTCAGTTCATGTATGTATACTCTCCACCTTTAGATCATGTATGTTATACTCTCCACCTTCAGCCTTCATGTATGTATACTCTCCACTATTGTGCATCATGTATGTATACCTCTCCACCTTCCGCTTCATGGATGTATACTCTCACCTTTATCATCAATGTATGTATACTCTCCACCTTCAGCTTCATGTATGTAATACTCTCCACCTTTAGCATCATGTATGTTACTCTCACCTTCAGCTTCAGTATGTATTACTCTCCACCTTTAGCTTCATGTATGTATACTCCTCCAACCTTCAGCTTCACTGTATGTAGACTCTCCTCCTTTCAGCTTATGTATGTATACTTCCAACCTTACAGCTTCATGTATGTATACTCTCCTCCTTTAGCAATCATGTACTGCTATTCTCTCACCTTCCAGATTTCTGTTATGTATACTCTCTTCCCTTAGCATAATGGCATGTATACTTCCACCTTCAGCCTTCATGTATGTATACTCTCCACTTCGCTTCTTGTATGTATACTCCCACCTTCAGCTTCTTGTATGTATACTCTCCACTTCTGCAACATGGTTGTTATACTCTCCACCTTCAGCCATCATTGTAGTATACTCTCACCACTACAGGCTTAATGTAGGTATACTCTCCACCTTCAGCTTCATGTATGTATAACCTCTCCCACCTTCAGCTTCAATGTATGTTTATCTCCACCTTTCAGCTTCATGTAGGTATACTCTACACTTCAGTTCATGTAATGATTACTCTCCACCTTCAGCTTCATGTATGTATACTCTCCACCTTCAGCTTCATGTATGTATACTTCCACCTTCAGCTTCATTGTATGTATACTCTACCCACCTTCATGACTTCATGTATGTATAATCTCCTCCTTCAAGCTTCATGTATGTATACTCTCCACCTTCAGCTTCATGTATGTATTCCCTCACCTTCAGCCTTCATGTATGTATACTCTCCACCTTTCAGCTTCATGTATGTATACTCTCCACCTTCAGCATCATTTATGTATACTCTCCACTTTCAGCATAATGTTTGTATACTCTCCACCTTCAGATTCATGTATGTATACTCTCCACCTTATGCTTCATGTATGTTATACTCTCAACATTCGCTTCAGGTATGGATACTATCACCTTCAGCTTATGTATGTATACCTCCACCTTCAGCTTCATGTATGATATATCTCCACTCAGCTTCATGTATGTATACTCTCCACCTTAGTTCATGTCATGTATACTCTCCACCTTCAGCTTTTGTATGTGATACTTCCACCTTCAGGCTTCATGTTTATGTATACTCTCCTCCTTCAGCTTCAATGTATGTATTCTTCTCCACCTTCAGCTTCATGTATGTATACTACCACCCTTCAGCACATTTATGTATACTCTCCTCCTTCAGCTTCATGTTATGCTATACTCTCCACCTCAGCTTCATTGTTATGTATACTCTCCACTTCAGCTTCAAGTAATGTATACTCTCACCTTCAGCAACCTTTTATGTATAATCTCCATCTTCAGCTTTCATGTATGTATACTCTCACCTTCAGCTTCATGTATGTATACTCTCCACCTTCAGCTTCATGTATGTATACTTCTCCACTTCAGCTTCATGTATGTTTACTCTCCACCTTTAGCATCAATGTATGTATACTCTCCAACTTCAGCTTCTTGTATGTATACTCTCCACCTTTAGCATCATGTATGTATACTCTCACCTTCAGTTCATGTATGTATACTCTCCACCTTTAGCATCATGTATGTTTACTCTCCACCTTCAGCTTTCATGTATGTATACTACCACTTTAGTCATGTACTGTATACTCTCCACCTTCAGTTCATAGATGTATACTCTCCACCTTTAGCATTCTTGTATGTATACTCTCCACCTTCTGCTTCATGTATGTTTCTCTCCACCTTTAGCATCATGTATGTATACTCTCAACCTTTCAGCTTCATGTAATGTATACTTCTCCTCCTTTATGCATAATGTGTGTATACTCTCACCTTCAGCTTATGTCTGTATACTATCCACCTTAGCTTCATGTATGTTTAATCTCCACCTTCAGCTTCAGGTATTTTTACTCTCCACCTTCAGCTACATTTATGTATACTCTCCCACCTTCAGCATCATTAATGTTTACTCTCCACCTTCAGCTTCATGTATGTTTTACTCTCAACTTACAGCTTATGTATGTTACTCTCCACCTATCTGCTTCATGTATTGTATAATCTCCACCTTCAGCTTCTATGTATGTATTACTCTCCACCTTCAGCTTCATGTATGTATACTCTCCATCCTTCAGCTGCATGTAGAATACTCCTCCACCTTCAGTTCATGTATGTATACTCTCCCACTTCAGCTTCATGTTGTATACTTCTCCACCTTCAAGCTTCATGTTAGTATACTCTCCACCTTCAGCTTCTTGTATGTATACCTCTCCACCTTCACAGCTTCATGTATGTATACTCTCACCTTCAGCTTAATGTATGTTTACTTCCACCTTCAGCTTCATGTATGTATACTCTTCCACTTCAGCAACATTTATGTATACTCTCCACCTTCAGGAATCATGTATGTATACTCCTCCTCTTCAGCTTCATGTATGTAACTCTTACACCTTCAGCTTCATGTTATGTTACGCTCCACCTTCAGCTTTCATGTATTGTATACTCTCACCTCTAGCTTCCATGTATGTATACTCTCCACCTTAGCTTCATGATGTATACACTCCACCTTCAGCTTATGTTGTATACTCTCCACCTTCTGCTTCATGTATGTATATTCCACCTTCAGCTTCATTGTATGTATACTCTCCACCTTCAGCTTCATGTATGTATACTCTCCACTTTCAGCTTCTTGTTTGTATACTCTCCACCTTCAGCTTCATGTAGGTATTACTCTCCACCTTCAGCAACTTTTATGTATACCTCTCCACCTTCAGATTCATGTATGTATACCTCTCCACCTTCGGTTCATGTAATGTATATCTCCACACTTCAGTTCATGTATGTATATCTCCACCTTCAGCAACATTTATGTATATCTCCATCTTCAGCTTCATGTATTTATACTCTCCACCTTCAGCTTTCTTGTCATGTAATACTCTCACCTTCAGTTCATGTTATGTATACTCTCACCTTCAGCTTCATGTATGTTTATACTCTCCACCTTTAGGCTTCATGTTTGTATTACCTCCTTCAGCTTCATTGTATGTATACTCTCCCACCTTCTGCTTCATGATGTTACTCTCCACCTTCAAAGCGCTAATGTTATGTATTTACTCTCCACCTTCAGATTCATGTATGTATACTCTCCACCTTTAGCATCATGTATGTATACTCTCCACCTTCAGCTTCAGTATGTATACTCTCCACCTTCAGCTTTTCATTGTATGTATACTCTCCACACCTCAGCTTCATGTATGTATACTCTCCACCTTCAGCTTCATGTTGTATTCTTCTCACCTTCAGCTTATGTCGTATTCTCTCCACCTTCAGCTTCATGTATGTTTAATCTCCACCTTTAGCAGCATGTATGTATTCTCTCCACCTTCAGATTCTGTATGTATACTCGCATCTTTAAGCTTCATGTTTGTATACTATCCACCCTTCAGCTTCATGTATGTTATTACTCTCCACCTTCTGCTTCATGTATGTATACTCCCAACTTCAGCTTCATGTATGTATTCTCCACCTTCAGCTTCATGTATGTATACTCTCAATTTTCAGGAGTCATATAATAAGTTCACGGTACCCCTTTTAAAATAAGTTCACGGTAGTCTATATAATAAGTTCCGGGGAGCCCTATTTGATAATAAATTCACGGTAGTCTAGTATAATAAGTTCCGGTAGTCTAGTAATAATAAGTTTCAGAAAGTCCTAGTAAAAATATGTTCACGGTAGTCTAGTAATAATAAGTTCACGGTAGTCTAGTGATAATAAGTTCACGGTAGTCTAGTAATAATAAGTTCACGGTAGTCTAGTGATAATAAGTTCACGGTAGTCTGATAAATCTGTAAAATTACTATTGGTTTTCTTCACAGTTTTTCCCAGATTTCATTATAATAGTTTGGTTATTGGTGTATATTTAATATATATCAAGTGCAGGTGTGTGTTTGTTTATATTTTTCAATAATTTCGTAGATGAATTGAGAAAACATTTGAATAACTTGGATAATTTATAGGAAAATAAACCTACAGAGCTAATAATAATAGGTTCAGTTTCCTATAAATTATCCAGATAACTAGTAAATATGTTGAGCCCAATTGTTGACAAAATTTCTAAGTATAATGTTAAAAATAAAATGGAAGTTTTGAACTAAGATTAGAACATAAATATAACATTAGAACTGAACAAGAGCATAATACTCTGTTTAGTCATGTCAGGGATTTTAACCATACAATTAATTTTCAAAACACTGAGAAAGTTGTATTAAGCCAAGACGCTTTAGTCCACTTGGCCATTAATGCTTCAAATATCAGGCGCCCAGTACCACTGGACGTGATATATAAATATATATATATATATATAATATGTGTGTGTGTGTGTGTGTGTGTGTGTGTGTGTGTGTGTGTGTGTGTGTGTGTGTGTGTCATGCCGAATAGGTAAAACTGGTCAATTAGTTAGAACTCATTTAAAATTAAGTCCTTTCTAAAATTTTCTCTTATAAGTTTAAAGATTTTTTTAATTTATGTTAATGTATAATTAATAATTTTGTACCAAAAGAACCTTAGAAAACTTACCTAATCTTATTATAACAAGAGCAATGTAATTTAGCCTAATCCAACTAAATACATTTTAGATAAGTTTACGATAATTTAATAATAAATAAACACAATGAAATATATTTTTTTCGTTACGTTCAGAATGATTTTTGCGAAATTATTGCATACACAGATATTCGCTTGCCTTATTCGGCGAGAAAACCGTTGCTATTTAAGCCAAAATCGCAAGTTTTACCTATTCGGCACGAAATATACATGTCTATATACTCATGTATATATACATTTATCGAATACTTTTGTAAAGTGGGAAAATGTTTCGTAACCCTCTCTACGTGTATACTTACAGGTGCACGTAGAACCTCCCGCCCAAAAAAAATTTAATATAATGTAAAAACAGCCAGTCTTGCCCATCTTAAGTACATCCCTTTTAGAGTTGTTAATTTCAAAACCTTGGAGTTGTTAAGTACTCCTGTGAGGGGTTTTTTAAAATACATCCCCGGGGGAGAAAATTGGGTTTAAATACAACCTGGGAGAGTTTTTTAAGTACATCTGTGAGAGTTGGGTTTAAATAAAAAATCCGTGAAGTTGTTAAGTACAAACCCGTTTAGAGGTTTTTAAGTACAACCTGTGAGAGTTGTTAAATACATCCTTTAGAGTTGTTAAATAATCCTGTGAGAGTTTTTAAGTACAATTTCCCGGAGGTTGTTAAGTACAAACCTGTTTAGAGTTTTTAAGTACAAAACCTGTGAGAGTTGTTAATACTCCTGTGAGAGTTGGGTTAAATTTCATCCTGTGAGAGTTGTTAAGTTTTCATCCCGTGAGAGTTGTTAAGTAAAAATTCCCGTGGAGTTTTTTTAATTTTCATTTCCCGTGAGAGTTGTTAAGTTTCATTCCCGTGAGAGTTTTTTAAAAATAAAAATTCCCCTTTAATTATAAATTAAAATTTGTAATTTTAAAAAAATAATCCGGAGAAGGGTTTTTTAATAACACCTTTGGTTTTGGGGGTTAATACACCTTCGTGGAGAGGTTTTTAAAAACACTGTAGAGTTGTTAAGAACATCCTTTGGGTTTTTGAAAGTTAAACCTTTGAGGGTTTTTAAGGCACGTGGGTTTTTAAGTTCCGTAGATTTTTAAAAAAACAAACCTTTGAATTGGGGTTTAATAACCTGGGGAGATTTGGGGTTTAAGAAAAACGTTTAACCTTTTACCTGGAATTAAATTTCCCATTTTGGTTTTTAAAAAAACCGGATGGATTGCAAAAAAAAATGAGCCCGGGATGCTTAATCAAGGCACTGTATGCCTTTAGGGGCTTTAATCAAGGCACGTGGACCTTACGTGCGGAAAAACAAGGCACGTGGGTTTCCTTTAGTGGTGTAAAACAAAACACGTGTATGCCTTTACGTGCCCTGTAATCAAGACAAAGTGGATGCCCTTTTCGGGCGGTAATCAAGACACGTGTAGGGCCCTTTTCGTGCGTTAAAACAAGGGACGTTAGCCCTTTAAAGTGCGTTTTTTTAAACAAGGGAAATGTATGCCTTTTACGTTCGTGTAATCAAGACAAGTGTATGCCCTTTTTTTGCGTGTTAAAACAAGAAACGGGAAAAGCCTTTGTGCGTTTAATCAAAACACGTTATGCCTTTTCGTCGTTAAATCCCAAAAAGTGTAGGCCCCTTTTCCCTTCCCTGTAATCAAGACCGGGGAAAGCCTTTTCGTGCGTAATCAAGACAGGGTTTTGGGCCCTTTTTTGTGCGTTTAAACAAGGCACGGTAAGCCTTTACGTGCGTTTTAATCAAGAAACGTGTTTTGCCTTTACGGCGTGTAATTTAAAAAACGTGTATGGGTTTTGGGGCTGTAATCAAGGAAAACTGTAAGCCTTTTACGTTTCGTGTAATCCCAAACACGTGTATGCCTTTACGTGCGTGAAAACAACACGTGTTTGGCCCTTTCGTTTCGTGTTTAAACAAGACCCGTGTTCCTTGGGCGGCTGTAAACCAAAACCGTGTATGCCTTTACGTGCGTTAATTTAAAGGGACGTGTTGCCTTAAAGGTTTGTTGGGAATCAAGACACTGTTTGCCTTTTCGTGGTTTTAATCAAGCAAGGTATGCCTTTTTCTGCGTGTAATCAAGACACGTAAGCCTTGTCGTGCAGTAATTTAAGGGCCACGTGGGGAAAAAATTTTGCCTTTGACGGCGGTAATCCCAAAAACACGTGATGCCTTTACGTGCGTTTTAATCAAGCCCCGTGTTGCCTTTAAGTTTCGTTAATCAAGGCACGTTTTATCCTTTACGTTTCGTGTAAACAAGACACGTGAAAGGCCCTTTACGTGCGGGGTTTAAACAAGACACGTGTAAAGCCTTACGTGGTTTTAAAACAAGGCACGGTTAAGCCTTTTTTTGCGTGTAATCAAACACGTGTAGGGCCCTTTTCGTGCGTGTAATAAAGACAAATTTTATGCCCCTTTTTGTGCGTGTAATCAAGGAAACGAGTATGCCTTTTACGTGCCTGTAAAACAAACCCCGTGTTGCCTTTACGTGGTGTTAAACAAGGCAGTTTTCCTTTACGTGCTGTAATCAAGGCACGTGGGATTTTCCCTTTAAAAAACGGTTTCCTTTTGTTGTTAAATCAAGGCCGTGTAAGGGCCCTTTTTGTGCGTGTAATCAAGACACGGGGTTTTGCCTTTGGCGTGGGTAATCAAGGGACGGTATGCCTTTTTCGTGGTGGAATCAAACACGGGTATGCTTGAAGTGCGGTGGGGAATCAAGACACGTGTATGCCTTTACGTGCGTTTTAAAACAAGGAAAACGTGGGATGGGGCCCTTTTTGTGCGTGGGAATCAAAAACAGGTATGCCCTTGGGGTGCGGTAATTTAAACACTGTATGCCCTTTACGTGCGTGTAATCAAGACCGGTAGCCTTTTACGTGCCTTTAAACAAAACACGTGTAATTTCCCTTTTTTTTGGGTTTGGAATAAAGGGCACGTGATGCCTTTACGTGCGTGTAATCAAGACAGTTTTATGCCTTGACGTGCGTTTAATCAAAGCAGGTATGCCTTTTCGTGCGTGTAATTTAAAAAAACGGTATGCCTTTACGGGGCGGTAATCAAACCCGTGTATGGGCCTTTTTTTTGCGTGTAATCCAAACACGGGATGCCTTGGTGCGGTTTAAACAAGACAAAGTGTAAGGGCCCTTTTTGTGCGTGTAAACAAGAAACCGTGTATGCCCTTTACGGGCTTTAATCAAGGGGCAGTGTATGGGCCTTTACGTGCGTGTAATCAAGACACGTGTATGCCTTTACGTTGGGTTTTAATCAAGGCAGGGAAAGCCTTTTAAAGGGTGAAAAGGGTGGTTCCAAAAGAAGGTATTTTTCGGGGTTAACAAAATTTATGCCGGGGTGGTGAACGCAGGATTTAAATGCTTAATTAAGGTTTTTGGGAATGAACTTTGGGGGAAATGGGTTTCCCCCCCCCAAAAAAATATTTAAATTTAAAAATTTTTGGGAAAAGGGAGGAATTATAGGAAACCCAAAATGTTTTTTAAATTTTAAAATTGGCCCGTTTTCCTTCTTGAAGTTTATTTAGGGGGGTAAAATCAACAGGTTTTTGTTTAACCCAGAAATCCCTTTATTTCCCTTGGGATTTTTAAACCCCCAAAATTTTTCGAAAGCCCCAAATGGATTCCCCAAAAAAATTATGTTTCATTGGTTTTTCATACGTCCTTTACATAACTTACCGTTGGTAATTTCACCAATAGTTTTACAAACCGATAATTATATTTCAAAGAGTTAGTATCAATATATTTTAGAATATATAAATTTTTAGAGTTTTTGTCTCCTTACAGTTCACTTTTACGACTACCACAGTGACGCCTGGACTGGAAAAAGTACACCACGTACTAGGTTTGCCTCTGAGTATGGCTTCCAGTCTTGGCCTTCCTTCATGTGAGTTGCAGTTATGTATGTTCCTTCATTGATGCTTTCTGGATCATTGATTATATTATATATATATATATATATATATAATATATATAATATATATATAATATATATATATATATATATTTATATATATATATATATATATTTATATATCCAAGGTAGTAGGTTGGTAGACAGCAATCATCCAGGGTGGTACAGCCGTCCTGCCAAGTGAGTGTGAAACAGAAACCTGTAACTGTTTTATATGATGGTAGGATTGCTGGTGGTCTTTTTCTGTCTCATAAACACGCTGCATAACAGGTTTATCTTGCTACTTCTACTTACATTTAGGGCACACTGCACAGGCATGCGCATGCATATATATGTCGTGCCGAATATGTAAAACTCTCGATCTTGGCTTAAATAGCAACGCTCATCTTGCCATATAAGACAAGTGAAAATTTGTACATGCAATGATTTCGCAAAAATCTTTCTGAACCTAACGAGAAAATTATATTTCATTGTGTTTGTTTAGTATTAAATTATTGTAAACGTATTTAAAATATATTTAGTTAGATTAGTCTAAAATAAATTGCACTTGTTATAATAAGGTTAGGTAAGTTTTCTAAGATTCTTTTGGTACAAAATTATAAATTTTACATTAACATAAATGAAAAAAAATATATCTTTAAACGTACAAGAGAAAATTTTAAAAAGGACTTAATTTTAAATAAGTTCTTGCTAATTGACCAGTTTTATCTATTAGGCACGACATACACACACACACACACACGCTCACACACACACACACACACACACACACACACACCCCACACACACCACACAGGGAAAGGGCAAATCTTTGCACAAACCTTCTGGAGTTTTATGATAAAAAACAAAAAAGACAAGAGAGAGAGGGGGGGTGATTGCCTTTTTGGACTGCAAGAAGGCCTTTTGACACAGTTCCTCACAAAGATTATGCAAAGCTAAGCACAGCGAAAATATAACGGGAAGGGGCACTGCAATGGATCGAAATCCCTACGGGGAGGCAACAACGATCAGGGTTTTTCCTTGATTTACCTGAGGAGTTTCGGGGGTAAACGCCCCCGGGGCCCGGCGTGACCGGGCCTCCTGGTGATCAGCGCCTATAAACCCGGCTTTTGTGCGGGGCTGCACGAAAAACCAACGTACGAGCCACAGCCCGGCTGACAGAACTGACTTTAGTTGCTTTTCCAGTGCCCTTGAAGACTGCCAGGGGGCTTTGGAATCCCCCTTTTTTGTCCGGGGCAGTTTACAGTCTCGGCCCCGACACTTATTGTATGGTTCCCCAACGTCAAGACACCCCCCGCTTTTCATTGGGGGGGTGGGCATCGTCTTCCAACTTTTGCTTTCGTATGATGATTTTTGTGTCAAGTTTCTGTCCCTCTAGGATTTTCCAGGTTATAAATCATGTATCTCTCCCCACCCCTTCCGGGGGTCAGGTTTTAAAAACCTAAAAGCGCTCCCGTAAATTTTGAGGTGTTTTATCTCCCTTATCGCGCCGTAAAGTTTTCTTACATTTTTTGGGGCGGGAAATTTTACCTGCCTTTAAAGGTGCTGTTAGAGTGCAGCAATATTCCAGCCTAGAAGCAAGTGACCTAAAGTGTTCATGGGGTTCCTCCTATTTTTTAAAATTCTCTTATCCTCCTTCATTTTTTTTAGCAGATGCATTGATACAAAGTTTTGGGGCCTTGAAAGGGAGATCCTCCGACATAATCACCCCTAGGTCTTTGACGTTGGTGTTTCGCTCTTTTTGTGGCCAGAATTTGTTTTGTACTCTGATGAAGATTTAATTTCCTCATGTTTACCATATCTGAGAAATTTGAAATTTCTCATCGTTGAACTTCATATTGTTTTCTGCAGCCCACTGAAAGATTTGGTTGATGTCCGCCTGGAGCCTTTCAGTGTCTGCAATGGAAGACACTGTCATGCAGATTCGGGTGTCATCTGCAAGGAAGACACGGTGCTGTGGCTGACATCCTTGTCTATGTCGGATATGAGGATGAGGAACAAGATGGGAGTAGTACTGTGCCTTGTGGGACAGAGCTTTTCACCGTAGCTGCCTCGGACTTTACTCTGGTGCGACTACTCTCTGTGTTCTGTTAGTGAGGAAATTATAGATCCATCGACCGACTTTTCCTGTTATTCCTTTAGCGCGCATTTTGTGCGCTATTACGCCATGGTCACACTTTTCGAAGGCTTTTTGCAAAGTCTGTATATATTACATCTGCATTCTTTTTGTCTTCTAGTGCATTTAGGACCTTGTCGTAGTGATCCAGTAGTTGAGACAGACAGGAGCGACCTGTTCTAAACCCATGTTTTCCCTGGGTTGTGTAACTGATGGGTTTTAGATGGGTGGTGATCTTGCTTCTTAGGACCCTTTCAAAGATTTTTATGATATGGGATGTTAGTGCTATTGGTCTGTAGTTCTTTGCTGTTGCTTTACTGCCCCCTTTGTGGAGTGGGGCTATGTCTGTTTTTTTTAGTAACTGAGGGACGACCCCCGTGTCCTGCCCCCTCCCATAGGATGGAAAAGGCTCGTGATGGGGGCTTCTTGCAGTTCTTGATTGAACACAGATTTTCCATGAGTCTGGCCCTGGGGCAGAGGCATGGGCATGCTTTTATCGCACGTTCGAAGTCATTTGGCGTCAGGATAACATCGGATAGGCTTGTGTTAGTCAAATTTTGTGGCTCTCTCATAAAAAATTCATTTTGGTCTTCGACTCTCATTTCTGGTTAGCGGCTTGCTAAAAACTGAGTCATTTTGGGGACTTGAGTAGCTCACTCTTTTCCCTTGCTGTCATCTGGTAGGACCCATCTTGTTTAAGTGGGGGCCCAATACTGGACGTTGTTCTCGTTTTTGATTTGGCATAGGAGAAGAAATATTTTGGGGTTTCTTTCGATTTCATTTATGGCTTTTAGTTCTTCCCGCGATTCCTGACCCCTTTAAAGGATTCTTTTAGCTTAAGTTCGATGCTTGCTATTTCTCTGACCAGTGTCTCCCTGCGCATTTCAGATATATTGACCTCTTTTAGCCGCTCTGTTATTCTTTTCCGTCGCCTGTAAAGGGAGCGCCGTCTCTTTCTATTTTACATCTACTCCCCCTTTTTCTTAGAGGAATAACCTTGTGCATACATCGATGCCACCGATTAATCTGTTCTAGGCATAAGTTTGGGTCTGTGTTGCTTATATATCTTCCCAGCTTATATCGGTTAGGACTTGGTTTACTTGGGCCCACTTTATGTTTTGTTATTGAAGTTGAATTTGGTGAATGCCCCTCGTGACTAGTCTCATTTTGTCGGGCTGGGGCTCCCTGCTACATGTCTGAACCTCAATTATGTTGTGATCTGAGTATATTTTTTTTTGATATGGTGACATTTCTTATCAGATCATCATTGTTAGTGAAGATGAGGTCTAGTTTTATTCTCCAGTCTTGTAGGCTCTATTATTTGCTGGTTTAAATTGAATTTTGTGCAGAGATTTAAAAGCTCGTGTGAGTGTGGTTTTCATCAGAGCTGCCTCCTGGTGTTATTACGCAACAATATTTTGCATATTCCTCCTTTTAGGTGCCTTAAGTTAAATCCCCCAGGGCAAGATGTTGGGTGCAGGAGCGGAAGATTTTCCAGACAGTGGTCAAATTTTTAACAGCTTTCCTGAAATTTCTGGATTTGCTCCGGGGCTTGGCTACCACAAGACTGGGTTTTTGGTTCCGCCCCTTTACTCTAAAACTTCCACTACGTCTTTTGAGCATTAAGCATTCGTGCAAACAATGACTCTGCAATGTACGGGCCAACCCCCCCCTTTTTGCCTGTTCACTCTGTCACATCTGTAAGGTTTTAACCGGGGACCATATTTCTTTGTCCAAGTACCCTTTTAGGGGGTCTCAGGAAAGCCCGAACATTCCTTTGCTCGCGCAGCCCCAATAAAAGGGTATTTGGGGGGGGCTTTAGACCCGTATTTGGAAAAAAGTGTTATCGACGGTGGATTTTTGGTCTGGGGGGGTTTTTTTTTTCCGGCATTAAAATCTGTATCTTTTGGGTTTTTTGGGGGGGGCCCCTCACTGTGGTTCCCCCCCAGAAGACGGGTTTTGGTACATTTCTCCCTTTCCTGCCATTTTTTTCCCTTCCTGGCAAAAAAAACCCTCTCCCTTTTGAGTGCTGGGGGCACCCAGTTTTTCCCATGGCCGGGAGTTTTTGTACTTTTTGCCCCCTTTTAATGGTATGCCTGCATTTAAGTTATAGCACGTCTTTCCTGAACAAAGAGGTCACATTTCGGGGTGAAAAAGTTACAAAAGGGGATTTGCATTTTCCTTTTTCATATGGGCATGGCATTTCTGGGGTGGTCTAGTTGCATGTCCCATCTGTTTTTCCAGACCCATGCCAGCAGATACCAATGCTAGTATTGCACAGGCTTGGTTTCCGTTTCCCGGGGTTTCTGGACTGTATTCCCTGTTGGGCATTTTTTCCCTGTCTTACTTCACCTCCCTAGCACCAACAAGAGCTCCCACCAGTTTTTTTTGGTAATTTATCCCCCAAATTGCTATTGGGAGTCCTCTTTTTGTTTTTTTTCCCCTGGGGTATTTTAGTTTGCAATTTTGGGTTTTATCTTATCTTTGACTACCTTGTTTCCCTACTAGGCTCCTGTCCCTATGGACATTTATAGTATTCCTTCCTGCGTTTTTCCCCGACTACCTGGACAATACTCCACTTCCCTTTTCTGTCTCCCAGGACATTCTCCGTTTCACCATTCTGTCTCCCAACGCACCTCCCTTTTTCACCATACTGTCTCCCAGGACGATCTCCACTTCACCATTCTGTCTCCCGGGACAGCACCTCCATTTCACCATTTCTGTCTCCCAGACAGTATCTCCAGCTTCACCTTTTTTGTCTCCCGGGACAGCCCCTCCAGCTTAAACTTTACGTCTCCCAGGACAGCCCTCCATTTCACCATTACGTCCCCCGGACACACCCCAGCTTCACCATTACTGTCCCCGGACCACATCACCCCACATTTACTGACACCGGGCCATCCCCTCCACCTTACATTTTATGACTACATGCCAGTATCAAGGGGATACCCTTTAGCCCAGAAATTTTAAAGTTCCCATCTGTTTAGAAAACTTCCCCGGTTTCTATTAAAGCAGTTTATGTTTTTCCCTTTTTAAAACCCTTGTGATTTTTTGTCCACAGATTTTCCTCATTTGACAAACCCAAAAACACTTCTCTTTTTAATCTGCTGTACTAGTTCTGGGGTTTCCAAGGGGCGGGGCACCAATTTCCCCAAAAAAGACAATTTACCCTGGGAAGCCCCTTTTTTTGACTGACCAAGACTAACAGGGGTCAAATATTTGAAGGTGATTTACGCAAATTACTAGCAACCTCTTTAAAAATCTATTAAAAACCCTTTAAAAGAAACTCTAGCTATTTGTATTTCGTTTAACTCTTTTGTATATTGGGCAGCTTACCGTCACGTTCCTGATTTTAAAAGTTTTTGTTTATAGGGCGCCCACAACCCCATCCGTTTACAGTCTCTTTTTGTCCAACAAATGTTTTAAAAACCCTCCCGGTTTTTGGGCCTCAAGGGGCGACCAGGGAAGGGTTCGGCCAGACGATCTCCTGACATGGGTACTTTTTTAAAACAACTGGGCGGTGATTTAGCTAACCTGAAGGTCACGGGAAAATTTTCTACCCCCAGTAATAGTATTTTACTGAACAAAAATTTAAAATTGCGTGTTGAAAACCGGGATATCTGGGAGCCCTACAATACGAACGGGCACCTCCTTTTTTACAATCGCTGATCTGGCCCTTTTTTTTTTTTTTTTTTTTTTTTTTTTTTTTTTTCCGCTCCCCACCCAAAAAAGCTAATTACACATATTGACTGGGGCAAATTTTGAGGAAGGGCGCTTTTTTTGTAAAAATTTCTTCTCGTTGTGAATTGCGACTGCTGGGAATACGTTTTTAAAGAAAATTTACAGAACGTCTCGATTTCAAGAAAAAAGAAACAATGAAAGCCCCTCCCCCTAAGTACCATTAAATACTGGTTTTTGCTCTACAACACTTATTCCGCTAATCCTGTATCACTATTATATGCGAGTACCTGGGAAGCCAGGAAGATTATTAAAAACGCTACCTGTGGTAGTTCTGGGGACTTCTGGGACGCCCAAGCTTATCATTCATTTTCAAATTTTACCTGTTTTCAAATAACCCTTTTTCTTTTTCATCATATACTAGGGGGGCCCTTATAACACTAAACCAAGTAAAAATCAAGTTACAGGGGGACTTTTTTTCCTCTACAGAAAATTCAATTATTATTTTTTTTTCCCCCGGACAGGCCCATGATTCCCCTCTGGCAGTAAACTCTGCTAGTGCACACTAATTCTCCTTTTTGACTCAGTATATATGTTTTTCCGCCCAAAAATTTGTTCCAGGCGCTAGAGGGAGGGTATCGATAGGATTGATGACAAAAAATAAAGTTCTAGCACGTAAGAGCGACCGTGAAAACACAAAAAACCCCGGGAGCACAACGAGGCACGCTGACACAAATAACAAACATGGGAGATGTGTATCACATGGGCACCTGTGACGAGCGGGTCCCACAGGGGTCGTCCTAGACCAGTGCTATTTTGGGTTTAAAATGTGAACGACATGACGGAAGGTTAACTCAGAAGCTTTTCACCCTGAACTGTGTACCTCTTCAGTACGGGAAAGACTGTGCTAAAAACTTAAATTGCAGGCATACCATCTAAAGGGACAAAAGATACAAAACATCCAGCCAGGGGAAAACCTGGGTACCACAGCCACTCAAGAGGGAGAGGTTTTTTAGTGCCGGGAAAGGGAAAAAAAACTGGCAGGAAATGGCAGAAATCGTACACCAAATCCAGTCATTCCTGAGTGGAACCCCCAGTCGATGGCCTCCACTCCAAACCAACAGATACAGATACTAATGCCGGAAAAAAATCCCCCCCAGTACCAACAATACCACCAGTCCGATAACATTCTTCTTTGCAAATATACAGGGTCTAAAGCCAGCAACAAAAAACAAAATACCTTTCATCCGTGGACTGCTTGCAAGGCAAAGGCAATGTTCGCGGCTTTCACTGAGACCCACATAAAGGATCCTTGGACAACGAAATATGGATCCCAGGGTTTCAACCATACAGATGTGACAGAGTGAACAGCAAAAGGGGGGGTTGGCCTGTACATTGCCCGAGTCACTTGTTTGCACAGAACTGCTAAATGCCTCAAATGAAGTAGTGGAAGTTTTAGCAGTAAAGGTCGAGAACCAAAACCTATCATTGTGATAGTCTACAAGCCTCCGGATGCAACACCCATCAATTCCAGGAACAGCTGTTAAAATTGACCACTGTCCCGGAAAACCTTCCAGCTCCTGCACCCAACATCTTGCTCCGGGGGGTTTCAACTTAAGGCACCTAAAAAGGAGGAATATAGCAAATAATATTGTTGCAGTAATAACACCAGGAGGCAGCTCTGATGAAAACTCACACTCACCGAGCTTTAAATCTCTGCACAAAATTCAATTTAAACCAGCAAATAATAGAGCCTACTAACTGGAGAATACACTAGACCTCATCTTCACTAACAATGATGATCTGATAAGAAATATCACCATATCAAAAACAATATACTCAATCACAACATAATTGAGGTTCAGTCTAGTATGCGCGGAGCCCCAGACCGACATAATAATAGTCACGAGGGACTTTCACCAAATTCAACTTCAATAACAAAAACATAAAGTGGGAACCAAGAAAACCCAAAGTCCTAACCGATATAAGCTGGAAGATACACTAAGCAACACAGACCCCAACTTATGCCAAACAGATTAACTCGGTGGCACTCGATGTATGCACAAGGCTTATTCCTCTAAGAAAAGGAGGAGTAGATGTAAAACAGAAAGAAAGGCCCCTCCCTTTACAGCGACGGAAAAGAATAAAAAGAGGGTTTAAAGAGGTCAATATATCGAATTGCGTAGGGAGACACGGGTCAAGAAATAGCAAGCATCGAACTTAAGCTAAAAGAACCCTTTTAAAGAGTCAGAATCGGGGGAAGAACTAAAAGCCAAAAAATGAAATCGAAAGAAACCCAAAGAAATTTTCTTCTCCATGCCAAATCAAAATCGAGAACAACGTCCAGTATTGGGCCCCTACTTTAAAAAAATTTGGGTCCTACACAGATGACAACAAGGAAATGAGTGAGCTACTCAAGTCCCAATATGACTCAGTTTTTTAGCAAGCCGCTAACCAGAACTGAGAGTCGAAGATCAAAATGGAATTTTTTATGAAAAGCCACAAAATTTGATTAACACAAGCCTATCCGATGTTATCCTGAGGGCCAAATGATTTTCGAACGGGCGATAAAGACATGCCCATGCACTCTGCCCCAGGGCCAGACTCATGAACTCTGTGTTCATCAAAACGCAAGAAGCCCCTATCACGAGCCTTTCCTCCTATGGAGGGGGAGCATGGACACGGGGGTTCGTCCCACAGTTACTAAAAACAACAGACATACCCCCACTCCACAAAGGGGCAGTAAAGCAACAGCAAAGAACTACAGACCAAAGCCTAACATCCCATATCATAAAAATTTTTTGAAAGGTCCTAAGAAGAAGATCACCACGCATCAAGAAACCCATCAGTTACAAAACCCAGGGCAACATGGGTTTAGAACAGGCCCGCTCCTGTCGCCCTCAACTATTGGACCACTACGACAAGGTCCTAAAGCACTAGAAGACAAAAAGAATGCAGATGTAATTTTATACAGACTTTGCAAAAGCCTTCGACAAGTGTGACCATGGCGTAATAGCGCACAAAAGCGTGCTAAAGGAATAACAGAAAAGTCGGTCGATGGATCTATAATTTCCTTTACAACAGAACACAGAGAGTAGCGCAACAGAGTAAAGTCCGAGGCAGCTACGGGGAAAAGCTCTGTTCCACAAGGGACAGTACCGCCCCCCATCTTGTTCCTCATCCTTATATCCGACATAGACAAGGATGTCAGCCACAGCACCGTTCCTTCCTTTGGGCAGATACACCCGAACTGCATGACAGTGTCTTCCATTGCAGACACTGCAAGGCTCCAGGCGGACATCAACCAAATCTTTCAGTGGGCTGCAGAAAACAATATGAAGTTCAACGATGAGAATTTCAATTACTCAGATATGGTAAACATGAGGGAAAATTTAAATCTTTATCAGAGTACAAAACAAATTCTGCCACAAAATAGAGCGAAACACCAACGTCAAAGACCTGGGAGTGATCATGTCGGAGGATCTCACCTTCAAGGACCATAACATTGTAACAATCGCAAACTGCTAAAAAATGACAGGATGGATAATGAGAACCTTCAAAACAGGGAGCCAACCATGTGACACTCTTCAGGTCACTTGTTCAATCTAGGCTGGAATATTGCTGCACACTAACACACCTTTCAAGGCAGGTGAAATTGCCGACCTAGAAAATGTACAGAGAACTTTTACGGCGCGCATAACGGAGATAAAACACCTCAATTATTGGAGCGCTTGAGGTTCCTAAACCTGTATTCCCTGGAACGCAGGGGGGAGAGATACATGATTATATACACCTGGAAAAAACCTAGAGGGACTAGTACCGAACTTGCACACGAAAATCACCCACTACGAAAGCAAAAACTTGGCAGACGATGCACCATCCCCCCAATGAAAAGCAGGGGTGTCACTAGCACGTTAAGAGACCATACAATAAGTGTCAGGGGCCCGAGACTGTTCAACTGCCTCCCAGCACACATAAGGGGGATTACCAACAGACCCCTGGCAGTCTTCAAGCTGGCACTGGACAAGCACCTAAAGTCAGTTCCGGATCAGCCGGGCTGTGGCTCGTATGTTGGTTTGCGTGCAGCCAGCAGCAACAGCCTGGTTGATCAGGCTCTGATCCACCAGGAGGCCTGGTCTCAGACCGGGCCGCGGGGGCGTTGACCCCCGGAACTCTCTCCAGGTAAACTCCAGGTCCAGAAGTGTCCCTGTTTGCAGATGATGTGAAGTTAATGAGGAGAATTAAATCTGATGAGGACCAGGCAGGACTTCAAAGAGACCTGGACAGACTGGACACCTGGTCCAGCAACTGGCTTCTCGAATTTAATCCTGCCAAATGCAAAGTCATGAAGATGGGGGAAGGGCACAGAAGACCACAGACAGAGTATAGGCTAGGTGGCCAAAGACTGCAAACCTCACTCAAGGAGAAAGATCTTGGGGTGAGTATAACACCGAGCATGTCTCCGGAAGCACACATCAATCAGATAACTGCTGCAGCATATGGGCGCCTGGCAAACCTGAGAACAGCAAATTTCCCGGCACCTTAGTAAGGAATCATTCAAGACACTGTACACCGTGTATGTCAGGCCCATACTGGGGTATGCAGCACCTGTTTGGAACCCGCACTTGATAAAGCACGTCAAGAAACTAGAGAAAGTACAAAGGTTTGCAACAAGGTTAGTTCCAGAGCTAAGGGAATGTCCTATGAGGAGAGATTAAGGGAAATCGGCCTGACGACCACTGGAGGACAGGAGGGCCCGGGGGAACATGATAACGACATATAAAATACTGCGTGGAATAGACAAGGTGGACAAGGACAGGATGTTCCAGGGAGGGGACACAGAAACAAGAGGCCACAATTGGAAGTTGAAGACACAAATGAGTCAGAGAGATAGTAGGAAGTATTTCTTCAGTCATAGAGTTGTAAGGCACTGGAATAGCCTAGAAAATGACGTAGTGGAGGCAGGAACCATACACAGTTTTAAGACGAGGTTTGATAAAGCTCATGGAGCGGGGAGAGAGAGGGTCTAGTAGCAACCGGTGAAGAGGCGGGGCCAGGAGCTAGGACTCGACCCCTGCAACCACAAATAGGTGAGCACAAATAGGTGAGCACACACACACACACAGGAGACAGAAGGGACTCCAGAAAGACGGAGAGGTGGGGCACACCACCAAGTGCTGGACACAGTGCACACAACCGAGGAAGAAGTGAAGAGGCTTCTGAGTGAGCTAGATACCTCAAAGGCAATGGGGCCAGATAACATCTCCCCATGGGTATTGAGAGAGGGAGCAGAGGCGCTATGTGTACCCCTAACAACAATATTCAATACATCTATCGAAACAGGGAGATTGCCTGAGGCATGGAAGACAGCAAATGTAGTCCCAATCTTTAAAAAAGGAGACAGACATGAAGCATTAAACTACAGACCAGTGTCACTGACATGTATAGTATGCAAAATCATGGAGAAGATTATCAGGAGAAGAGTGGTGGAACACCTAGAAAGGAATGATCTCATCAACAGCAGCCAGCATGGTTTCAGGGACGGGAAATCCTGTGTCACAAACCTACTGGAGTTCTATGACATGGTGACAGCAGTAAGACAAGAGAGAGAGGGGTGGGTGGATTGCATTTTCTTGGACTGCAAGAAGGCGTTTGACACAGTTCCACACAAGAGATAGGTGCTGTTGCTGTTGATGTTGCTAGTATTGCTATTGGTGGTGGTGTTGCTGCTGCTGTTGTTCAGTCCCCGGCACGGGTGGCAAAGTTGTGCATATTTCCTTACACCTGCTGTCCCTCTTCACCTAACATTAAGTGGGTACCTGGTTTTTATTTTTTTGTTTTTTTTTTATTTGAACAGAACATATGTATACAGAGCACTATGGTAGTTTAAAAATTACTTAAGATTAACTAAGCAAGAAAATTTTTCGGGGAAAAAAATTCAGCAAAAAAATTAAACAAAAAAGTACAAATGAATTTCCAAATAATAAAAATTACAGTAACAAAACTGTAGCAAACAATGTATAATATAATTTGATCAAATCGAATAAAACAATGTATTTTGTACATCAAAAGAATGGGGTTATTCTATTAGGTAAGTAATTAAAAAAAAAAAGTTTGATAGGGTCCAGGTCATACATTTAGAATACAGTTTTCAATTTTTTAGTTGTTCGTATTCACCTAGCAGTCAGTAGGTACCCGGGGGTTAGGGGCTGGTTGGGGGCATCCTGGGGGACAAAATAAAAAGGCACAAAAAGAAATAAGACACAGTCCTTGAATGCACTGCTTTTTTTTGGTTTTCCTGGTGGAAAACCCCCCCAGGTTATCCTAGGGCTAACCCCCCCGAGTTATCCTGGGTGAGTAACCCCCCCCCGGGTTTTCCTAGGTGGCTAAATCTCCCCTGATTATCCTGGGTAAGTAACCCCCCCCAGGTTTTCCTAGGGGGCTAAAATCTCCCCCGAGTTATCCTGGGGGGGAAGTAAACCCCCCCCCGGTTATCCTGGTGGCTAACTCTCCCCCGAGTTATCCTGGGTAAGTAACCCCCCCCAGGTTATCCTAGGTGGCTAACTCTCCCCCGAGTTATCCTGGGTAAGTAACCCCCCCAGTTATCCTAGTGGGGTAAACCTCCCCCGAGTTATCCTGGGGTGAGTAACCCCCCCCCCAGGTTATCCTAGGTGGCTAACTCTCCCCCGAGTTATCCTGGGTGAGTAACCCCCCCAGGTTATCCTAGGTGGCTAACTCTCCCCCGAGTTATCCTGGGTGACTAACCTTCCCCATAGTTTTCTGGTGGCTAAATCTCCCCCGGTTTAAAATCCCAAAATACTTCTTATTTAAAAAAACAAACATTAATCCTTCTGTAAAGGCAACATTTTTCGCGGGAAACTCTCTGATTGGCCGCGTCATTCCCGCCAAATGGCCGACACTTTAAAATTAGCGGCACGTAAAATTCGCGTGTTCCCCTCCCTTCCCTTACTCTCTTTTCCCTCAGAAGATGCGCATCCGAGGGGCGTTTATGAATTATCTGGTGGGAGGAAGTTTGCCAGAAAAAGATCCTGTCGAGGTAAAAGACAGCCGCAACTTGGCTCAAAGTCTCGATTAGAGCAACTCTCTTAAGAATTTAGCGGGAGGTGTTTTTCACGGAGTTGGGGGTGGAGGGGGGGGGTAGCGATCACCCAGCTGTTTTCACATACTAACCGGGTGATGCTCCAGGTCTCTTGATCCCAGGAACTGGAGCTGACCCTCCACTGCTTCGCATCACAGATAATTAACTCCCCTATTTTCCTGGCGCTCTATGATTACTGTATAGATAAACCGCTTTACCAGGATTATTATAATAATAATTTTATTAAAATTATTATTATATTACTACAAGTAATAGTATTAATATAATTATTATAATACCATTCTCATTAATCAAGCGCTGTATGACCCTTGTGGGTTTAGCTCTTAGTTATGATGATAATAATAATAATAATTCAGGGACATTATATGCATATATTTCTGATTTATGTCGACACTGGCGACACTGGCGACATTGTCGACACTGTCAACATTGCAGACCTGAAGAGTTTACAAAGAACCTTCACGGCACACATAAGTATGATCAGGCACCTAAATTACTGGGAACGGTTGAAGATCCTTAATCTGTATTCCCTGGAACGTAGGCGAGAGAGATACATGATAATATACACTTGGAAGGTCCTGGAGGGATTGGTACCAAACCCGCACACGAAAATCACTCCATATAAAAGCAAAAGACTTGGTAGGAGATGCCACGAGTACACTGAGAGACAACACAATAAGTGTCCGGGGCCCCAGACTGTTCAATTGCTTCCCAGCATACATAAGGGGGATTACCAATAGGCCCCTGGCTGTCTTTAAGAAGACACTGGACAGGCACCTCAAGTCAGTACCGGACCAACAGGGCTGTGGTTCGTACGTCAGCCTGCGTGCGGACAGCAGTAACAGCCTAGTTGATCAGACCCTGATCCACCACGAGGCCTGGTCTCAGAGCCGGGGGGGCGTTGGCCCCTCGAAACCTTCTGCAGGTAAACTCCAGGTAGTTAACTCACATACATTATAATCTATATAAATTCAACAGCTCAGAAATTTATATTGTTTTTATTAACGAGTTTTTCAGTGAGATAAACGAGATTTTCTTTTGAGGAAATTCTCGTTAATTTCACCTCGTTATTTCGGTAAGAATTATATTAATTATCGTGAAGATTATATTATGATGATTATATTGAAGAATGTATGTATATCTTGATAATTAGAGAGAGAGAAAGAAAGAGAGAGAGATAGAGATAGAGATAGATAGAGAGAGACAGAGACAGAGACAGAGACAGACAGAGACAGACAGACAGACAGACAGACAGACAGACAGACAGACCGAACAAGTCATTCATGATAGAGTGATGGGGGGAAAGTGGGGTACTTTGCAACTCTCCCTCCCTTCCTTCCTCCCTCTTTCCTTCCTTCTATCCTCCCTCCCTCCTTCCCTCCCTCTACCAAATTGGAGTTTAGGACAAAAAAAAGGCTTCAAAAGGCTTCTAGACGCCATGTTTATTGGGGTGAGGAGAAGGAGGTTCCTTGAACACTACTCAGAGTGCATGTTAAGTTCATTGAGAGAGAGAGAGAGAGAGAGAGAGAGAGAGAGAGAGAGAGAGAGAGAGAGAGAGAGAGAGTAATGTATAAATACGACCACTGCAGAATAATAGGAACCTGGTTATTGCTGGAGCCACTAAAACATTACAGTGTGTATATACACTATGATGAGTGTATGTCTCTGTGTATACACACTAACAACATTCTCTTATAATGTATATAAGGTAGTGTATCGCAATATTATACACTGCATTTACTATAATACAGACTGAAATTAATAATAATTATAATAATAATAATAATAATAATAATAATAATAATCTTTATTTACTACAAGTACATGTACAAGGTATACAGTCCTAGCTGACATCAGTCACATACTACTATATAGACAGGTCCTTGTTATGCTGAACATTCTCAACAAATTAGGTCAACTTTGTCCCAGAATGCGACCCACACCAGACGACTAACACCCAGGTACCTATTTTACTGATGGGTGAACATAGACAACCAGTGTAATGTTTCTACCCTCGCCGGGAATCGAACCCAGACATCACCGTGTGAAGCGAGAGCTTTAGTCACCAGACCACGGGCCACCAAGTGTACCTACCCTGACCAGTGTGACTCATTTCATAAGTGTACCTAACCTCATAAGTGCACCTCACTTAACAAGTGAATTTCACTTAACAAGTGCACCTCTTAATAAGTGCACCTCACTTAACAAGTACACCTCACTTAATAAGTGCGCCTCACTTAACAAGTGTGCCTCACTTAACAAGTGTGCCTCACTTAACAAGTGTGCCTCACTTAACAATTGGCCTCACTTAACAAGTGGGGCCTCACTTAACAACTGTGCCTCACTTAACAAGTGTGCCTCACTTAACAAGGTGTGCCTCACTTAACAAGTGCCCTCACTTAACAAGTGTGCCTCACTTAACAAGTGTGCCTCACTTAACAAGTGTGCCTCACTTAACAAGTGTGCCTCACTTAACAAGTGTGCCTCACTTAACAAGTGTGCCTCACTTAACAAGTGTGCCTCCTTAACAATTTGCGCCCCACTTAACAAGTGTGCCTCACTTAACAAGTGTGCCTCACTTAACAAGTGTGCCTCACTTAACAAGTGTGCCTCACTTAACAATTTGCGCCCTCACTTAACAAGTGTGCCTCACTTAACAAGTGTGCCTCACTTAACAATTTGGGGCCTCACTTAACAAGTGTGCCTCACTTAACAAGTGTGCCTCACTTAACAAGTGTGCCTCACTTAACAAGTGTGCCTCACTTAACAAGTGCGCCTCACTTAACAAGTGTGCCTCACTTAACAAGTGCGCCTCACTTAACAAGTGCGCCTCACTTAACAATGAGCCCACTTAACAAGTGTGCCTCACTTAACAAGTGCGCCTCACTTAACAAGTGTGCCTCACTTAACAAGTGTGCCTCACTTAACAAGTGTGCCTCACTTAACAAGTGCGCCTCACTTAACAAGTGTGCCTCACTTAACAAGTGTGCCTCACTTAAAACAAGTGTCCTCATTTAAAACAAGTGCACCCTCACTTAACAAGTGTGCCTCACTTAACAAGGTGCCTTCACTTAACAATGTGCCTCACTTAACAAGGGTGCCTCACTTAACAAGTGTGCCTCACTTAACAAGTGTGCCTCACTTAACAAGTGTGCCTCACTTAACAAGTGTGCCTCACTTAACAAGTGTGCCTCACTTAACAAGTGCGCCTCACTTAACAAGTGGCCTCACTTAACAAGGTGCCTCACTTAACAATTGTGCCTCACTTAACAAGTGCACCTCACTTAACAAGTGTGCCTCACTTAACAAGTGTGCCTCACTTAACAAGTGTGCCTCAGTCTGGCTTGGTAGTTGCGAATGGTGGCAGAAGAACCTGCCCAGACGCTACCATCAAACCAGCAGGTTGGAAACCTCATTACTGAACCACCTTCACCACCTCTTTTCACGATTGTTGCCTCTCTCTCTCTTCTCTCTCTCTCTCTCTCTCTCTCTCTCTCTCTCTCTCTCTCTCACTCTCTCTCTCAAGGGAGGTTCCTTGATGCTGGTGAGAGGCTCTTGATCTAGAGAACTGGATCTGTGCTCCAGTTCTCTGAATTAACCCTGAATACCTTTCATCCCCTTCCCCACAGGCGATGTATAATCCTACGGGTTCTGCGCTTCCCCTTGATAATAATAATAATAATAATAATAATAATAATAATAATAATAATAATAATAATAATAATAATAATAATAATAATAATAATCTCTCTCACTCTCTCTCTTTCTCTTTCTCTCTCATCAACCACTTGTTTTCCCTCTCCCAGCTTTTCCTCTCCTGAGTTTGTTTAAATAAAGGGGAATGTATTTATTCACCTATTTGTGGTTGCAGAGCGTCGAGTCACAGCTCCTGGCCCCGACTCTTCGCTGTGTATGTGTATACGAGAGAGAGAGAGAGAGAGAGAGAGAGAGGGGGGGGGGAACGTAAATGATGGTCTCTAGGTACCATGCATTTATTGTTGGAGCAGTAGTTAGAATGACTGGGAGAGTGTTGGTACCCGGGAATAAGGTTGATATCCTTGGGGTGAAATTTGGTTTCAAAGTGACTATGAAGAACCACGTTGTAAATCTTGCAAAGAAGGCGACCAGGAAGCTAATGGCATTTAGACGTATCTGGTGTCTGCTCAAGAGTAGAGGCTGCAAGACTGTACGAGGCCGCTCACATCTTGGGTATGCTCCACTTTCTCGGGCTGCCCGTCCCCTCCCCCGTCTCATCTACAACCTCTTTTACATAACAGAGCAAGACGACTCATCTCTTAAATGGACCAGACCTGGACAGATCTTCAGATTTGTCTTTTTGTTATGTACAAGGCTCTGGTGGCCTGGTGGTTAACGCTCTCGCTTCACACGGTGAGGGCCTGGGTTCGATTCCCAGCCAGAGTAGAAACATTGGACGTGTTTCTTTCCACCTGTTGTCTATGTTCCCCATCAGTAAAATGGGTACCTGGGTGTTAGTCGACTGGTGTGGGTCGCATCCTGGGACACTGACCTAAGGAGGCCTGGTCACAGACCGGGCCGCGGGGGCGTTGACCCCCGGAACTCTCTCCAGATAAACTCCAGATAGACAAGGCCAGTGTTGTCAAGATACTACACTTGGCTCCTTCGCGGACAGCGAGAAGACAGCTTCTACACAACTAGACAGGCAGCAAACATCAATTACACTCTGGCTGTACCCTTCTCAAGAACATCACTTCATCTGAGGTCGTTCATTCCTAGGACGACTCGAGTCTGGAACATGTTCGTACAGCATAATAACATCAGTGAAATACAGTCAGCTGACAGAATAAAATCGCTGGTCCACAGATGGCCCCAACTTCATCCTATTCCCTATTCGTATGTCTCATAATAAAAAGGCTTTCAAATGATGTCAGGCAGGTAACAGTTCTAAGATTGTAAATAAAAGAAGAAATTTTTACCCTAACCCTGTAAAACTCTGTGTAAATAAAAAAAAAGAGAGAGATAAGGCACAAACTAAGGCGGTATTAAAAATAAACAAAGTCCGGTCACTTACTCCGAAACAGTTGACAAATTGCTCACTTATCCGAATTTCCATAGAGGTTGAGTCAGCGTGGCCGGATAGCGAACATGTATCACAGACACTACATCGCTGTTTTAAAACACAAAACAGACACTACATCGCTGTTTTAAAACACAAAACAGAGACCTCAAACACCGTGTTTTATTTTGAGTTAAAGGTGCTTTATGGTCTATCTAATCTTTAATATGTGTTCCCGTCGCCGCGCGATTCCAGAAAGTCATCCCCAGTATCCCTAAACCTCAAACACCTGTCCCTCAATGATTCTAGAAAAGTATCCCTGTACTCCACAGCCCCAGCCCCTTCTACCTTAATACACGCCAAAGTTCTTAACACAGTTAAATATCAACAGTAAAAGAAAATCAAAAGAGACAGTCACAATTTACAGTCAGAAGAGCCAATTTACAATCAGAGACAATCACAATTTACAGAGACGATCACAATTTACAAAATGAGATTTACAATTACAACAGAGCCCCAAACACAATTTACAATCAGAGACGATCACAATTTACAGAACATCACAATTTACAAAACAGAGACATCACAATTTAAATCAGAGCGATCACAAATTTTCAATCAAAGCCAAACACAATTTACAATCAAGACAAACCAATTTAAAGAGACAATCCAATTAAAATCAAACCAATCACAATTTACAAT